>JANAVB010009818.1:0-156232 GCA_029216955.1 Iris pallida
CAGGCCTTTGGCAGTGGTTGCGTACATCAAACTTCCGATAACGCTAGAATACTCCAGCTGCCTGACGCTTTCCCTTGAATTTGGCTTCAGCTTCTGATCACACCTGTATGGCGTATCGATCCCTGGAAGATCCTTATACCCATAGCGTGTGTGAGCATCTTCTCAATGTAGTGAGATTGTGACAGCGCTACTCCATGTCTGTCCGGATGATCTTTATGCCCAAGATGACATCTGCATCCCCCAAGTCCTTCATACTGAACTTGGTTGAGAGGAACTTCTTTGTCTCTGTGACACAGCCTATATCCGTACCTAGGATTAGCTTGTCGTCCACGTACAGACAAACGATACTCCTCTTCCATCAGCGAACTTTGTGTAAACACATTTGTCCGTCTCGCTGACTCTGTAGCAGTTTGACCTAATAACTTTGTCAAACTTCTCATGCCACATCTTGGGAGCTTGCTTCAAACCATATAATGATTTCACCAACTTGCAGACTTTGTCTTCAAGACCTTTGACGACAAATCCATCTGGCTGTTGCATGTCGGTCAGCTCCCCATTTAGGAATGCTGTCTTTACATCCATCTGATGAATCACCAACTTATGTATAGCTGCTAGAGCGATTAACATCCTGATGGTGGTCATCCGAGCTACTGGAGCGTACGTGTCGAAGTAGTCTATCCCCTGTTTCTGAGAAAATCCCTTGGCGACCAGCCTGGCCTTGAACTTGTCAATAGTTCCATCTGCCTTCATCTTCTTCTTGAAGATCCATTTACATCCAATAGGCTTTTCTCCTTCAGGTAGATCTACCAACACCCATGTGTTATTGGAGGTGATAGAGTCAAACTCGTCATTCACTGCCTCCTTCCAGAAGATAGCATCTCTGGTCTTCATCGCCTCATCATAGGTAAGTGGATCTGCTTCCACATGATAGGTGACAAAGTCATCTCCGAAATCTTTCGGTCTCCTCGCTCGCTTAGCTGACGGCTCGGCGAGTTCTGGTGCAAAAGTTGTTTCATCAACAACAGCTTCTTCTTGGACT
Organism: Iris pallida; assembly: GCA_029216955.1. Lineage (NCBI taxonomy): Eukaryota > Viridiplantae > Streptophyta > Magnoliopsida > Asparagales > Iridaceae > Iris > Iris pallida. Next base: position 1,040 of record JANAVB010009818.1, read on the forward strand.
ACTGGCTCGTATGAGATTTCAGTCTCATTAGTACCTACATCATTTTCCGGAATGTTCGAAAGAACAATGTTTTTGTCTTTTGCGAACTTGTCTTCAAAGTATTCAGCATCGCGAGATTCGATAATATGATTTGATTCAATATCAAGAAATCTCCGAGCATCACTCTTCTCGGCATACCCCAAGAAGATAGCCTTCGTAGTCCTTGTCCCCAGCTTCTGAATCTTCAGATCTGGAAGCTTCACATACGCCAGACACCCCCACACTCGAATGACATTCAAGTTGGGTCTGACTTTGAACCAGAGTTCATGAGGAGTTACGTCCGAAGTTGCATATGGCACTCTATTCAGAATGAAAGTGGCCGTTAATGCAGCTTCTCCCCAGTAGCATTTTGGAAGACCTGCAGTGAGCAGCATGGAATTCATTTTTTCTGTTAATGTCCGGTTCTTCCTCTCTGCTACTCCGTTGGATTGAGGAGAATATGGAGCAGTAGTCTCGCATATGATTCCATGTTCTTTGCAGAACGATGCGAATTTATGAGACCTGTACTTCCCACCTCGATCACTTCTCAGCCTCTTGAGTTGTTGTCCAGTCTGCCGTTCAGCCTCGGCCCTGAACTCTCTGAACTTCTCGAAAGCTTCGTCTTTGGACTTGAGCAAGTAGACGAACGCGTATTTTGAGAAGTCGTCGATGAAGGTTATGAAATACTTCATCCCGGCCTTCGTGGAGAAATGTTTGAAGTCACAGATATCGGAGTGCACTAACTCCAGAAGATCTGTGCTTCTATTGACCCGATGAAAGGGTTTCCTTGTGATCTTCGTCTGAGCACACACCTCACACTTCTCCACCTTACCCCCACATTTGGAGATAAGTCCTAGACTAGACATTTTGTTAATTCTCTTACAATGAACATGTCCTAGCCTATTATGCCACAACTCAAGAGAATAATCAGAAAATGCAACTGCATTAATGTCTTCAAACTGGTTAACAAGCTGAATTTTAAACATGCCTTCGGTTTGATAAGCCTTTCCGAAGTATGTTCCTTTCTTGGACATCACCATCTGACCAGCATTGATGTCCATCCTCAAGCCTGCGTTGCAGAGCAGGCTCCCAGAGATCAGGTTCTTGGCAATCGCCGGAACATGCTTCACACCTTGAAGCGTCAGAGTGTTCCCAGAAGTGAGTTTCAGTTCCACGGTCCCGATCCCCAGAACTTTAGCTTGGGCCTGGTTCGCCATGACAACCTTCTCAGATATCGGCTGGTACGTGACGAACCATTCCTTGCCTGAACAGACATGGCAAGTCGCCCCAGTGTCTATCCACCAGTCAGAGTCAACCCCCACAGTTGTGACCTGTCCGATCATAGCAACAACGTTAGAAACCAATAAAACCTTATTAGGCTCACCTTTCTCTGATTGTTTAGGCTTAGATCTGCATTCACTCTTGTAGTGGCCTTTCTTACCACAATTATAACAAGTCACGTGGGACTTAGTCTTCTGTTGCTTGAAAGAAGGACCCTTCACTTTTAGATTAGCGAAGTCGTTCTTCTTGGGATGAGAAGCCGCCTGCTTCCTCTTGGAATCTTTTGTCTGCACAAGATTGGCTTTAGCCAACTGTTTGAACAGAGTGTCCACCTTCTGTTGAGAACGCATCTCGTCCTCAACATGGATCTCTTGAAGTAGATCTCCCAAGCTAATGTCTAGCTTCTTTCTGTGCATCCTTGCATAGAAGGTACTCCATCCAGCAGGAAGTTTTGAGACGATCCCTCCGACGACAAACTTGTCGGGAAGGGGCATCTCTTCGTCTTCCAGTTTCTGACGCAGCTTCAGAAATTCCTTCACCTGTGGCAGCATGGACTTTTCGTCCTCAAAGAACAATTTGTGATATTTTTCAACCACAAACATTTTGCTCCTGTTCTTGTCTTCTTCATACAGATTTTCCACAGACTCCCATATGTCTCTGGCAAGTTCCTTCTTTGAGTAGGATTCTGCCAGGGAGTCCTCCATAGCATTCAGGATGATAAGCCTGCAGATGCTATTTTCCTTTCTCCATTTGGCCTGGAGTTTGGTAGCCACGTTGATGGCGGCAGTAGATCCAGTGTCTGGAACAGAGGGTTCTTCCTCCAACAGAACATGATCAACGTCTTTCAGTTGAAGAGTTAGGTACACCTTTCTCTTCCAGACTTGATAGTGCTCTCCATCAAACTTTTCCAACTTGCAGAAGTCCGATTGGAGGAGCGAAGCATTAATGTTTTCCATCTATACGGATCTTGCTTTGAGATTGTTAGTCCCGGGGGCTTGATCAAAGATGAAAACTAATGCAATCGAGATCTGAGATGTCACACAAAACTTTGTGATGATCAAACTCAAGATCTACGAATAAAACTAAATAGCCAAATTACAATATGAAGGAGAAAAATAGCAAAGAGAAGATCTCTTGTTCTTTCTTACAAACGTGTTGCAATTGGGACATAACAAGTTACAATAATCTAGAGAGATGAGAAGAAGAACAATGCTGGGGTGTCAAAACACCGTTGCTCAAAGCAAGATTCGCCCCACACGATCTGCTTCCAGGAACCAGCAAGTTTGAAGAACTTGTGGAACGCTCGATGTCACCTCTGTTCTGACTCCTCGGATGGACTTGCAATGGCGGCAGCAACTCCCTCTCTTTCTCTCTTTTCTGACTTGTATTTTTCGTAGTAGTCACAAAGGAGGCCAGAAGAGAGTATATATAGAGAGAGGGTGGAAACCCTAGCCGCCTCTTCAGTTATGGAAAGATTAAATCAAATCACAAAAAAATAGCAACGAATTAATTCTAATCCCACAAAGATAGGAACTGAATTAATTTAAATCCCACAAATATAGTAACGAAATTAATTTAAATCCCACAAAGATAGGATCTGAATTAATCGTATAGATTCACCCTTTCCATAACCGATTTGAAATCTGCACAGTCAGCGTAGCCCTCCATGCGGCAGCAGCAGCAGCAGCCTGGCCGCATGGACCGCTTGGGCCGTATGGACCGCATGTGCCGCATGAGTCGCATGAGCCGCATGGACCGCATGGACCGCATGAGCCGCATGGACCGCATGGACCGCATGGACCGCATGGCCGCATGAACCGCATGGCCGCATGAGCCGCATGAGCCCATGAGCCCGAGTCCGAGTCCGAGTCCGAGTCGCTAAACCCCTTTGGGGCTTAGCTCCAAGTGGAATTAATCCAAGAGAATGACAAAAGCATTAATGCTTAATACTTGGAGCCTTATTCTTACCTCCTAGTAAAATCATCCACATGGTTCCCTCCTTAGGGTCACCACCCCATGTGCATCTCTCAACAACACACCCAAGTATATATGTTGAGATAACTCATGGTGCTTTTCCAATATGGGACTAAAATTTTACAAGGCATGTTGAGAGCAAGCTCTCTCCATGTAAATAAAGCACCAACGTCACCACTGCCCCCTCGTCTGCTTTTCTCCGTTCGACTTTAAGCCTCCCGATGACCATCTTCTCCAGCGCAGAATGACTCCGTAGCGCCTTCGTTGATCGTCGTCGCGCTTGACAGACCCTGACCTCAGCGATTCTGCCTTGATCTGGAGAGCTCCGCATCTCTCATCGCCATGTAGACCGTGCTCAGCACCGCCGTTGAGCCCACACCTGCGGTGAGAGCTCCGCGACCGGGGGCGCCGCTGTAGAAGTCCCTCTCCATCGCTCGAGCTAGCTCAGTTGTCTTTTTCTGGCCCAGATCATCCCTTCCGCAGGCACTGCACCCAACCGTCGGGCGCCATGAGGTGAGCTCTCGACTCTCCATTTTCTTCCTTCTCGAATTTTTTCTCATCAAATTCTCTCTCTCATTTCTATTTTTAGTAGAAGTAAATAGATTGGACAGAGCCCAATGAGCACTTTATTGGGCTCATTAATAATTGGGTTAAGAGGCCTTAGGCTGTAAAGTCCATGGCCCAAGTATACGGGAATAAATGGTTTGGGCTTAACACTAGGTTCGGCCCAGGCAATGTACTGGGCTGACTTCATTGCTATTAAGTTTGTGGGCTGCTATAAATAGTATGGGTTTCATGTATATATTTTAATAGTTCTAAAATGGTTTTTCAAAAATATTATTATTAATATTATTATTATTATTATTGTTATTATTATTATCATTATTATTAATATTACCATTGCTATTACTAGTACTCTTTATTACTAATATATTTCATTTCAATTTTTTTATAAAAAAAAATACTATATTAATATTATCTAAAAGTTATATCATGGGGCTTTGCCTACATTTAGTTTCAATTGTATTTAGAAACCGTAAACATATTATTAATTATTTTGATCTATTTAAAATGGTAAGTTGTTTGATCTAAAATAGTTATATTTTTGAACTAAAATGATTTGCTAGATTTCTAAAATATTTATCTAAATTATTTCTGACTAATAAAAATATAGTTTTCTAACAAGAATTCTATTTTGACAAACTTAAAGTTTAGCCTAAAACAAATTTTTAGATTTTTTAAGTATTTATCTAAAATATTTCTGACTAATAAAATCTAGTTTTCAAGTATTATAAATAATTTCTAAAACAGTATAATTATTTTCGATGATCATTTTTGATCGTGACTAATTGTGTGTACCTATTTTCTCGCAAATTTGGACCTCTTTATCGCGAACATGGCTATTGGACTATTCAGAACACACTACAAAAAATTACATTTTTAGCAACATGTTTTAGCGACATTAGATCTTTTATGTCTCTAAAAGCTATTTTTTACATGTATTGGCGACATGAGTTCTAGTATGTCGCAGAATCCACATAAATTTTTCTAGAGGGAAACAAAATACCAATCCTGCCAAAAATTAGCTACATATTGCGACATCTGCGTGTCGCAGAAAGACACTATATGTTCTGCGGCATGTGGTATATGTCGTAGAAAGACACTATATGTTCTGCGACATGTGGTACATATTGCAGAAAGGCACTATATGTTCGACGACATGAATGGTACGCATGTCGCAGAAAGACACTATATGTTCGACGACATGAACCTATGTAGTAAAATATATTTTTATAATTTGTTAATCACTACACAAAATGGCAAATTATGAATACTATACATATTTCAATCTGGAACGCTTATTTTTAGTACCTAGGTTCTGGAACGGAACAAAATCGTTCGTGATTAGAAAAGCGTTCCTAGTATATTTTATTTTAATTTTTTGAGAAATTTATTTATGTAGGTACGTTTTTCTATGGTTCGAAATACGTTCCAATTTGAGCATGAAAAAAATGTTATGTACCAAAATTTCAACTTTCCCTCTTTATTTCATCAAATGTGTTATATACCCCAAAAAAAGTTATCTACCCTCCCCAAATCCATAAGCCTAACCCTTGAATTCATCACAAAATTGGATTCCGTCAACGCGATCTCCCTACAGTGCTATGCTCTCTACTGCACCAAAATATGTCATTTGTAACACTGTTTTTTTTTTCAATTCGTAATGGTTATAACCATTACAAAATTGTTATGGTAATTACTTTGACAATAATTAAACAAATATCACTAAAATAATACTTTTATATTTTGTTTTGTTTAGTACAGAAAAGTTCTGTTTACCTGCATAAATTTCTAACCTACCACCAAAAGTTTCCTTCCCAATTCTAAAGGCTTTTTCTAAGGGCACTACAATTTTACTTAGGGCTAGCCCAAAAATGTTCAAAACAATTATAAGTTTGGCATCCTTTTTTTTTACTTGGGGCTAGCCCAAAGAATGGTATAAATAACAACATTTCATTTCTTTTCTTCTCTCCCTCTACTCTTTTCTTCTCTCCCTCAACATTTCTAGGTCATACAATTAAACCCTAGCCCAAATTTTCCTCCAACCTACATTTTGTGAAAATTGTGGGTAAAAATTCTAGTAATAGTATCATCGACTTCTCCTGTTAATTGGTATGTCATCGAATTAATATATGTTTAGAGTTTTCAACATTAATTTCACATATAAATATTGAATTATATGTGTTCAATGTAGAAAAAAGGAACATGGAAGAACCCGGGTCATCAAATGTAGTAGACTCTCGTCCCGCTACGTCCGAAGAACACATTGATGCTTTGGAAGCACTCTTGGTAACTAAATTTTAACTTTTTGTCGGGTGAATGTCGGGTCTGTGACACAGAGGACTGCCACCCCTCTGGCAGTCCATTTCTTAAGACAAGACTGTCACCTCTATGGCAGTCCTTTATATTACAAGGACTGCCAGGGTGTTTGCAGTCCTGCATATTGTAAGGACTGCCTTACTCTCTGTAGTCCTATTTATTTGCTGTAGTTTTTACATTTGATTTATGTAGTTGTTTAGTTTTATTAACTTTAAGTTATATTATAGGACTTTTCATCTTCCGATATTGCGTTACCTGCTCCAATTGCCGTCGATGTAGGCCATTTATTTTGGGCCGATATTTGGTTTGAATCAAGCGAAGATGTGCTACATTGGTGTCGAGAAGTTGGACGGAAAAACAACATAGTTCTTGTGATATCCAGATCGACCTGAAATTGCCCGAGATGACAAACTGTGGTGGTTGCATGTGAAAGAGGTGATGTGTTCAGAAGCCATAAGAAAGGTACATTTATCCAAAGTAAAGTTTCAAAAAGAAATATTGGAACGAGGAAATATGGTTGTCCATTCACGATCCATATTAGAAACAAAGAAGAAGTGAAGTAGACAGTCGAAGTCAAGAATGGAATCCACAACCATGAGATTGTGGAAACACTATTGGGTCATCCGTATATCGGACGGTTGAACAATACGGAGAAGAAGATAGTCGAAGACTTGTCCACTTCCGGAGTTGCACCGAGATAAATATATTCCGTCATACCACATGAAGATGAGAAGAACAAGTCTACAATGAAGTCAATATACAATGCCCTATCTACTTCCAACACTATTTGGACGAAATCAAGAATGGCGATGCAAGAAATGCTGAAGTTGCTTGCCGATAATCATTATGTTGAGTACCATAGAAGACATCCCCAGAGTAATGAAGTAATTTCACTCTTTTGGGCTCATCCTGATTGCATATATTTGGCTCGATCTTTCGCCTACGTGTTAGTCCTTGATTGCATGTACAAGACCAATAAGTTCAAGATGCCTCTCTTTCATGTTGTCGGCTTCACCTCTACCTGAAAAATATTTTCAATTGCTTTTTGCTTCATGAAGAGTGAAAAACTTGAAGACTACAAATGGACGTTGGAGAAACTGAAAACACTTTACATCGGTCATAAACAGTCGTCTGTTCTTGTTACCGACAAAGAGTATGCCCTAATTAATGCTATTTGTATTATGTTTCCTCAAGCGGATACATTGATATGCACTTGGCATGTCAATCGTAATATTAAATCCCAATGTAAGTTGAAGTTCAGGAAGGTGGATGGTAAACTTGACATAGAGATTTTTGACGAATGCTACAATGACTGGAATTGTGTATGGCGATCCTGTATGATAGACACTTACGATGCCACATGGTACTTATTCAAGGAAAAGTGGAAGGCAAGGGAGCCTGCATGCATTTCTTACATTAAAGATACATGGTTTGAACCGCACAAAGATCAATTTGTCTTAGCATGGACGAATGTGGTGAAGCATTACGGTATCTCTTCTGGCACCAAATTATCTAGTACATTGCGAATGGAAGCCTGTGTTTGATATTTTTTGTTTCTAGCTGAGTTGGCCTCCATTCACACACTCTAGGAAGGTGGTCGCCATAATCTGGGTTCAGCTCACCCCGCTTGAGCATCGAAAAGTGCTCGTACATCCATGCATATATAATTTATAAATGAATAGTAAAAAATTAAACAACATAATTTCATATATGAGATTAAATTGTTAGAAATTTCCTCACATGGAGCAGAGTCTGTCATCCAGCCATTGTCTTAGTACCGACACGGGATGCTATACCAAGCTCGCAGTAAAGATTGGTTAGTATATCGCTTCCCTAGGGTATGGCTTCTACGTTATCCATATTAGATAAATTCAGAATGTACCTAGCATTTATCGAGGTTCCGGACTTGTCCGAAATGCCGACCGATCCTAGGATGAAGAGGATGTACGCACGGGCCACCATGTCAATGGCCTCATCATCATCGTCCTCCGTCTCTATGAAGTTCTCCACAAAAAATGACAGAGGAATTCCGTAGGACTTCTTGAAGCCTGGCAGGGTTGTAAAATAGGTAACCTCAACCCCAAGGTGATTTGAGACAAAATTTACGATCTTCTCATACCATTTAACGGATTTCTTATTGTTATACATTTCCTTGGTCATGACGCTCCCGGTAACTGGTAGGTCCAGTATCTGATGGACGTCGTCAAGTGTAATCGTCAACTCTCCTGCCGGAAGATGAAATGTATTGGTCTCCAGATGCCATCTCTCCACAAAGGCAGATATGAGGGCACTGTCCATTGTCTATAGGTATATCGAGCCAAATTCTGCAAGCCGCTCGGAATGATCTTGCTCTGGACGACCTCTGTTAAGCTGTCAAATTACCAGGCCACGAATTTCTTCCCGTGGCTTACGACCCTAAGCGTACGAAAGTTCCTCTGTATGTCGGACAACAAGATAAAATTAGAATTATGAAATACATATATATAGTAGACTAAATGGAAGCTTATAAACGTAATGTACATACCGGGTTCTTCCATATTTCATAAGCAATATGGTTGTCAAACAAAACCAACATTGAGCAACCGGGCGGACGAATAGGCTCCTGAGAAGGACCAAACGGTAGATTTTTGTCCCAGTTTCCAACACAGGAGAACTGGAAGAAGAATCGACAGGGATGCGGCAGGAGAAGAAGAATAAACGAGGGGGACTTCTATTAACCGTTAAAGAAGATTTTTCTCTCTAAAAATCTTTTCATCTTCTATTTTTTTTCTCTTCTTATGTTCTCATATATATTTTAAGACATTAGTTATTGAGAGATTCATCTTCTATCTTCTCTTCTTATATTTTCATACTCAAGACAACAAAGGAAATCTGAGGATGGCAAGGAGGCGCTACCGCGCTTGTGGCGATCGTTGGGGTTGGGGAAGTATACGAGGATTATTGATTTATGGACGGAACAGCGGAGCTTAGTTCTTTGGAGGTCTGCTTGTCTAGAGGCTCAAGGTTCTTTCTTTCTTTCTTTCATCCTGATACTTCATACTTCTTGCATTTGATAAAATGTTATATAGATTGGTTTCATAGTATCATTCCTGTTTGATGAAATGTCATATAGTATCATTCCTATTTGATGAAGTGTCATAGAGAGTGATTGGGTTCCTAGTATCATTCGGGAATCTAATCTAATATGTGCTTTGCTCTAGTCTCTAGAGAGAGACACTAGTCAATTCCCATGGCTGATGAGATGATCAATCCCACGGGCCACATGCCCATAGATCTTGTCATCTTGGTCATGGTGGCCGCGGTGTCATAATTCATGAACTACTGAAGAATGAAGAATCTCATTATTTAACTGAGTTACTGAAGAATCTAATTTGATCTTTATAAGTAGAATTCTTCAAACCGATAATTTGTAACTTCAAAGTTCAAACTGTAATGGAAATTGGAATATATCAAAAACTGCAGCAATAATTAGACATCGAGACATAGACACCATTCCTTACAATCTGCTGGTTCCCATTTGTATTTAGGTGAATTCGAAAATATTCTTTTTTTGCATCTTCTTTGCATCATGACATGGCCTCTCGTCAAATATTAATTTATAATTTCTTCTGCTATCATTAGTATAAGTAGTTTCATCTGTTCCCGTGAAACATAATTGTTTTGGTTTGGTCAAAGGGGTTTTATTTGTTTCCAACCATGAAGGAACTCTCAAATGAAAGCAATGCTTGTTATCCCAATAGTGCTGAAGTTAAAAGTTCAGGTGATAATATTATATATGAGCCTATATTGAAGATTGGTTCAATTTTTGGTATAAGCTGTTCACTAGTGACCTATATACCCTCATGAGAGTACTTTTTCATGCCCTTGTCATGCTGGTGAGCAATTACGTCACAGTCAGTTAGGTGTATCAGGTAATACATTTTTATCTTTGCATTTCCGTATTTGGATTTTTTTTTCTTCTTAACTACTTGAAAAGGTTCATACTTGTTTTGTCGTACATGTAATTCGGAATGAAGATTCAAACAGAAGAAAGCACTCTTCCCATTATTTTGTATAATGAACACTTCTAGTCTGCACTAATATCCGTTTGAAAAAGAACATCAAGGAAATTTTCACTTGGTATTCAAAGCCCAGAGGAAGCACAACGCCATGCTTGGTTTATCATTCTACCCAGATTAATTATGTGGCTGTTCTTTGTTGTTGTTGTAGTCATTATTAATGTTTTTTATTACTTTTTTTATTAGAACTAAATTACAAAGTTGAACATTTAAAATTTAGCCACCTTATTAACAAAAGACGGACAACCTATCGAATCCACTGCCTTGTCTATTCTTTACCACATGTTTGTAATCTTTCATGTGCAATATATTTACTGAATTTGGAGCAGTGTTTGTAGATTTTACTCTATTCATGTTGCTTTCTACTCCTTTCAGTTCTTGTAGTATTTGCAATTTTACTCCTGACTACAAGTTGCTTTCTACTTCTTTCATGTGAAGTGTTTGCAATTTTTGCAGATTTATTAAAAATTTCAGAAGCTCCATGCAGTTTTTTTAGCAAATTTAGTGGGTAGGTTTCTACTCGTTGTTGCCTTTTTATTGTTTTCTAGTACTTGCACTGCATTATTATATGTTTACTCCTTCAAAACATGTGCACTACTTGGCTTTGGATGAATGGGGGCTGCTGTTTACCCAATATTTTTTTTGGTGATACAATGAAGTCTACTATTTATGTGGGGGCTCTTGTCTACTTCTTACTACTTGCTCTCTTTACTTGTTACATTTTCCTTCAGTTGTGTTATACACTCTGGTAATACCATTCTTATCTTTGAAATGCACTGATGATAATTTGGCTATGGGTATGTTGGATGCAAATTGGGTAAATAAGAATGAAGATTGCTACGAGGATGTTGGGTACAAGTTGGCTATAGTATCAGTTTTGCTTCATCTATTGGTGCCTTGAAATAGTACAACAATCACCACGTTAGAGTAATTTAGCAGGACCTTACTTGCAAATATCTGAGTCTAGATGAGAAAATCAGGATGGGATAAAATTTGAAGTGTACAATACCATTATGTTCATTTACTTTTTTCTTTGCTTAGAGTTGTTGAATTATTTATGTTAATAGTTTTGGGTTGTTGAAACATGTTTAATTTTTTTTGGGATGTCCTTAAACATGTAACTATTTTAGTATATATTTTGTTTTACTTACAATTTTTATTTTAAATTTTTGTTTGCAAGATCACATAGACAAAAAGCCAATTTTGGGGAAGACATTCATATTATGAGATCTATTGTAGGCTAATTTTTTGGAAAGACATTCAATTCATGTAATTTAGTTTACACTTTAGTTGTCTAGCTGGAATACAATACATTTGTGGAGTACAATATGTTTCTTTTTTTTCATTGGCTATTTGAAGTTGTTAAACTATTACATTATTGGTTTATTTTATGAAGAGATGTTTGCAGACATTGTATTGGATATCATGTTGTGTTCATGGTAACTTGTTGGTCTTTGTTCTTAAGTTCTTTGAAAATATATTAGGTTTTTACATTTATGTTGAAAAATATATGCAAAAATAAAAATTAATATAAATAAATATAAAAATATAAATTAGCTTTCGCAACATCAAATTGTGTAGCAAAAAAGTGTTTTTATAATCATAACAAAAAAAGAACTAGACTTTTGGCGACATGTGTTATGTTGCCAAAGTATCATCTTTCTGCGACACACAGGACATGTCGCCAAAAGTTATTTAAAATCAAAAATATGATATGTCGCCAAAAGTGCCTACATTCTGTGACATGTGTCATTTAATGTCGCCAAAGACTTTCCCAGATAAGGCTACGGCGACATGTGTGCGACATAGCCAAACATGTCGCGAAAACGCTTTGGCGATACAAATCTAACTTTTCGCTACATATTGGATATGTTGCTGAATATGCATTTTCTTGTAGTTCGTCGCTCCATACTAGGAAATATACCATGCCTTTTTTGTTGCATATATATATATATATATATATATATATATATATATATATATATATATATATATATATATATATTCTGCATATTTACTATTTATTTACTTCTAGTTCATACAGTTGCATCCATGATTATCTATTTATTGTTCATTTTATTGTGCTTTCAAGTTGTAGACGGTGCAAAAGTGTTGGTCATACTTTTATTCTTATCTTTAAATTGTGCATATGGACCTAAAGTTAAGGGACTACCTCTTGTTTAGTACATTTTTAGTGTGCCATGAGTTGTAAGTTGTGAGTAGCATATAGAGGGAACTTGAGTGTTGGCTGATCATCAGTGCGCATGCATTAGGTATAACTGCTAACATAGATGCAATCTAGAAGACTTGGCAGTTATTAGAGGTACAACGTCATGGATACGACATAGATAAGTGCATAGGGTATGGAGGACAGTTCCTTAGCGTATGGGCCACGATTGCACATTCCCTTTCAGTAACCCGGAAACTCTACTGGAGATACGGTGTGAGATGACCCTCTCCGGTTGGCCACTGATGTTATCGAAATGTTATGCGCTTGGCCCCTGGTGTTCTAAGTGGGGACTATGTCAAACCCATTATAGCCAGAGTGCCCATGTGTTGAAGGTTTGTTCTTAACTACATATTCACAGTAGAATGATTAGGTGACCTTGTTTGATGTCTTGTCACACTCCGTTCCGATCATGGCATTGGACAGTGTCACATCATGGAATAGTATGCTACCCCTTGTCCTTGTTTGGTTGTAGGGGTGGTCTACTGCTTCGACGATGGGATACTGGGCCATATTCTGATTCAGATATTTTATTTTATCTATGATTATGTGATATTTTATATTTAGTTTATATAGCATATTTTTTTGTATCTTGTTACATCCCTCTGAGGACCTGGTGATCTCTCCAGGTGTAGGTGTTCATGACTTTCCATAGGAGGACCAGCCATGATCGTGATCTTCTCTTTTTCTATGGAAGATGTTTGCCCTTAGATCATCCTTGCTGCTTGTATTCTTTATCTTGTTATTTCTTTCTTTCTTTATAGTTTAATGCTTGGTAGTAGATTTGTCTCCATCCAGCAACTTGTACATTGTCATTTCATATTTAATTTTATAATTTCTTTATTCTTTTATTTTTGTGGATGAGGTTTAGTGAGCCATGACTATCTATATACTCCATTTGCAGCTTACGTATATTTATTATACGGCTGGTATGTTACGTACCTAGTCCTACGTATTTTGGGACTGTGGTGTTCCATGTTTTTGTGGTGGCCTATGCAGGTTTACAAAAATATTATTTGGTTACATCACTGTACCAAGCAAGCCTACATACAGAATTAGAATCTAGGATCTCATTTACATGTGTGATCTCCTTCCTTGATTCCATTTTCGAACTCCCGTTTGACTGTCTTGAATTGCATCTTGCTTGATTCATTTCTATTGTGAATCTTATTATTATCAAAAGGTTAAGAAGATGACTATACTAGTATATGCCCCATAGGCCAACTACATGGCTAGAAGAAATACCTTAGAAATTTAGAATGCATTAAAGGTTATATTTAAGTTATGAAGGTATTAAATATTTTGGAGATTTCGATGAACACTAAATTGTCTTAAAGGTATGATCTTGTGTAAAGGATTAGTGAATTCTATGTTAGGTAGTAGTGATATTACCAACTCCTAATAATAGTTAAAAAATTCATATTGATGATGAGACAGCCATGTGTTGTTCAAAAGACAATCGAGAGAATTTATTATATAAGATTGAGAAAACAAAGTGGTTTTGATTTTTAAGATTCTAGAAAACATTTATGACTTATTGGGCTAAATGGAGATATATATGTAAATTTTTTGGAGGATATGAAATCGACTTGAGGATAAGAATATCTTAAAGAAGGAATTTAAATTTCAAGTGTTGTCATATGGGATTTAAATTTTTAGAGTTGAAGAATTTTGATTTGAAATTTTATTTTTGAGAAGAAAAAAATTGGGGATAGAAAATCGAAACATAAATTCTTGGTGAAGAAAATGGTTAGTAATATGTCACGCCCCAGTTCCAAAGTACTTAGGAACCCATGACATGAGCATGCCCGCTGTACGGCTAAAAAGTATTTCTAATTTAATGGACTTATCCTAATCACAGTACACTGAAATCCTACATCTACCATATAACAGTCACATGTAATCTAATATCTCCACAACAACATCATAACCACTATAATCTCATCCACATAACAACATCAACACAGTGACATAAAATACAGTAAATTTTTTGACTGAAATAGAAATAAGTCTGAATGTCCAAAATATAAAGATCTGTCTGGAATAATCAAAGTCTAGTGGAAATAGATCCACGAAAATAAAAGTATAGTGTTGAAAAATAGAAATTACTGGAATAAGAAATAGTCAGGACATAGCTAACTGGATAAAATGTCAATGACTCTAATATTTATGTAAATCCCTAGATCAGGAAAACTCCTTTGGAACAGCCTCTAAGTCTTCAGCAATGAAACCTATCTCAATCCCTGATCCATAAATAGTAGGGTACAAGTGCTCGTCTAGATCTGAAAAAGAACCAGGTCCTCAGAGGGACGTAGCAAGATACAAAAGAAATAATACCATAAAGAACTGTAAATAAACAAATGGGCTCACTAACCATCTATGTGTATGCACGTCAAAGACGATGTTGGAATGAATGTGTAGGTCAAAAAGAATAAAGTATAGCATCCGCTAGAGGCTTGTACTACTAGCATACCTCCCGATCATATCTGACGCAGAGTTAGGGCCACTGCTGGATATATCCTATAGTAATACCCTATAACCGGGAATCCATAATCCATATCTAACATGGATTCAATATCTCCATAATCAAAGAGATAATGTATCCCATGCACTTACTAATAGTCTTTTCCGTCCATGTCTTGCACAAATCACATCAGGCAATCCATATCTCTATGCAAGTAACTATCTAGACTCAATCTAATTAATATATGTACCGACACACGTATTGCTCGCACCAGTAGCTAGCCTAATGCGTAAGCTCGTGCCAATATAATATACCTCACTCACAGTATCGTGTATTGATACTTGACAAGGCATAGAAGTTATTATGAATAACTTCACAACTTTTCAGGTACGTCCCCTATACTCGTAAGTCAAATACATGCACACCCACCAAGATATCGATGCCACCATCAATGGTACCCAAGTCATACCAGGACTCACTCTACTAAAGTAACACACTAGCAATATAAGAACAATATCATTACATTAAAACAGTAAAAAAAATGGCAAGGTATCTTGCCTGGGATATCGACAAGAGAATAGTATAACGGTCCGTCTCCGACTGCTACAACCAAATGATCACGATCCCCTAGAAATAATAAAAAAACTAAATTTAATACTAACACATTCATCTACTTACCATAAATAGACACATACCATATTGGTACACACAACTAGTTAACTATCAAAGATAACACCTTACCATATATACTATCATTAGCACTATATATGATAACATGTTATATAATATTATATACCATAAATATATACTTAAATTCTGGGAAATATCATAACTAATCTCTGAATATAATTTATGTACAAATATTTTAGAAAAAATATGTTCAAAACAAACTAGTACATTAATCAACACAAGTACGCCATACGGGGTTCCAATTGGAAAGTGAATCAACATAAAATATAGAAAATATATATTCTATAACTAATCAAAAAATTCAGGGGAAATATGATTTTTTATCTAATTAAATCATAGTTATATCATATTGAACTCCTACAAAGATTTGGAATTAAATAGATGGGTTACGGTGGGTGTTTCGGTGTCCGAAAACTTGTAAGATGAGGATGATGCCATAAACGCCCTTGAAAATATGAACAAATAATGATACTATATAATAAATAGAGATGTTAGAGACATTACCAAGGATTTTTTCATGTCAAATGGGTTCGAAAGTCGTCTGAAAGATCCTCGCACCAAAATTGGTTAAATCTGGATCAATTGTCGTGCAACGGACGCCACGGCCAAATCGAGTAGAACAATATGAGTTAGCAATTGGACATCAAATTAGGCATATAGGGCTATCTATTAGTTTTGGTTTCAGGAGAAATAGATGAGAAAAGTATTTAAAACCTATTTTAGAAGTCACCAACCTAGTGTTGAATTCAGACTAAAAATAATAGGTTTTTGGCACTTTGGATGGGTTGTACACCTCTCCCAAGTCTATGAGGCGATTCTTAGAGTTTCTATGATGGAAGAGGAAGTCGATGGAGTCACGATACTAGTGGTGGAGTGCTCAAAAATCGAGAAGGGGGTAGAGTGAAGTGGGTTGGTTGGATGTATGTAGCCGTCGGTCACAATAGTAGGGGTCAGGTTTTTAGGTATTGGGAAAGGGGTGGCCGGCCAAGGGGGCTTCTATATATAGGGTTTGGTTATACTAGATGTTAAGGTTTGTATGGAGAAAGTTTGAATGAATTTGGTGGAGATTTGTTCAACTAATCAACTAATATGGCAAGGTGGGTTAGTGGGTTTTCATATTTGAAAATAGTGGGTTTTGAATTAATGTTCAATGAATCTATGAATACATGGCTATTATTTAATTGATAGAAATCAATCAAATACATGGATAAATGATTTTGGCAACCTAGGGCAGGTGCCACTAAGTGGTTTGAGCTAGGGTTGAGTCCAAACAATTATTGGAATTGAATTGTACACCGAAAAGACTATAAATGGGTGTCATGTGCCATTTGAAAATAAGTAGTACATGGGAACTCAATTGAGTCGGACACCATTGGCATGTGTGTAGTAGGCTCAAAATAGGCCAACATTACATATTGGGTCGTTTAAGTTGGATCGATGTCGAGTCCCGATATTAAGTTGGAAAGTACGACAAGTTTTACGGTAGATAACAAATTAGCCTAAGTTGACCCGAAAGTTGTGCGACGAAAGTAGAATTCAAGAGAACAAGTTTGAGTAGGATATCATATATCATAATGAAGATAAACTAGTCTAGATCAAAATTCATGAAGAAAGTTTTAAGATATTGACATTTCTTGTGCTCCAAAATCAAAGCTACGAAAAAAAACATTATGATAATAAATAATAGTAGGAAATATATAATAACCAATATATAATTTAAAATAAATTTATATACATATATATATATATATATATATATATATATATATATATATATATATATAAATATATATATATATATATTCAAATATTTTTCTACATATTATAAATACAATTTCCATATCCAACAAGACATAATCCACAAATCCAACACCCATCTCCTTCGTGCCCCCGGGTCCGACCCTAAGGACACAGACACCCCTATACACCCGACCCACCAAATCCCAACTTCGTGCACCTTGTCCAAAGACACATAACAATATATATATATATATATATATATATATATATATATATATATATATATATATATATATATATATATATATATATATATATATATATATTTGTTTTATATATAAATATATATATATATATATATATATATATATATATATATATATATATATATATATATATATATATATATTGTTATGTGTCTTTGGACAAGGTGCACGAAGTTGGGATTTGGTGGGTCGGGTGTATAGGGGTGTCTGTGTCCTTAGGGTCGGACCCGGGGGCACGAAGGAGATGGAGACATAATCCACAAATCCAACACCCATCTCCTTCGTGCCCCCGGGTCCGACCCTAAGGACACAGACACCCCTATACACCCGACCCACCAAATCCCAACTTCGTGCACCTTGTCCAAAGACACATAACAATATATATATATATATATATATATATATATATATATATATATATATATATATATATATATATATATATATTTTAATATATATATATATATATATATATATATATATATATATATAACTTTTATTTTTATATATATATGTATGTATGTATATATTTTTTTTTTATGTATATATATGTATATACATACATATATATAAAATATACATACATACATACATACATACATACATATATATACATAAAAAAAAATATATACATACATACATATATATATATATATATAAAAATAAAAGTTATATATATATATTTATATATATATATATATATATATATATATATATATATATATATATATATATATATATATATATATATATATATATATATATATAATATATGTCACGACCCGCACCCTGTTTCGGGGCACGAGCACGTGGGTACGTCTAGCCTACGCCACAGTGTCGACGGTAGAATGCTGTATAGGTCGTCTATAAAATCTAACATCAACAATATATATATACCTGTCATCTCCGCACGGAGGAATATATATATATATATATATATATATATATATATATATATATATATATATATATATATATAATATAACTCAATCACATGAATCTAAGGAAGATACGCATGAAAGATAAAGATATGATAGAAATAGGAAAGCTGAAAATATATACAAGTCACAGAGTCACAACCAGAAGTAGAGAGTATATCACAATGTACAAATCCCAAAATAATAATATACTACAAGCCAAAATGATAAGCTGGAATGCAGTCCAGTCAAACATACTAGTCCAGATCCCTTCCGGTGGTGCATCCTCTAAAGGCACCGGCTCCACTAAATCCAAGTGGTAATCTGCGTCTACGCCAAACCCGTAGAAGGTTGGGCAGTCTGTATCTGAATCCTCTGAAAAATACAACAAAGTTGTCCTGTCAGGATATGAGCAAGTACAAACGCTAACAGCAGTTCCATGTGAATTGACAAATTCTATTAGAGACAGTTATAATGAAATACAAGATAAAATATCAAGACTGGAATATAAACATAATATGTAAATGTGGATATCATGTCAGGGTATGAAATACTGGAAACATAGAACAGTACAATAATAACTGATGTATAATGTAAACATAAACGGTGCCTTGAGATATTAGAGCGTTATGTGATCGACTTGGGAGACATGATCAGGCTCTTCCATTTGACCATCTATGGTGCAAGAACAAGCACATGTAAACCTGGAGACCAGGCCGACCAAAATGGAAAGCTATGGTGCAAGTAGTATCAGGTCAAGCTTTATCCTACGTGAGGCGAGGATAAAGCTATGATGCAAGTAGTAACCAGTGGGGTATGATCACATAACCTCTAATAACTCCCCATCTCCGAGTAGTATAATGGATCCAACCATGACATGTCATGACACGAGATTTAAAGAGCAGGGGGCCAGTCCACTCCCAAATCGGTGTCTATAAAAGTACAGGAAATAAGATCGAACAATGTACTCATATACCAGGTAAACCAAGAATAACCTCTTATGACGAGATCCAACGTATACTAGTCCGTGTACCATCGTATCGGGAATCAAGTAAGACACTACAACTGAATCGAATATAGCAGATATCAAGACAATAAAAACTATCAGTGAATGTGCTCGCCTGCGGTCCTGAGCAGTCAATAGGAATCGAGGCTCAGAGGATAGTCACAGACCTAAATATGAGATATACAAGAGTTAATTAGGGTTTAATAGTGTTTGACATGCTTTCTAGTGTATGATATGCAAATCTAGGTCAAACTAAGTCGAACTAGGTCAAAGAAAGTCAAACTAGGTCAAAGGAAGTCAACCCAAGTCAAAACAGGTCAAAGGTTGACTTACAGTTGACTTTTGGTCAACTGGTCAACTCTGGTCAACTCCTAGTCCAATGTAGGTCAAACTAGGCTAATGATTGACTCACAGTTGACTTTTGGTCAACTGGTCAACTATGGTCAAGTTTTAGACAATTCTAGGCAAAGCATTGACTCGTAGTTGACTTTTGGTGAAAAAGTCAACTTTGGGTCAATGGGGTCAAAACTAGACTAAACATACCATTCCTAACATTTACCTACCAAGACATCTCATATCTAAGTCAAAATGGTATCCCGATACCAATATCTTAGTTTGGGATAATTACCTTAACATAGGAAGTTTACTTAACGTAGGTATTCTCATACCTATAAGGTAAACTCACAACCAAGCCCCTACCTTAGTTTCTATGCACCCCTCAAACTCAACATGGTATCCTAATACCATACCCCCATATCTCGATACCATTATCTTGGTATCTTGATACTCTAACATCGTATCTTGAAGCATCTTAATACCTTATCCTTTCATAGGGTAAATCCTATTTACCTTGTGATACCATCTTGGTATCACAAGATACCACAACCTCTCACTCTCACTATAGCCCGTATCCAAATCTATAACACTAAATCTAATCCTAATACTCAAATACCAACTCTCTCATATACACCTTACCCTCAATATCAAATACTTTTACTCAAACCATTACCTTAACAATTACCCTTCTAACATATACTAACATATAACTTACCTTAACATTTACCACTCGACCACCAACATTCTAACCACTAAACACCACTCAAACCACTCTAACTAGTCACTAATCATGGGGTTATATAGTACGGCATATAGGGTGGTATATAGGGGGTTAAAGAAAGGGAAAATGGGGGTCATCGGGCTGCTAACAACAGCCCCAAGCTGCTCAATTCAGCAGCAGCTGTCGCTACTTTGAGGAAAAAGGCAGTCCCCTGTGGGGACTGCTGATGCTGCTTCTTTGATGTTGCCTTTGGCAACAGCTTCCCCATTCCTCTCTTCACTCTCTTCTATCCTCTTCTCTTATCTTTTGAAAACTGGAGGTGACAATATTTTTATTTTTTTATTTATATATATATATATATATATATATATATATATATATATATAATTCAGAGGTCTTTCAACCTCTCCACCTTAGAAAATTTTGTCTCGAAATTTAAACACACAATAATATAGAAGCAATCAATCATGACTAATTAAAGCGAACATACCTAGACCCATAAAAAGATGAGAAAAATGATGTTGAATCGCATCATCGCGTTCCTAAGTCGACTCTCTTGGTGCATGATGCCTCCATGCGATACGAACTAAAAGAATTGTCTGGCCTCACAAGACTTTATCTCAACGGTCCAGAATCTCCACTGGCTGCGCTTCGGTCCTACAGTAATCTCGGAGTGATCAAGAACATGACTAGGATATGACACATATTTCCTCAACTGAGATACATGGAACACATCATGAATACCCTCCAAGATCTGTGGCAAAGCAAGTCTGTACGCGACCTCTCCGATTCTCTATAGAACATCAAACAACCTGATATACCTCAGACTAAGCTTCCCTCTTCCTCCAAATCTAATGGTCCGTCTGGCAGGAGAAATCTTCAGAAATACATGATCTCCTGGCTGAAACTCCAATGGTCGACGATGACTATCTGCCCAATGCCTCTACCAATCTTGTATGGCTCGTAAATGTCCTTGAATTTGCTTCACATTCTCTACTGTACGAACCACTAACTCAGGTCCCAATATCTGTCGCTCACCAACATCACTCCAACATACTGGAGAACGACACTTCCTTCCATATAAAGCTCCAAAATGCGCCATCTGAATACTCTCATAATAATTGTTATTATAAGAAAACTCAACCAAGTATAGATGGTCCTTCCATGAACCTCCAAAGTCAAGCGTACACGCTCTCAACATATCTTTCAATGACTGTATGGTATGCTCCGATTGTCCGTCCATCTGCAGATGATATAATGTACTAAACTTCAACCTCGTACCTAGGCTCTCCTGCATACTTCTCAAAAAATGTAAAGTAAAGCTCGAACCCCTGTCAGACACAATGCTAACTGGCACTCTGTGTAGCTGTACAATTTGCTTCATATATATATCTTGGCTAACACCTCCGTAGATTGGCCCACCTTAAAAGGCAAGAAATGGGCTGCCTTGGTGAGTCGATCTACTATAACCCAAACTGCATCTCTACCACTCGAGCTCCTTGGAAATCCTGTCATAAAATCCATAATAATATGCTCCCATTTATACTCCGGAATGGGTAACGGCTGAAGCAATCTTGCTGACCTCTAATGTTCAGCCTTGACTTGCTGACACACCAAATACTTCGCTACAAATCGAGCTATCTCTCAGTTCATTCCATGCCACGAATAATGCGGCCTCAAGTCTCTGTACATATTCGTTCCTCCTGGATGAATAGAATATGGTGAACTGTGTGCCTCTTTCATCAACTCTTGCCAAAGTTCTACATTGGGGACGTAGAGGCAATCTCCACATCATAAGGTCTCATCATCATGAATATGTAATCCGGTCTGCACCGGCCTCAGTCCTATATCGAAGTCTCTGAAATCTTGCATCCATCGGCAATACAGCCTTGATCCTCTCGACCAATGACGACTGCACCTGAAGGCTCGTCAACGGGATGTCTACTCCTAGAGATATAACATCTATCCCCAACTTTTGTAACTCCTCCAATAGATACGGATGAGTAGTCAAAAAAAATGCCATAGATCTCCTACTCAAAGTACCGGCTACTACATTCGCCTTTCCTAGATGATATTGCAAATCAATCTCAAAATTCTTTATCAATTCCAACAATCTTCTCTGCCTTATATTCAAGTCTTTCTGAGTGATGAAATACTTCAAGCTCTTATGGTATATAAAGATTTCTACTCGCTTTCCATAAATAAAGCCTCCATAGCTTCAAAGCAAAGATTACGGCGGCAAGCTCCAAGTCATGAGTAGAGTAATTCTTCTCATAAGTCCTCAATTGCCTAGAGGCATAAGCCACAGCCTACCCATGCTGCATCAAAACACATCCTGGTCCTTTTTCGGATGTGTTACTGTAGATCACGAACCTTTCTGGTACTGATGGAATCGTCAAGATGGGTATAGCGGTTAGGCATTTCTTTAACTCATCAAATGTCGCCTTCAAATGTCGCCTGACACTCCACAGTCCATACGAATTCATGCCCTTGCAGGTCAACCGAGTCATCGTTTCCATAATCTATGCGAAGTTCTCTACAAAGCTTCGGTAATATCCGACAAGTCCAAGAAAAATTCTCACTTCAAAGGCATTGGTCGGAACAAACCACGTCTCTATTGCAGATATATTGGTCGGATCAACTGAAATACCTTTTCCCAAGACAAGGTATCAAAGGAAGGAAACATTGTCACTCCCGTTTTTCGTTATACGTATTTCTAGTATACGTGTACGGATTCCCGACCCATATCTTGACTTGTCTAGCATAGCTTGGCATGGTTTGGCTTGGTTTATTTTGGTTTGGTTTGGGTGAGTGGTTCCATGATAAACCCCCTTTTATATAAACCAACCCCTTTTTATCTCTCCTCCTTTACTTTCATTTACTTTTCATTTACTTCTTCTTCCTCCATTAAATTCTCTCCAACCACCTTAGGCAAGTGTAACTTGCTTCATGGAGGAACTCCATTTTTATTGTTCTATTGTCTTTCCTACAAGCTTCTAAGACTCTTTAGTACTTAGCATTTTTGGTTTTGGTGGATTAAAACTTGTAGATCTAAGTTTTCTTAAATTTTGGTTTTCTTGGCTTATGATCTCTCAAACTTCTTTGTTTTCAAGTTTTGATTGTTCTATGTTGTAGAGAATTTGATTTCACCCAAAATGGACCTTTAAAAACCTAAATTTCGATTTATTTTGAGTGATTTATGGACCTTGGAAGTTCGTGGGTTCTATTGTTCTTCTTCTTGGGTTGGAAAAGAAGAACAGAGTGGGCGCATGGCATTTTATGCGCCCACAGGGACTTTAGCCTTGGGCGCATAGCCTTATATATCCGCCCAAGCTTCCTGCCTTCAACAGTGTGGGCGCATGGCTTTATTATGCGCCCATGACTTTTTACTTGCTTATGTGCATAACTTCATGTGCTAAGGCATAGTGTCCCTTTGCTGTGGGCGCATAGCCCTTGTTATGCGCCTACATAGCCAGTATAGATGGCTCCCGACTTAGCTTTCCATGCCCTCTGCCTCACTCATGTAGGCACATGTATGTGGGCGCATAAACCATGCCCCCTACCTCACTCATGTGGGCTCATGTATGTGGGCGCATAGACTATGTACCCTGCCTCACTCATGTGGGTGCATACATGTGGGCACATGCCCTTAGGCACATAGCCTTGGGCGCATGCCACTCTCAGCACATTTATTTTTGGGTCCATGCTCTTTATGACACATTATGGTCCTTAGTTGTGAATCGTGACTTTGTTTGCACTCTTTAATTGACTAAGTCCTATAAGGTTATTTTCCATGTTGCATATGTACTCTGAGCTTTAAACACGATCTTGGTATGGCACGTACACTCTCTAATAACTCTTGATAGTGACCCGTCGTGGTTCATTTTTGACAAGTAGCTTGACATGATAATTCTTGATGGTGGTCCGTTGTGGCGCACTCTTGACAAGTAATCTTGATAAGTAACATAACATGACATGTAATCTTGACAAGTAACATGTAACTCTCATCTTGACACCGTGGATGATTTTTCTTGATTGTATCGGTACAAGCTACATGTCTCATCTTGCATCATATCTAGGACATGAATTTCTGATTTCCACGGTCAGGGATTCGTACTGAATCTGACTAGGATAATGACTAGATTGATCAAGTAGTCCATGAAATAATTTCCCAGCTACAGGCAGTCCCATTATCTAGGCACTCTAATTGGACTTATAGCCTGTCGTCGAGTAGGGCACATTTCCAGCACACTGTCATGTGTTGCACCCCCAAGTCACCTAATCCAACTCTCTCAACTTGCGACTGGATAACCTGGATTAAGTCTGCAGGGCTTGTGGCTGATTGGAACATCTCGATGCATCTTGTTAGTAACTAAGCTTGTGATAACCCTAGTTTGTTAAAGTATCAAGACGTACTCATTGCTTGGCCGTGATTGATGGATGGAGTCCCGTCTAGTCTTGTCTAGGCAAGGCCAGTACATGGTTATTTCAGCACGTTACTGTTATACTTTACTTTATCGATAATTGGTTAGAGACTAAGTTCTGTTCAGGTGAAGGGTTACAACCCTGGTCCTTGTTTGGTTTACGGGTTGTAACTTGGTTAGTGGAATAGTCCGTTAGTTATCTTATCATTTATCACCCTGTTTCCTTTAATTCATGTCTTTCGTTATCATTATGTCTTTATGTGCTAATATGCGGGTTTTAGTTCTTAAGTGAAGCCTCCCTTCACTACTAAAATCTGCTCATTTGGCGACATAAATTTAGCGACGTTCGATTAACGTCGCTAAATTGTGTACATTAGCGACGTTTTAGTGAGGCATCGCTAATCGTCGCTACTAGCGATGAAGTAAGCGACGAAATAATGACGTATATTAATTACATGAGCTAGTCGTCACGAAACGTCGCTATGACGTAGCTAATAGCGACTAATTTAGCGACTGTCATTTGAACGTCGCTAAATTCTAATTATATCCCCCCCGCCGATTCATTTCTCCCCATTTTCCTCTCTCACTCTCTCCTTCCCCCTCCGGCGCTCTCACTCTCTCCGGCGACGACTCTCACTCTCTCTGGCGACTCTCCTACCTCTCCGGTATGTGACTCTCCCCTCCCTCTCTCTCTCTCTCTCTCTCTCTCTCTCTCCGTCTATTTTAGTTGTTGGTGGTTTGGGGGGGTGCGGGTGGCTCGGGGGGAGGTGCAGGAGGGATGTGGGTGGTTGGGGGTGGCTGAAGGGGTAGGGCAGGGGGGACGAGGGCAGCTGGGGGAGGAGAGCTAGGGTTAGGGTTCGGGTTAGGGTCCATTTCCTTCCATTTTACTCTCTCACTCTCTCTCCTTCCCCCTCCGGCGCTCTCACTCTCTCCAGTGCTCTCACTCTCTCCGGCGACTCTCACTCTCTCCGGCGACTCTCTCTCTCCGACTGTTTTGGTTGTTGGTGGTTGGGGGGGTACACGTGGCTCGGGGGGAAGGGCAGGGGGATGCGGGTGGTTCGGAGGTGGCTGGGGGGTGGCTGGGGGGGTGGGACAGGGGGGCGAGGGCGGCTGGGGGAGGGGAGCTAGGGGTAGGGTTCGGGTTAGGGGTGGGTATGTGTGGGCGGCTGGGGGAGGGGAGCAGGGGGGAGTGGAGGGTTAGGGTTCGGGTTAGGGGTGGTGTAGGGGGGAGGCTTGGTCAGGGACACCGATAGTGCCAAAAAATCTGATAATTAAGTAATAATTATTTGTTTTCCGACACCGAAAAATGTGATACTCCGATTCGAATGCACCGATAGTGCCGATATTTGTAACAAGTAGTTTTGTTGGTTGGTTAATTGGTAACATGGTGATCAGGACATATAGTCCCTACAGCCAATCGACTGGCAAGACAGAGACTATGGCATGGTGATCAGGACATAGTCCCTGCAGCCATTCGACTTGCGAGGCCGAAACTATGTAGCCATAGATAAAGTTGACTGCCCTCCGACCCTCATCCCTCGGCAATGATGATATGACAACCTATCACTATGTCTTATATAGTAGTAGATGATGTCTTAGTATTACATTATGTGAGTTCATCTTGATTCTGTTATATTCTTCAGATACTAGATACGATAAGAATATATACTACACCATATGTACAGAACACAGATGATTCACACTAATGTATGCTAGAATGAATTTTGGGTTGTGTTCTGAGCCATCCATTCTCACACTTGGTGATCGGGACATATAGTCTCTGCAGCCATTCGACTGGCGAGACAGAAACTATGGCATGGTGATCAGGACATAGTCCCTGCAGCCATTCGACCGGCGAGGTAGAAACTATGTAGCCGTAGATAAAGTTGACTGCCCTCCGACCCTCATCCCTCGGCAATAATAATATGACAACCTGTCACTATATCTTATATAGTAGTAGATGATGTCTTAGTATTACATTATGTGAGTTCATCTTGATTCTGTTACATTCTTCAGATACTAGATACGATAAGAATATATACTACACCATATGTACAGAACACAGATGATTCACACTAATGTATGCTAGAATGAATTTTGGGTTGTGTTCTGAGCCATCCGTTCTCACACTTGGTGATCGGGACATATAGTCCCTGCAGCCATTCGACTGGCGAGACAGAAACTATGGTACGACATGGTGATCAGGACATAGTTCCTGCAGCCATTCGACTGGCAAGGCAGAAACTATGTTGTCGTAGATAAAGCTGACTGTCCTCCGACCCTCATCCCTTGGCAATGATGATACGACAACCTATCACTATATCTTATATAGTAGTAGATCATATTTTAGTATTACATTATGTGAGTTCATCTTGATTCTGTTACATTCTTCAGATACTAGATACTAGATTCGATAAGAACGTATACTACACCATATGTACAGAACATAGATGATTCACACTAATGTATGCTAGAATGATTTTTGGGTTGTGTTCTGAGCCATCCGTTCTCACACTTAGAACACATATGAATTAGAACTGTGTGTCAATCTTTGTTTTTGTATTTTTGGCGAACCCAGGGATTAGATTTTATATTTTATATTTTGACTTTGTACGTATTTGGGGATATTCAGTTTTTTCGTTGAGGATACTGAGTTTGTACGTATTTGCGGATATTGATTTGGTTTGTTGAGGATGTTATATATTGACATTGTTCGTTGCGGATAGTATTTTTTCTTCATATTTTTTGTATATTCTGGAATGTATTGTGCGTGCTAGTGTTGAGTGTTCCACCGAGGGGGTCGGCGAACCCAGGGATTGGATTCTGTATTTTGTATTTCGTATTCTATATTTTGGCTCAGGCTCCAGCTCCAGCACCATTTGCATTCTGGAACCTTTTTTTTATATTTTTTTAACTTAGAGACGTTTTTAGCGATGTTACCATTAGTCGCTAAATATTAGCGACGTTAATAAATGTCGCTAAATGTGTCGCTAAATACTGACGTGGCTACACGTGGCACCATAATCTGATGTCAGCTCGTCGTCGCCAAAACGTCGCAACAGTGTCGCCAAACGGCGACAACACAATAACGTCGCCGTTTACGTCGCTAATTAGCGTCAACCAATAAACGTCGCAAATAATGTCGCAAATTAGCGACGTTAATAACGTCGCCAAATAACGTCGTCCTAGCGACGTTTTGCGACGTTTTCTCGTTTAGCGACACGTTTTTTTCTGTCGTTACCGAAACGTCGCAGTAAACGTCGCTAAATTTATTTAGCGACGTTTTCACCGAAGTTAGCGACGTTTTTAGCCGTCGCAAATCTGACAAATTTTTGTAGTGCTTGTGGCACTTACTCTTTCTGGGGTCTGACCCAGCTGGTTTTGTATGGCTAGATTTCGGAGTAGCACCCGAGGATCTTCCAGCCTTCCAGCCAGATGGTGAACACGATGGTGAACACTAGACGCAACACTGGCAACGAGTGGGTTTTATTTTGCTCTTCCACTCAATTGTAAATTATTCTTTTGAGGCATTTAGCCGCCGAGCAAGTGTTAGCTCGTGTTAAATTTATATTCCTGTCTGCCTAAGGGCTGTAACATGATTGACAAATCGTAGGGTTGATCATGTATGACTTAAACTCTTGCTAGTCTTCGTATTTTTTATGACTAACTTCATGATCATCTGAATATGTAATGTATGGGATGCCTTACTTTGTATGTCTGATGATCTACCATCTTGTTACATTTACTTGCTTGCTTGAGATTAAGACACTAGGCTTGTTCTTGACCATAAGAGACTGTTGGCTGTAGTTAAACCCTCATATATCTAGACAGCCATGACCGTATTGCGAGGTGGGATTCAATTCTATATAAGTAGCTGGCTATGTCTGTCCTCCGCTCTCCAGTATTCTGGTTCTGGGGCGTGACACGGTTTAAGTGGTGGCCTATACAGGTCTTGTAAATCAAGATGTGTGAGGGTTTTACTGAATAGATGTCTCAATCAACACTCGCCTTTGATCTCTACTAGTGTCTTCTAATCTTTCCGAAATTTTGACCTGATCACATGCTTATATCCTCGATCTATCATGGTCCTTCCTTATTATTCCCCATATCGTTTCTTCAGCGGTATTGCTCCTGGTCCTACCGATCAGCGAGGCAGAGCACCTCCAGCGAACCAGCAGCAACCTGGAGACCAAGTCCAGCATTTAGGGGTAGCCTCCAGAGTCATGCCTACCGGGGGCAAAGAGCCACCAGTTCAGCCAGTCCAACCTACAGAGCCTGACAATAGAACCATGGTGGGTCTCATAAGGGAATTGTTTGTATCACAAGATCATCTGGGCAAAGCCCTGCACCAGACAGTACAAGACGCCATGGGCAAAGTTGGTTACCAAAAGAACAATGCGGCCAACAGCTTCAAGCGTCTGAACCCTCCCTTCTTTGATGGCAGTAAACATGCTATCGCTGCTGTTCTGTGGCTTCAGGATATAGAAGTTATTCTGGAGGCAGCTAGGATTCCTGAGGAAGAGAAGGTGGCTATTGTACACCTGCAGCTATTGGACTTAGCCCGCAGCTGGTGGGTGATGCTAGCAGTTGGATTACCAACGCCTGTTTTGTGGGCTGTATTCAGCAACAAGTTCCAGACCAAGTATTTCGACGCAGTAGCTCGGTATGATCTGCAGACGAGATTCATCAATCTTAAGCAAATGGGCAGGACGATCGATGGATATGCGGCCGAGTTTTCTAGACTCAGTCGGTTTGTTCCTACCTTGGTGGCAATCGAATTGGATCGAGCCTAGCGATTCAAGCAGGGACTCCACCTAGAGATTATTATATCAGTAGAGCAGTTTGAGCACCAGACGTTTGATGCCGTCTTACGAGCAGCGAAGAGGCATGAGTATACTTTGTAGAGGATTATAGATAGAAGCGAAGGATGGAAGAGGTCTCATAGGCAGATGTCCCAGTCATCAGCACCAGCCCCGGCAGCTAGGGCTTTGACAATTGGAGCTCCTAGGAGGGCGACGAGAGTCTCATCGGTTCAGCACTCGACACCAACGTATCCTCAGCAGCAGAAGCAGAAGCAGTCTTCTGCAATGGGCTGTTCTCATTGTGCGAAGCCAGGACATGTAGTATCAGAGTGTCGTAGAGCACAGGAATTGTGCTTGGTTTATGGGGCACCGGACCACAAGATAGGGTCATGTACGAATAGAGCCAGTTCATCATCATCAAACCTAACCAGTCCATCGGTTAGGGGTCCAGCACTAGTGCAGCAGCAGTACCAGCCTCCGAGGCTATTGCCGCCTCGGGCTCAGCAGTATGCCCAAGCTCAGGTTCAGAACCGGCAGAGAGGTTTCCAACAGAGGGGACCAACACCAAGAGGGCAAGGTCAGGCTATGGCTCTGACCGTAGTAGAAGAATTTGCATCAGGTGAGGTGGTGGCTGGTACCATTCTCGTCAACTCTTTTCCAGCATCCGTATTATTTGATTCGGGTGCATCGCATTCATTTATGTCTGCACGATTCGTAACACGGATAGGACTGGAGCCCGAGTCATTATCAATAAGGCACAATATACTTACTGGTAACGATCTTATGGGAGTAGATTGAGTCTATTCCTCATGTCCAATCGTAGTTAGCGGTAGAGAGTTCCCCACTAGATTGATAGAATTTTTGATGGCCGACTATGATGTGGTCCTAGGAATGGATTGGTTGAAGGATCAATACGCAAGAATAGACTGCCATATTAGCAGGATTATTTTTGGTATTCCCGGCAAACCAGAGTTTTCATTTTCCAGAGGCGAAGTAGAACCTTCTACACCAGTCTTGCGGATGGCAGTAGCAGAGTCAGTTCAGTTTCCCAGAGTAGTAGAGGAATTTCCTGATGTATTTCCCGAAGAGCTTCCAGGCATGCCCCGAGAGAGAGAGAGAGAGATAGAGTTCACCATTGATTTGATTCCAGGAACGACACCAATGTCAGGGGGAGTCTATAGGATGGCACCTTCAGAGTTAGAGATCTTGTATAAGATGATTGAAGAACTTAGAACCAAGGGATTCATTCGTGCTAGTGGATCACCTTGGGGAGCTCCGATACTTTTTGTGAAAAAAAGGATGGTACGTTAAGATTATGTATTGATTATCGTACCTTGAACTCTGTAACAATCAAGAACATATATCTTCTACCAAGGATAGATGATTTATTTGATCAACTCAGAGGAGTGACAGTATTTTCAAAGATTGACTTATGGTTCGGGTACCATCAGATCAGAATCAGAGAGCAAGACATCCCGAAGACAGCGTTCGGATCCAGATATGGAATTGAGAGTTCCTTGTTATGCCATTTGGAGCAACCAATGCACCAGCCGTATTCATGGACCTTATGAATCATATCTTCATGACTTATTTGGACCAGTTCGTGATAGTGTTTATAGATGACATCTTAGTTTATAGCAAGAATGAGGCAGAGCATGGGCAGCATCTTCGTGTAGTTCTTCAGATTCTCAGAGAGCACCAGTTGTACGCGAAGTTCAGTAAGTGCGAGTTTTAGCTGTATCGTATCTCGTACTTAGGTCACATCATCACCAGAGGTAGAGTAGAAGTATACCCCCAGAAGATAGTGGCTATAGAGACATGGCCAGTTCCCAATACCGTCGTAGAAGTTCAGAGTTTCCTAGGATTGGCTGGCTATTACCGGCGGTTTGTATCGGACTTTGCTCGGATTTCAGAACCACAGACACAGTTGACCCGCAAAGATGTGTAGTTTGCTTGGACAATAGAGTATCAAAGTTCATTTGAAAAGTTGAAGCGAGGATTGATGACGGCACCCATTCTCATGCTTCCAGATGGGACTGAAGGATTTTCAGTCTATTGTGACGCTTCTGGTAAGGGATTGGGATGCGTCTTGATGCAGCATGGTAAAGTAGTAGCTTATGCGTCACGTCAGCTTCGTGATCATGAGAGAAATTATCCAACCCACGACTTGGAGTTAGCAGTGGTGGTTTTCATACTTAAGCTTTGGAGGCATTATTTATATAGAGATCGGGTGGAGATTTTTACCGACCACAAGAGTCTTAAGTATGTGTTTACCCAGAAAAATCTTAACATGCGTCAGAGGAGATGGCTAGATCTACTTGTGGATTACGACATCAACCTACAGTATCATCCTGGGAAGGCCAACGTTGTTGCAGATACATTGAGCAGAAGAGCCAGAGTTTATTTTCTAACAACACAGCCAGAATTGTTAACAGATCTTCAGAAGATGGGTATTGAAGTTGTTCTTCCTACCAATGTGGCATTGATAGCCAGTATGCAAGTTCAGTCCAGTATAGTTGAGAGGATTAAGTTAGCTCAGTCAACAGATTCTAAACTTCAGCGGCTTAGGACAGAATGTGTAGCAGGACGGAGAGCATAGTTATGTATTCATGAGGATGGTACACTTCGACATTGAAGGCTTCTTTGTGTACCTAGTGGTGATATCAGACAAGAGATCATGGCAGAGGCTCACAGTTCGCATTATTCGTTTCATCCCGACTGTATGAAGATGTATCGTGATATCCGTCAGCATTTTTGGTGGAATGACATAAATAGGAAGATAGCCCGGTTTGTCTCTCGTTGTTTAGTTTGCCAACAAGTTAAGGCTGAACATCAGAGATCGGCTGGACTTCTTCAACCTTTACCGATCCCAGAATGGAAATAGGAGCACATTACCATGGATTTTGTAACTGGGTTACCTAAATCCCCACCTGGGAGAGATGCTATCTGGGTTATAGTTGACAGACTTACCATGGTAGCTCATTTTCTCCCTTTCAGAATTGGCCAGTCGATGGATCAGCTTGCAGAGATGTACCTCAGGCGGATAGTCAGGTTGCATGGAGTACCAATCAGTATTGTATCCGACAGAGATTCAAGATTTATATCGCACTTTTGGCGGAGTCTTCAGAAGAGTTTGGGGACTCATCTCAAGTTCAGTTTAGCTTATCATCTGCAGCCTGATGGTCAGTCAGAACCCACGATCCAGACTCTTGAAGATATGTTGCGGTCATGTACGCTTGATTTTGGTGGTTCGTGGGAAGATCACCTGTATCTCGTAGAGTTCTCTTATAACAACGATTTCCAGGCCAATATCCAGATGGTGTCCTTTGAGGCCTTGTACGGCAAGAAGTGTAAATCCTCATTAGCATGGGATGATATAGGCGAGAGGCAGATGCTTGGTCCAGAGATGATTACGCAGACTATTGAGGTGGTCAGACAAGTTAGGGATCATCTTCGAATTGCGAAAGATCG
The DNA here is from genome assembly GCA_029216955.1 of Iris pallida. Taxonomy (NCBI): domain Eukaryota; kingdom Viridiplantae; phylum Streptophyta; class Magnoliopsida; order Asparagales; family Iridaceae; genus Iris; species Iris pallida. Next base: position 34,315 of record JANAVB010009818.1, read on the forward strand.
TTAGCGTCATTGTACCGATTCTCATCGGCGTCCCCTCAAATTTTCTATCGGCGACCACGTATTCCTTAGGATCTTGCCTACCCATAGCGTCATTCATTTTGGCGTATCGGGAAAGCTTAGTCCTAGGTATATTAGGGAGTTCGACATTCTAGAGTGAGTAGGTGATGTGTCCTATCGTCTTGCTTTTCTGCCGTTATTACGTGAGGTACATGATGTCTTCCATATATCCCAATTGCGACGGTATATCCCGGATCTGAGTCATGTCCTTGATCATTCAGAATTGGTTGTTGGTATCAACCTTTCGTATGAGGAAAGACCCCTATCCATATTGGATCGAAGAAAGAAGATACTCAAGAACAAGACTATTAGTCTAGTCCGTGTTGCTTGGGGTCATCACTTTTTGGGTGAGTCAACGTGGGAGCGTGAGGATGATATCCGATCGCGATATCCACACCTATTTGACTCATAAGGTATAATGTCTTCCTTATACCTTATACTTTTAAATCCCTACTTGTATGAATGATTGCTTGATTAACTGCTAGTCATAGATTGCTCGTGATTAGTATATCTTGCCCCGACATCTCTAGCCTCTTGATTAAATTCCAAGGACAAAATTCTTTTAAGGTGGGTAGAGTTGTCACTCCCGTTTTTTGTTATACGTATTTCCAGTATATGTGTATGGATTCCCGATCCATATCTTGGCTTGTCTAGCATAGCTTGGCATGGTTTGGCTTGGTTTATTTTGGTTTGGTTTGGGTGAGTGGTTCATCATGATAAACCCTCCCTTTTTATATAAACCAACCCCTTTTTCTCTCTCCTCCTTTACTTTCATTTACTTTTCATTTACTTCTTCTTCCTCCATTAAATTCTCTCCAACCACCTTAGGCAAGTGCAACTTGCTTCATGGAGGAATTCTATTTTTATTATTCTATTGTCTTCCCTACAAGCTTCTAAGACTCTTTAGTACTTAGCATTTTTGGTTTTGGTGGATTAAAACTTGTAGATCTAAGTTTTCTCAAATTTTGGTTTTCTTGGATTTTGATCTCTCAAACTTCTTTGTTTTCAAGTTTTGATTGTTCGATGTTGTAGAGAATTTGATTTCACCCAAAATGGACCTTTGAAAACCTAATTCGATTTATTTTGAGTGACTTATGGACCTTGGAAGTTCATGGGTTCCACGGTTCTTCTTCTCGGGTTGGAGAAGAAGAACAGTGTGGACGCATGGCATTTTATGTGCCCATAGGGACTTCAGCCTTGGGCACATAGCCCTATATATGCGCCCAAGCTCCCTACCTTCAACAGTATGGGCGCATGGCTTTATTATGCGCCCATGATTTTTTACTTGTATATGTGCATAACTTCATGTGTTAAGGCATAGTGTCCCTTTGCTGTGGGCGCATAGCCCTTGTTATACGCCCACATAGCCAGTATAGATGGCTCCTGACTTAACATCCCATGCCCCCTGCCTCCCTCATGTGGGCGCATATATGTGGGCGCATACATGTGGGCACATGCCCTTAAGCGCATAGCCTTGGGCGCATGCCACTCTCAACACATTCATTTTTAGGTGCATGCTCTTCATGACACATCATGGTCCTTAATGTGAATCGTGACTTTGTTTGTACTCTTTACTTGACTAAGTCCTATAAGGTTATTTTCCATGTTGCACATGTACTCTGAGCTTTAAACATGATCTTGGTATGGCACATACACTCTCTAATAACTCTTGATAGTGACCCGTCGTGGTGCACTTTTGACAAGTAACTTGACATGATAATTCTTGATGGTGGTCCGTTGTGGCGCACTCTTGACAAGTAATCTTGATAAGTAACATAACATGACATTTAATCTTGACAAGTAACATGTAACTCTCGTCTTGACACCATGGATGATTTCTCTTGATTGTATCGGTACAAGCTATATGTCTTGTCTTGCATCATGTCTAGGACATGAATTTCTGAGTTCTACGGTCAGGAATTCGTACTGAATCTGACTAGGATAATGACTAGATTGGTCAAGCAGTCCATGAAGAGTTTTCCCAGCTACAGGTAGTCCCGTTATCTTGGCGCTCTAATTGGACTTGTAGCCTGCCGTCGAGCAGGGCACATTTCCAGCACACTGTCATATGTTGCACCCCCAAGTCACCTAATCCAACTCTCCCAACTTACGACTGGATAACCTAGATTAAGTCTGCTGGGCTTGTGGCTGATTGGAACATCTCGATGCATCTTATTAGTAATTAAGCTTATGATAACCCTAGTTAGTTAAAGTATCAAGCCGTACTCATTACTTGGCCGTGATTGATGGATGGAGTCCCGTCTAGTCTTGTCTAGGCAAGGCCAGTATATGGTTATTTCAGAACGTTACTGTTATACTTTACTTTATCAATAATTGGTTAGAGACTAAGTTCTGTTCAGGTAAAGGTTACAACCCCGGTTCTTGTCTGGTTTACGGGTTGTAACTTGGTTACTGGAATAGTCCTTTAGTTATCTTATTGTTTATCACCCTGTTTCCTTTAATTTATGTCTTTCGTTATCATTATGTCTTTATGTGCTAATATACGGGTTTAGTTCTTAAGTGAAGCCTCCCTTGTAGCACTTGCTCTTTCTGGGGTCTAACCCAGCTGGTTTTGTATGGCCAGATTTTGGAGTAGCACCAGAGGATCTTCCAACCTTCCAGCCAGATGGTGAACACTAGACGCAACCCTGACAACGAGTGGGTTTTATTTTGCTCTCCCACTCTATTGTAAATTATTCTTTTGAGGCGTTTAGCCGCCGATCAAGTGTTAGCTCGTGTTAAATTTACATTCCTGTCTGTCTAAGGGCTGTAACATGATTGACAAATCCTAGGGTTGATCATATATGACTTAAACTCTTGCTAGTCTTCGCATTTTGTATGACTAGCTTCATGATCATCTGAATATGTAATGTATGGGACACCTTACTTTGTACGTCTGATGATCTACCATCTTGTTACATTTACTTGCTTGCTTGAGATTGAGACACTAGGCTTGTTCTTGACCATAAGAGACTGTTGGCTTGTAGTTAAATCCTTATACATCTAGACAGCCGTGACCGTATTGCAAGGTGGGATTCACTTCTATATACGTAGCTGGCTGTATCTGTCCCCCGCTCTCCAGTATTCTGGCTCTGGGCGTGACAAACACGGACTAAGAAGAACAGCATTTGCTCAATTTAGCATAGAGCCTCTCGCTCCTCAGTGCCTCCAAAACAATCCTCAAATACTGCTCGTGCTCCTTATGGATCTTCGAATATACCAAAATATTATTAATAAAAATGACCACAAACTGTTCCAAATATTGGTGGAACACTCTATTCATCAAATTTATAAACACTGCTGGCACATTCGTCCATCCGAAAGTCTCACTAAGAACTCATAACGACCATAACGAGTCCTGAATGATGTCTTCGGAATGTGTTCTCTGTGCACCTTCACTTGGTGATATTCAACCTCAAATCATTTAAAAATACCTTTTGCTTCCGCCAGTTCGTCGAACAAGTCATCAATTCGGGGCAGTGGATACCTATTTTTTATGGTCAATACGTTCTGTGCTTGGTAGTTGATGCACATACGTACTAACCCATCCTTTTTTGGCACAAATAATACTGGAGCCCCAAGGTGATGCACTTGGTCGAATAAAACCCTTGGTCTGCAACTCTTCCAACTGAACCTTCATCTCGTCCAACTCCTTCTTCGCCAATCGGTACATATTAGAAGAAATTGGTGCTGCTCCTGATAGTAACTCAATGCTAAACTCCACTTGTCTGTCAGGTGGTAGACCTGACAAATCCTCCGAAAATACATCCATGAACTCCTCAACAATAGGCAACGATGATGCGACCTCCATAGACATGAATGCTTCCACTACTGGGCCGACTCCCTTCTCAATAGTCCTCACATAAACTCAAACTCAGGACGTCCTAGTAGTTTGATGATAACACTCCCTCTATGGCAATCTAACATGGTATGGTACTGGCTCAACCAGTCCATCCCCAACACTACATCGAAAATTGGCATTGGAAATACTAAAAAATTGCGCTCTCATCTTCCTTCCGCACACTAATATAGAACAAGTTCTATATGTACTAGTGGCCGGCATTATACCTTTCCCGTAATAATCTTCCAACTCTTAGGCAAAGGCGAGGTAGCTACTCTATGCATTGCAATAAAACTACTATATATGAAAGACAAAGTGGCCTCCGAATGAAATAGTGCAGTAACGGGTATAGATGCTACTAAGATAGTACCTATAATCGCCACGCCCTCAGGTTCTTTCTAAGCTGGTATCATGGCAAATGCCGGACCATGCCTCTGAGCTCTATTTTGTTGCCTAGCTCTCTCATATTGTGCCTCATGAGTGGACAAGGGTGGTCCTCTCTGTTGTCCTCCAAGTCTTGGTAGTCTCGGATTGGTAGTCGCCTGAGTAGGTGGTCGTAGTCCGGGGGGTCTGGCCTCTGGTCTGCTCTGTCCTGACGTTGCGGGCACTGTAGAGCCAAATGTTGATCAGATCTGTATCTCAGGCACTGTCCAAGCCTCCTTCTAAAATCTCTCTGAATATGTCCCTTATTGCCAAATAATGGGAAGTTGGGAGATCCTTCGCTGGGTAAGGGACAATTCTCTGTTGGTGAAGTGCACTGAGTCGTCTCATAGGTCGTCTCAGAGGACCTTCTGACTGTCCCCTGGCTGGTGAAGTTGTAGTAATAGGGTGCCTCGGAAGTACTGGATCCTTATTGATAGCCTCCTATAGATAGGCTTCTGCTAATTAATACCTCGACATATAAAACTCGGGTTTGTGTTGTGGTGTATCTCTGAAGCTCTTTCGTCAACCCATAATAAAATCTTCGCACCTTCTCTACGTCATTTGGTATCAAGATGGTACATAAACGACTAAGGCGACTGAACTCAATATTATACTCGTCTATAGTTATGTTCCCCTGCTTAAGATGGAGGAACTGATCGTAGGGAGCATATCAAACTGTAGCTGGGAAGTACTTCACCTTGAAATACTCCAAAAACTTCTTCCATGTCAGGCCTCTATCGATATCTCGCTCGATTGACTCCTAATAGTGATGTGTATTTCCTTCACGCTAGGTCTGAACGACTGTCATCCATAAGTCTTCTGGCAGCTGCAAAGCGTCGATAAGCTTCTAAGTGCTGATCATCCATAATATGATCTCCTTCGGTGTCTTCTTGCCTTTAAATGGCTTCGGGTTCATCTGTCGATAGCCACAAATAGTACCCACCATCTGAGTGGGTGCATGTGCAGGTACCGGTACAGGGGCTGGTGCTGCCAACCACTCCATAACCATATCATGATCTGTGACATAGCCTCGATCTGCTACATCTGATGTTGCATCATGGTCTAGAAGGTGGTACAAATCCTATTTCTGAGTCATAGTCGAAGGTTGTATAAATCCTACTGGAGTCGTCAGGTTAGCTGGAATACCTTCGAAAGTCGGGTTCCCTAGCGTCACTGGAGTCCTACCATCTCTAGGAGTGGTGTCGTTGGTCTGGTCGGCTTCGAAGCCATGTGTCCATTACACAATTGTATCTTGCTACAAAAGAAGAATCTTATGATAGGAGTATGGAAACAAACGGGATGCATATATGAGGTAGTACGAATTTGGATTTCAAAGGCAATAAATTTAGGAAGTGGATGAGATTTCCTAAGACTCATTATTCCTAATTACAGGCTCGTCTTAGTAATTTAGGTAACCAAAATGACAAACTAACCTATATGGGCCACCACAAAAATATGTCATGTCCCAATTCCAAAATACTTAGGAACCCAAGACATGCTAGCTGTACAGCTAGAATAAGTATTTCCAATTTAATAGACTTATCCCAATCGTAGTACACTGAAATCCTACATCTACCATATAACAATCACAGGTAATCTAATATCTCCCTAACAACATCACAACCACTATAATCTCACCCAAATAATAACATCAACATAGAGACATAAATATATAGTAAAATATCTGACTCAAATAGAAATAAGTCTAAATATTCAAAATATAAAGATTTATCTAGAATAATCAAAGTCTAGTGGAAATAGATCCACAAAAATAAAAGTATAATGCTAAAAAATAGAAATAATTGGAATAAAAATTAGTCAGGACATAGTTGGCTGGATAAAATTGCCATGACTAATATCTTTACAAACCCCTAGATCAGGGAACCTCCTTTGGGACAACCTCTAAGTCTTCAGCAATAAAACATTTCTTAATCCCTGGTCCATAAATAGTAGGGTACTAGTGCTCGTCCGGTTCAGGAAAAGAACCAGGTCCTCAGATAGCAAGATACAAAAGAAACAATACCATAATGAACTATAAATAATATGATAATGGGCTCACTAACCATATATGTGTATGCACGTCGAAGATAGTGTTGGAATGCATGGTTGGGTCAAAGGAATAAAGTATAGCATCTGCTAGAGGCTTGTACAACTAGCATACCTTCCGACCATATCTAACGTGGAGTCAGGGCCATTGCATGATATATCCTTTAGTAATACCCCATAACCGGGAATCCATAACCCATAACTGGGCAACACTAAGGCTAGAAGATAGTGTATCCCATACACCTACTAATAGTCTTCCCCACCCATGTCTTGCACAAATCACATTGAGCAATCCATATCTCTATGCAAGTCACTATCTTGACTTAATCTAATCAATATATGTACGGACACATGAATCGCCCACACCATAACTAGCCGAATGGGTAAGCTCGTGCTAACACAATGTACCTCACTCACAATATCGTGTAATGATTCGTGACAAGGCATAAAAGTCATTATGAATAACTTCACAACCTTCCATGTACGTCCCCTATATATGTAAGTCAAACACACACACACTCACCACAACATCGATGTTGTTTGCAAAAACAAAAGTCTTATTACAAACATAGAAAAAAGTACAGGAGTACAATTGATTTTTGGGGAAGTACAACTATAGAAATCTGATCAGAAGATGATCACTTTATCCCTTGGACGATGTGATATCGAAGACACGAGCCTCTGGAGGATGCAATAGCACTTTAGCAGGAGATTATGATTATACTTGATATTTTGTGATTGATTTGAAACTCTATTTATAGAGTTCTTGAAATAACTGTTTAGCAGTTATTCTGGGTTGCGTGCACTTCAGGTTGCACGTGGCGCAATGTAGCAACTTGCACGAGCGGTTGTACCAACTACTATGGACGCGTGGCATCGTTTGATTGAGATGCACATGGTCGTGGGCAGTGTAGTGGGCACGTTCTGCAAAGTTAGTGGCTTTCGCACCACGTCACTCTGTCTTGAACACTAGTTGACCACCTTGCGCGAGCTTCATCAGGTTGCGCGTGGCACATTGTAGCAACTTGCACAAGCGGTTGTACCAACTGCCATGGACACATGGCATCGTTTGATTGAGATGTGCGTGGTTGTGGACAGTGTAGTGGGCACGCTCTACGAAGTTGGTGGCTTGCGTGCCACGTCACCCTATTAAAAATAATAATTGATCAAGTGGCGCCAACTTGTCAGACTACGCATGGGCATAACTGGACAACTGGCACCTTTGACTAGTTTTTTTGTGTTGTACTGATTAATCCTTATGCCACACAGTGACTTGCGCAAACCAGCTGTCAGCATTAATTACATGCTGACAAAATCTTCTTGAGTGCCGGGTTGCGCAGGATTTGAACGGATTTTCCTTAATCTTCGTGCTGTTAGTTTGTCAGGTAATGATGATGCCGTTATAGCTTCTCGAGGAAGTGTGCCACGTGGTGCTCGCGCAACCTATGTCCCGCGCAACCTGATGTTGACGCAACCTGATGCTACGTAACTTGATGTTTTGGCACGATGTAATATTTTGGCGCCATTTGATGATCGAACACTTTAATAGGTGGCACAACATAATTTTTAGCCTATACAAGACCCTCTTAAAAGTTTTCGAAATTTAAAAATACTTCAAAGTTTTGAAATACTTTGAATTATGCTAGTTTTGTTTGGATTGCGCCAGTCAACTCGAGCCCGCTTCTTCAGCATAAGTTGCGCGGTTTAGCCTCATTTACAAAGCTATAAATAGCCGTACTCCTTGGATTTTTCATTCTTTACCCTCATTTTGAGATACCTCGAGAGAGAAACCCTATCTTCTTCTCCCCTTTTTCCCGATTTTTAAGAACTTCGATCGACGGCAATGGCACCCAAGCGCTCTGCTGCTGAGAAGGGTAAGACTGTGGCCGAGTCATCCATGCGAGTTCCGCCTTCATCACATCGAGAGACGGCCAACCCGGCCATGGAGGGTAAGCATTTGAATATAGACTTGATTATCGACCACCCTACTAATCATCGGCCACCCTATTTAGGGTTTGGCTTGATTCAGACAGTGTGCGCACGCTCTTTTTAGAGTTGGGCATACTCTATAACTTGTGCCTCCCTTATTAGGGTTTGGTTGCTGTCGATACGTATTGTGCAGCAATTCGAAAAGTTGTCCTGTCTTTTGGGCACAATTTTGACACGTTGTGCGGTAAAATACGGCGCAACCTGATTGCTGTGCAACCTGATTGCTACGCAACTTGATTGCTGCGCATGCTGAGTGCGGCATAATGTGAGGGTCGCATAAAATAGAGCATTAAATACTCAGTTCATTCCCAACGATGAACCTATTTATGGGGTGCTCTTTTTCGAAACGTCTTTTTCTTTTCTTCCTCATTTAAGTGATACGCGTCTATTTATTGGAAAGATGAAGAGTTGGCGGGGGCTGACCTTCGCTGTATATGTATGGGCATGATGCCCATCCTCCATCTTCATTCACTCTTATGGCTTCCAAAGAGAACATGAAGCAGGTGACGAACAACCATAGCAACGACAAAGCGTTTGAGAAGGAGTTACACTCTGCGCCTGCGGAGTATTCGGTAGAAGCTGACCCGTCTCTGAGGCTGGAAAACTTTCTGGACTGTTTTGTCCTGACCCCAACAGTTTTTACTCCCTCTAGTGGTGGGCCATCATCTTCTTCCGACGAACGTGGCACATTAGAACATATGGAAGGATTCCTCTGTTTGATGCATCGTTCGGGAATCCATAACATGGAGGAATTGAACGCTGCCGTGCGTCAGGCTGATGACGAGAAGGAGTGACGTGATACGTGAGCCTCATTCTGCATAATAGACTTAGTGCCTATGTCTGTAGTGTCTGTCCACTTTTCCATTATGAAATGAATAATTGGACCATATTAAATCCTGGCACATTTGTGCTTCGTTGTGTAACTGTCTTGACACGTCCCACACACAGACACACACACATTTTTTTAACTTTTCTCGGTTCTGAGAACGACATCTGGTGCGTTTCGTGCTTTCGTGCTTCATTCTTCCCGAAATATATGCCTATGGGCGTGCATAATATTTCAGCTTCAATTGCAAATGAATAGTTGTGATAAGAAAAGAACATTTAATGTATTCTCTTCTTCTTTTTGATGTTTGTAGGGGACCAACTAACAACATTCCCCAGAACTGGCATTGGTGATCTTGGATCCTATGAAGTTAAACCACTTTGACACACACATCAGAGAGCTCAGAACTCTTCATGCTTAAAAGGGCTTCCTCAAGATGGTAGGAAGGGCCTTTATACATGAGAGTTGGACGGTAGAGACACAGAATTAGGAATCGTATCACGAGGGTGATCTCATTCCTAGTTCTCATGACGGGTCGTCTCTCCTCTACCAGTTGTATTGACAGCAGCTTGTCCTTGAGCTGCTGTACTCTGGGGTTCTCCACTGGGCTTTCTGAGAGAAGACCAGAGTTGATCCCGTTGCCTTGCTCGCTGCTTCAGGTCGAGGCGACAAGGAACTGGCACCAACAAGAAGATCCCTAGATGTAATAGACCTTTATTTGTTATATTCAGAATAAAAATCCGAGATATAATAGATTTTCGTTAAGATGTATTTAGAAATGAAAATCCGAGATGTAATAGTTTTCCATTAAGATGTAACTATGTTTTTAAAGAAGGAATAAAGAATGATTTTCTCTTCTTTATGATTTGATTTGATGTGATGATATAGAAAATAGAATCTAGTGGTAATGTAGACGTGAACTCTTTTTTTCTTTCTATAAATGATCTTCAAGTACGCTGGGACTTAAAGACAGAAGATCGTGTCTAAAAAAAGACAATATTTGAATTTATCATAAAGAAAAGACATCCTTTAAAACGGCTGGGTTTCAAAAGATGGAATTGTTTAATTGGATAGACTCCATGGGGATTTATCTTGTGGCTTTATTTACGAAAAAGTAAATAAATGATAATAAATGTAGGCCTATTCCCGCAATAAAGTAGAAATGAAAAAGACTGATGAATAAGCATGCCTTTTCAAGGAAAGGTCGCTTTGATTCTCGAGACAAAGAGTAAATGATGATTTCGTCACAAGATGAACGAACATACCTTTTCGAGGAAAGGTTATTTCGATTCCTGAGACAGAATGTTTGGCCTTTCTGTCTACAAATAGTTTAGAATTTTTTTTTTTGAAAGCATCATTCACCCTTTTTTTTTCCTTTACAAATGTCATCAAAAGAAATGGCTAAGGAGACGGGAGTTATCCCAAAGATTGAAGTCGTCCTCGACACTCCTTTTGATGAACCTCCACCGCCTACTCAGCCAGAAGTCGGAGAAAGCTTGGCTATTCCTGGAAAAAAGAAGGATATTCTAGCCGAACTGGTGGAGCCTGGGAGTACTGCCGAAGAAGAAGCTCCGAGGAAGGCTGCCTTTGAATTGCTAGTTTCATCGGACAATAATGTCTTCGAGCTCCTTGCAAAATTTGTCTTCAATCAGGAGGGCTCCGGTCCTCGTTGATTTTATGTATTTCCTTCTGTTTGAATTTATGCAAAAAAAAGAATTTTATTTACATTCTGAGTCTCTGTGTTGATATTTCTTCTTTGTCTTCAGACATAATATTTCTTGAGGAATTTTCCATTAATGGGCATCATGGCGATTCGACCATCCATACCAGTCAATTGATAAGCCCTATTGGAGAAAACTTTGCTTACAATGTAGGGTCCTTTCCATTTTGCTTCGAATTTGCCATTGCTCATGTGCGTCATAGACATAGGACGTCTGACGGTTAGAACTAATTCTCCTTTATGAAATGTTCGGACTTTGACTTTACGGTTGAAGGCTTTTAATAGATGAGCTTGGTATAACTCAATATGTTGTTGAGCTAGGAGCCGCTTCTCGTCAAGCGCTTCAAGCTCCTGAAGTCTCAGACGATCATTGTTTTCGGTTGTGAGTTCATTTGCAATGTCAATCCTTAGAGAAGGGATCTGTATTTCTAATGGTAAGACAGCTTCATATCCATATACTAAAGAGAACGGTGTGCAGCCTGTTGGAGTACGTATAGTAGTACGGTAAGCCCACAGACATTCTCCAAGCTTCTCACTCCAGTTTTGTTTGTTGGTAGAAACAAATTTCTTGAGGAGTTTGATGATGGTCTTGTTAAATGCTTCTGCCAACCCGTTAGCTGCAGGATTATAAGCTGTAGAAGCAATATTATTGATCATGTTGCTATTATAGAATCGAGTAAATTTTTGACTGATAAATTGTGGCCCATTATCATGAATGATTCGCCGAGGAACACTGAATCTATAAATCACATAATGTTTGATAAAGTTGATGACGCTACTTGTCTTGACCTCAACTAGAGGTATAGATTTAGCCCATTTTGAAAAGTAATAAGTTATGGCCAGTATAAACCGATATCCTCGAGACGAAGGAGGGTTGATAGGACCGATGACATCCATTCCCCAAGCTTCAAAGGGCCAAGATGCTGCCGTCGGGTGAAGAAATTCTGATGGTTGATGGATGAAGTCAGCATGAATTTGACATGCTCGGCACTTCCTTGCATACTCGATTGCATCAGATACCGTTGAGGGCCAATAATAGCCCACACGGCGAATACAATCCTGTAATTTAGGACCAGGTTGATGTGCACCACAAACACCGTCATGAGCTTCACGAAGTATTTGTTTTGCTTCTTCTCCCGCGAGACAACGTAGGAGTAAGCCGTCAAATATTCGTCGGTAGAATGTCTTTGTAGTTTGATTATAGTAAAATCTGAGTGACCGCCGACGAATTATTGTAGCCTCCTTAGGATCTTCGGGTAGGATATCATGGACTACGAAGTCTATGAAAGGAGTCCTCCAATCTTCACTGATGGCACAAATTTCAACTGAATTGTTGAATTCCATGTTTGGGTTGTTAAGTTTAGTATTTAAGTTATTCTCGACACAAAATAACTATCTATTAGTGATGACGATCATTTGTTGCCTTCTTACGGAAATTGCTAATACTGTTGCCAGATTAGTGAGTGCATCAGCTTCTTTGTTACACGCTCGCGTACATGCTCGATAAAGAAGCCTTTGAATGAAGTTGCCATCTTGATCGCTGCATCATGATATGGAACCAAATATTGATGTCAAACTTCGTATGTTCCTGTAACATGATTGACAATCAGTTTAGAGTCTCCGTAAACTTCAAGATACTCAATATCTAATTGTTTAGCCAATTGGAGACCAATGAGCAGAGCGTTGTATTCAGCCACGTTATTGGAACACGACTCATCTAAAGAATAAACTCTTTGGATAGCTAACCCTTCTAGTGAGACGAGGACGATTCCGACTCCAGTAATAGTAGAACCTTTTGGTCCAATTCTGGATGCACCATCAAAGAATAGACGCCGTGTAAGAATCTCTTCTGAAATCATGTTGGACTCCAAAGTTTCATCTCGAATCTCGTCATAGAGTTTAGACGTTTCAGGAATTGGATGAGCTACCAGAAAGTCAGCAAGGGCTTGACCTTTAACAGACTTTTGAGGAACATAAACCATATCATATTGTGCTAACAATATGGCCCATATTGTGAGCCTGGAATTGAGTGTACTGGACTTCTTTATCAGGACCCGGAGAGGGTTAACTCTAGAAATAACATAGATAGTTTGGCCAGTAACATAATGTCTGGTCGTTTGAACAACAAAGATCAAAGCTAGACATTCTTTTTCTACCAGAGTATATCGATGCTCAGTTCCAACCATCATACGACTAAGGTAATAGATATCCTGTTCATGACCTTCTTTATTCTTCTGAGCTAATAAAGCACCTAGGGAATGCTCCATTGCTCGAACATACATCAGGAAAGGTATTCCTGACACTGGAGGCACTAGAACTGGTGGGTTCATCAAGTACCGCTTTATGTCTTCAAATGCTTGTTGACATTCTTCAGTCCAAATAAAAGACACACCTTTCTTCATGAGTTGAGTGAACGGTCTACAGCGTCCAGAGAGATTTGAGATGAATCTCCTGATGTATGCAAGCCGTCCCTGGAATCCTCGTAGCTCTTTTAGGTTGCATGGAGGATACATCTCTGGAATGGTTTTGATTTTCTCATGGTCAACGTATATACCTTTAGAGGTAATAACGAATCCAAGAAATTTGCCACTAGAGACTCCCAGGAATAACTTGGTGGGATTCATCTTGAGTTAATACTGGCGCATTAGATCAAAAATAGTTCTCAATTCTTGAATATGGTCTTCTTTTAGACGACTTTTGACGACAATATCGTCAACATAACATTCAACAGTCTTTCATAAATGATTACGAAAGATGGTACTCATGGCTCACTGATAAGTTACACCAAGAAAGATGGTACTCATGGCTCACTGATAAGTTGCACCAACATTCTTATGACCAAATGGCATGACCGTGTAGCAATAGACTCCAAGAGGAGTGAAAAAAGATGTATGTTTCTCATCTTCTGGATGCATCTTGATTTGATTGTATCCTGAAAATCCATCAATAAAGGACATACGTTCAAATCTGCAAGTATTGTCAATCATGACATCAGTGATTAGGAGAAGGAATTCATCTTTGGGACAAGCTTCATTAAGGTCTCTGAAGTCGATGCAGACCCAGACTTTCCCTGTTTTCTTCAAAACTGGGACAACATTAGCCACCCAGTCCGGATGCTGTTCTTCTCTGATGAAACCGCAGGCGATGAGTTTCTTAACTTCAACTTCTATGGCATCAATCATGTCAGGTCGAAACCGACGTTATTGCTGTTTGACTGGCTTCATATTTGGCAGAATGTTGAGCTTGTGGGTAGCGATCTAAGGATCCAACCCCGGCATGTCTTCATAGCTCCAAGCGAATACATCAATATATTCCCTAATGAGTTGGATTAGTTCTTGTTTATCCGCTTCAGGGAGGCTTTTGCTGACAAATATCGGTTTTGGGGAAGTTTCATCTCCAATATTGACTAGAACTAGCTGATCTTCAGTAGCTGGCTCACATTGCTCAAAGCGAAGCTCCCATTGAGTATCCATCCTTTGTGTCCAAGGATCAAATTTAGAAGCTTCGGCAAAGTCTTCATCATCTTCCGAGAACTCTGAAGTCACCATATTGGAAGATAGAGTCACGCGATGGACGTGCCCTACGCTGGTGTCTGAATCCCATGAGATAGAATCAGAAGAGTTAGATCGTTCTTCTTCATCGGATTCGGAGGCTCCTGGAGTCGGAGTTGGTAAAGTATAACCTAATCCCTGCTTCGTTTTGCTGTAGTATTGTTGTGATTTTCCTTTTGGAGCAGAAATACGAATAGGAGTTCGCCTTCCTCTGTCGTCAATGAGACCAGCTTTAAAATTATAGCCCATCTTTTGAATGATGTTCTTTGATTGCTTGCTATAACGACGTAGTTGAAGTTTTCTGTTATCGTGATTTTCTTCTTCACTGTCGGGTGTGATCTTCTGTTCAGTTCCTTTACTAAAAAGTATAGGAAGTTCGTCTTTCTTCCTGGAAGGAACTAGGAAGAAGGAGTCCTGCATTGGCTCGAGCAATACTTCATTTTGGGAAGCTTCAACTGCTCCTATGGCAAGTGGTTCGAAGTTATCTAACATTTTTAAATAACATCGAGTATAATAAAGGACATCAGTATACTGTAAAGGAGATGCTACTTTATTGATTTGTACATCATCATTTACAACATGATTCTAAGCCTTAACAGATGGCCTAGTAAGGTTGATAACCAGAGGAGGAGGAGAAGAAGGAGAAGATTTTTTACGATGAAGGTCGATAACAAGAGGCTCAGAAGAGGTGAGCTCCCTTTGTTCCCTTTCTACAGCAGGAGGCTATTTGTTATGAAAGAAAAGATGTATAGTCAATGTCTGAGAAGAAGAGGGACAAGTAGCATGTCCTTTGACGGGGATCATAAGAACATCTTTTAAAGTTTGTTTCTGATCTTCCTCACAATCCATTGCCAATACAATTTTCATGAACTCCTCCTTGTACATCCGAGAGTCCGTAAAATATGCTTCAATACCCCTGAAAGGATTTAAATCGGCTACTTCCTTATGGACTTCTCTATTGACATCCATATACTTGAAGCATTTATGTAAAGTGGATGGTACAATGTTATGCTCATGCATAAAGGGTCTTCCCAGCAAAGCATTGTAAGAGCCGTGATTATCAATCACGTAGAAAGTAACCTTCGTACGAAGATTGCCTATTTAAACTTTCAGACGAATTTTTCCCAAAGGTTCACTTCTTCCAGAATTGAATCCCAGGATTGTCGTGATGGTTGTTGAAAGATTGTGTACGGGAATCTTCAATGCATCTAGTAGAGTCTTTGGCATGATGCTAAGTGCATACCAAGGATCGATTAAGATACGATCAACCTTCATGGTATTAACATATCCCGTGAAGTAGAGGGATCGATCATGATGATTATCTTCCAACAACATATCATCTTGTGTAAGGTGATGTTTGGCATTAGTTCCATCACACTATGACAATGAAGGCATGTTATAGGCTCATCCTCTAGTTTCTTGAGAAGTGCTAGACAAGTATCAGCTTGCGTCAAAGCTTCACTCAACGTTTCTCGAATCTCCCTCGAAAGACGGTGTAGCTCAAAAATTGACAATCTTGCCGGAGTATTGGCCAGCTGAGCCAGTATATCAAAGTTATATGGCTTCTCAAGTCCCAATATGAAAGTCTCTTTCAATATTGTGTCGAAACGGACAGACTGTTTTTCTTTGTCGGCTGTCGTCTTGGGAAGAGTTGGCTCTATTAGAGGTGATGAAGCTGATGGATCATTGTCAGCAGGCGAAGATGATGCTTGAGGAGCCTCCAGAGCTGGAGCAGGGTTTTCTTGACATTCTGAATAGTCTCTTAGGTAAGGTTTCCCAGACCTGGTAGCAGCTAAGAGTTCTTCTTTAGATATAGGCTCAAAGGACACCATATTACAACTTTTTGCCTGGATCTTATTTCTAGAAGGTTTCTTTTGTCAAGATGGAGAGTTTATCCAGTAACCCAAACCAACCCGAGATCGGTTATGAGAAAGACATAGAGAAAGAGGTACAGGAGATCCCTTTCCATGATTCAAACCAGAGGCCTTTTGTAGATCATATCCTATTTTTGTCATAAGTTCACGAGATTGTGAGCTGTATAGATGGAAAGCTAGTTGGTATTTGGCTTCTAATTTTGACAATGTTGTCTTATCAGTGGAAGAAGAAGAAGGATTATCTGTTGCCGAGATGAAGGTAGCAGTTAGAGGTGGAAGACAATGTTCACCAAATGAAATCATATGACATGATTTATTTTTAGTGGCCTTATTGAACTTGGTGGAAGAAGATGGTGTTTCAAAGTCTACCACTAAATCTGATGGATCCATATAATCTCTTCTCCATCAGTAGACAGATAAACAAGACCATCCGTTCGTGCAGGTGAAAGATTAACAATCTCTAGAGTAGCTCTCGGAATAGGGGTGACACCGTCCTGCACAAGTTGAGCTGGAAAATATCCAAACTGTAAGGAGATGACATTAGCCATTACAGTTTTCTCGTCTTGCTGGAGAGTAATTGCACCGAAATTAAACAACTCCTAAATTTTACCCTTGAGCACATAGCACACTCGAGTTGGATGTCCAATAAACCTGTGGTAAACACAATATTTAGGATGGTCAGTCTTACCGACTTCATCTGGCAATTTAGGTTCTGGCAGTTGGAGTTTATTGCTCTTGATGAGGCAATCAAAGATACTCATGATATCAATTAGCCAAGATTTTGACCGGATACAAAATTACTGGTGCTCGATCTAGTGGTATTTTTATGGGGATTCTATCTATCGTTGTAGGATCCCTATTCAAAATCACTGCAGTTCCTCTTCGGGCGGCTGTAGGACGGACGACCCCCTATAGGCGGTAGGGTAAGATGGGTGGTACCTCTCAGATTGGGGCCAATCCTCCTAACTGCGCGCGGGTTGGGCTTAGAGCACGTGAAACTCATCACTACCTCGTAAGGGTATTAAGACCATAGCATGGTACACAAAAGCACCGCTTTCTTTGGAGTGTTGTCACACAGCTGCCCGACTAGAAGAGCTACTCGCTCTGTAGTATTGTCACACAAGATAAGCCCGTCGCCCGCCTGCTGGCCGGGCTGTCACGCCCAATACCGAAATATGGGGACGGACGAAGGCCAGCTATACCGTATAAGGTACGAATACGCTATAGGGCGATGACGGCTGTCAAGTCTTGCTGGGTATCCTAGCATGCAATCAATCTATGGCCTAAATCCGATCTCATGTCCACAGGCAAATTACAATGAAACAACATCAAGAGAGATAATCATATAGAAAACAGGGAATACTCATATGAAAATCAGGAATCTACAGTACAGAATAATAATGTAGACTAGTTTACCTTCCCACAGTTCCTAGCATAGTCGGGAACTGAAGCACATCCTCCAAGTCGAGTCTGGAAGATCCACAGGGTCGGTCTCAGGTAATCTGGGAGCAATCTAGGGTTGGTCAGGCCAACCGCAGCAAGTACCAGAAAGGAAGGCTCAAGGACGGGCGAAGAAAACCAGCAGGATAAAATATGACATAAATAGCATCTAAAAATAGTAAATAAGGTAAAGGATCGTGCGGTACCAACGCACGAATACAGAATATAAGGCAGCAATCCAACTACTAATACGTAAGTAACCAACAATCATCAATGTCATCCTAACATCCACTAATGCTTGAATCGCCAACTGGAACTCGTAGTCTGTCATTGGAACAGTAACTCACCCCTACATCAAACAAGAACAAGGGAATGAATTACCGCACCGGGACAGCGTTACGTGCCAGCCAGCTTAGCAAGCAACAAGCCATACAATTTAGGAGAATAAGCGGCCACTCAAAATGCCTACGGCTCTCTATGTGGAGGTTGGGTTACCCCAACAATGCAAGTATGGGAATCCTCAGATCGTGCCGTCCCAGCAGGGCTAGCGAGGCCAAGTATAGCATGTAAGAAGAGCACCGATCCCTCGTAAGGCCACCGGGCTTGCATGTCACCACCGGTCCCTCGTAAGGCTACCGTGCCGAGCATGCCATGTATATAATGTATAGTACATAAGTAGCCGGATATTGCCATCCACTAGTACGAATGGTAACAATATCCATAGCGGCCAGCCTACAGGTCATGACTAATGACTGGGATAAGGCTGGTAATACACGATCTCGGGATTCTGTTCCCCCCCAATGCTTCTACCAGTTTAAGTTCCCTAGATTAACCATACATTTATCCGGAATCACATGCTGTGGTCACATGATCATCCTCCTAGATGTCGTACCTCAGTACGAGAACGCTAAGTAAGAATCAACCTCGGCACCTATAGTCCCAGTTGTGATCCATCCTTAGTGTTATGCAACAAACAAGCAAGCAATCCTAACCACGCTAAGACTATAGGCCAAATACCAAGGTACCCGTGCAGGTAATCATATAATATAGCTAGAATGTCAAGATGGTATCGCAATGCCATATAATCATGGAGGTAGCACCTCAAAGTGCCAGTAGACAAGGGCACCGCAGTGCAAGGTCAGGGCCAGTACCTCAAAGGGTAAGCTGGACTTATAGCACGGATACAGGTAGTCATGTCAGGAACAAGGACAAATCTGTTAGTCACATGAAATCATCTGCCCACATCGTGGCATGGATATCAGGTCAAGTACAAGATCAGAACCTCTACCACAATATCATCTCAAACTTGTATGGGAGCCTACAGCTCCAATCATCAAGTCGGTCTATCCACCAAATCAATCTATCAAGTGTCACCCCTCCATGATGGAGTGAATATCACATCAATAAAGACAACCACCAAATACCAAGCTCATCCCCCTAACAATGCTAGGCCCTCTGACTCACAAGAATCCTCCAAGTCAATGATCATAAGCCACTAGAAAATAGGCCCCTCAACTACCAAGACATAGCAATCAAACCAGGTTCCCCAACTACCGGCATACACAAAGGTACCCAGTTTGGACGTTTGGGAAGTCGAATAAAAATCATATAATAATACCCTCGATATTCTATTCGTTCCGCGAGACACTCGCACCAATATCAAAATCCAAAAGTCCTCAAAGACATATCTGATCAAATTAGAACATCACCAAAGAACTAGCAACACTATCTAAGAATCCACTTAGTCTACCATTATCACTATCTCAATATCATATCTCCTCATAGTCAATCCTCGAATAAGATCATAATCCCAACACATGGGTCAACACTAATCAACGCCGTCGAAAGATGGCAAGGATTGTGTGAACCACTCTGGATCAGATCCACAACCCTTAAACTAAACAAGGACCAGGGTTGCAGACCTTCACCCGAGTAGAACCGCTCTCCTTACACAATCCGACGGACAGGACAGACAATGGGATAACAGACTAAACTAGAACACCATCTAAAAGAAGGGTCACAGGTCAAGAGTCCAATGGGTGATACCGTCGAAAAGACAAGGATTGCGTGAACCACTCTGGATCAGATCCACAACCCTTAAACCAAACAAGGACCAGGGTTGCAGACCTTCACCCGAGTAGAACCGCTCTCCTTACACAATCCGGCAGACAAGACATGTCAAGACGCTAGGCGACTAATCTAGTTGGGAGTCTACCTAGCAGGCAATGAGATCAGGAATACTATACCAAGAAGAACATGCATGAATTTAGTCCCGCAAACCAAGGGAATGGTTCTGCCCAATCCTTCGAACCAAATTCCCAACCGGGAATTCTGGAAAAATCCGACAGAGTCTCCTTTGTAATCTGGACGGGAGCACCCTACAAATTGGGGCTAAAACCACTCGGTGCAACCCGTCGCAGAATCGCAGGCTGAGAACACTAAGTCTCAGCTACCAGCAGCACTACGATGCGTACTGGGAACAAATCGATAGCCGAGAACACTAAGTCTCGGCCTCCAGCAGTACTACGATGCGTACTGGGCGCCAAGCCAACATATACAGCAAGAATCGCCATGCAGGGCGCACCAAGACCCACAGTCATGTCCAAGCCACAAACACAGTCACAGAAACAGTTAGCCAAGCCGTTATCCGACCGCGAGTCGGACACGGGGCATATGGGAGACAATCCATACAAGTGAGTCGTACTCGTGTCCTCGGAGGTGTGGATGACCCATCCGAGTTGTCCGATACGGTCTATCCCGGTATCAGAACAAGCTATCCTAAGTTATCATCATGGCAGTTCTACTACTAGGCTACACTACTCATGGTTATACATTTACAATTACAGCAAATTAAAATGCAATAAAATCCAGAAGAGAGGGCAAGAGCCGTCGATGAGCAAGCGATACTTGCCTAGAGGGATCGGCTAGGTAAGCAAGTCTTCGGCGATCTGGATCCAAGCTAGCACGTCCATCGAGGTCCTCAGAACAAATAATAAACAATCATTAGAATTACATAATAAAATAATGACGAGAAATCACGAAGAATACATGAGGCTATACCGTGTGGGTCCCGCAAGTAGTGCAGGGATCTCGCACGAAAACCGAAGCACGCGGATCGATACGGACACGCAAACCGAGATGTGCACATATATCGAGACACGCACGAGAATCAAGATGACTCCAAGATCGAGATGAACATGAGACATAACATGCACGTAAACCAAAATGTGCACGTAGATCGAGGAAATCACGAATATCAAGATAGCGTGCAATTCAATACGACACGTAAATCGAGACGTGCACGCGAATCGAGACAACACAAAGACGACTAATACGGCACGTAATTCGGAGCGAGCATGCAAATCGGTACGTGTACGCAAATCGAGGCAACACAAGATACAATATGACTCGTAAATCGATACGGTACGCAAATCGGTGCGTGCACGTATCGAGGCGGCATGGGTTACGAGGTAGGCACAAAGGCCGAGACACGAGGATCGAGACAACACACAATCCGAGGTAGCACGGTGCCCGAGACAGCGTGGGGCTCGAGGCGTCCCGCTGCCCAAGGTAGCACGTGGATCGGGGTGCACAAAAATTAAAACAGCTCACACACCGAGGTACGCGAATCGAGATGGCATGCAACCCAAACAACGCGGGGCCAAAGCGTCCCATTGCTCGAGGTGTACACGAAGCTCGAGACACGTGTCCCGAGGTAGCACGAAAATGAGGGGTGCGTACCCACCGAGGGTGCGCTGCCCAAGGAACACGCTGTACGAGGCAGCGCACTGCTCGAGGCAGCACGCTGCCCGAGGCGCGCCGATCGAGGGGCTCGCTCCCCGAGGAGCTCACAGCCCGAGGAGGGGAGAAAGGAGGGTGGCGGAGCTCACCAGAGGGGGACTCGGCCAGGTCGGGTCGGGTCGGACCACCAGCGGGGGAGGGTAGTCAGCAGCAGGAGCCAAGTCGGGGCGGCGCTGCTGGCCGGAGAAGAAGGGCGGAGGAGACGGAGGCCGTCGTGGTGCTCGGCCAAGTTGGGTCGGGGGCTCCCGGCGGCAGAGGAGAAGACAGAGAAGGAGAGACGAGGGCGGTGGAGGTCGGTCATGGCGACGGCGGTGCCGGTGGCGGCCATGGGGGCTCGGCCAGGCGGAGGAGAAGGGAAAAGGGGGAAAGTGGTGGTGGCGCTGAAGATGACGATGATGGTGGCAGCGGTGGTCGCAGAGGAGGGAGCCGCGCTGGAGGGTGGTGGTGGGTGGCGGTCGCGGCCATGGAGGCGGTGGAGATGATGGAGACGACGATGATGATGGTTGTGGCGGCGCTGGAAGTGGTGGTGGCGATGATGGCAGCCGTCGAAGAAGGTGGGGGCGACGCCGGTGGTGAGGGAGGCGACGGCGACGATGGTGGTCACCATGGCGGTGGTGGCTGACGGAGAGCTCGGGGAAGAAGGGAAGGGGACTGGCTTCTCCAGCAAGGGAGAGGAGAGAGAAAGAGAGAGTGAGGCTGCTGAGAGAGTGGAGAGAGGAGGTAGGTTTAGATATTTTGGGAGGGGTAGCTAGGTAATTTA
This sequence comes from Iris pallida, assembly GCA_029216955.1. Lineage (NCBI taxonomy): Eukaryota > Viridiplantae > Streptophyta > Magnoliopsida > Asparagales > Iridaceae > Iris > Iris pallida. Next base: position 56,643 of record JANAVB010009818.1, read on the forward strand.
ATAATAATAATGGTGATAACAATAATAATAGGGAAAATCCTATAATGACGATCCAAGAAATAAAATAAAATTTAAATCAAGATTCAATAACCTGACCAAATCAAGATCCAAGAATTAAAAATAAATTCAAAATTTTAAAATCACCATAAATACCGAATACGGTCGTATACATATTTTTAAAAATATAGGATATGACATCCTACCCACCTTACAAAAATTTCGTCCTCAAAATTCCAAAATTATCAAAATAGGGTTTTCAAAACTAGTACATACATATCTGCCATGAAAACTCTACCCACCTTACAGAAATCAAGTAATACAATCAAGAAATTAACAAAATCTCGATATGAAAACATCAAAGAGAACAAGGTCTAGATAAATCAACTCGCAAGGTAAATCGAAAACATCGAATGAATCTCGAAAATCAAAGTCTCGCATACACGAAATAACCCCATAAATCAAAACAAGTATAGAATGTCGAAAAAAATGTCAGAAAACGTAAAATCCCAACTGCATAAAGAAAATAATAAATCTGCATAAAATCATAAAATACAGGATATCTGTCTCGAACCGCTGACCGTAGTTTCCTAATATCTGAAAAATGTGTGCCATGGTCATTCTTTGCCACGCCATCCGGAATGGCTACAAAAGATGCATCAGGGCACTATAATCGAGCGGCTGCAACTTTCGTTACCACGCCGTCAAGGTATACTAGGGTCACCCGGTACTCTTGACAAATACCCAAAATGAATCAAACCCATAACCCAAATATCCGAATCACTAAAATCACAAAATCTCTAACAATATAACGAGTCCTAGAAAACCATCAAAATCCAAAATCTAGGTGAATCGTAACATACATCCAAAAATACATTCAATAATAACCACAAGATAGCTTTTCAAGGAAAATACTCCATATCCGTAGGAAAATACTCCAAACCAAGGATCCATATCAAAATATAATGTATAGCAAGTATATTTATAAAAATAATATCTGAAACAGATAATCATGAGTGCGGAACTGCCCGAAATCAAGAAAGCCGAATCGATACAAGAATATCCCTCGGATACTCAACAAATGTTAAAATATCCAATCTCAGAGTCCTGATAAAATCTTCATCCTGCAGCAATCCAGCCAACGCTCGAAGAGGGCGATAATGATACTAAGTCAACACGAAGTCAACGCAAGAAATGGATAACAGGAAATCAAACAAGGTGAAACACCGATAGAGAGTACAGAACCCAAGATAAATAATCATGTAACCCAAATGATGGAGATAACATCTCATCAAATAAGGTGATCGACATGACCAACTATAGGATCATATCTATCAAACAAGGATCAGAGGTAGATAACACGAATAAAACATAGCCAAGCAAGATAGGTCCAAGTAGAGATGAGGACCAGTTCACAGGTTCAAGGGAGCAAAGGACAAGTGTAACAAGTGGGAATACCAAGGAATAGTGGACTGAGATCAATAATCATGTGATACCCAACAAAATCTCAAAATGAGACCTGTATGGACTACCACTAAAACCATGTCACGCCCCAATACCGAAATACGGGGATGGACGAAGGCCAGCTACACCGTATAAGGTACGAATACGCTATACGGCGATGACGGCTGTCAAGTCTTGCTGGGTATCCTAGCATGCAATCAATCTATGGCCTAAATCCGATCTCATGTCCACAGGCAAATTACAATGAAACAACATCAAGAGAGATAATCATATGGAAAGCAGGGAATACTCATATGAAAATCAGGAATCTACAGTACAGAATAATAATATAGACTAGTTTACCTTCCCACAGTTCCTAGCATAGTCGGGAACTGAAGCACATCCTCCATGTCGAGTCTGGAAGATCCACAGGGTCGGTCTCAGGCAATCTGGGAGCAATCCAGGGTTGGTCAGGCCAACCGCAGCAAGTACCAGAAAGGAAGGCTCAAGGACGGGCGAAGAAAACCAGCAGGATAAAATATGACAGAAATAGCATCTAAAAATAGTAAATAAGGTAAAGGATCGTGCGGTACCAACGCACGAATACAGAATATAAGGCAGCAATCCAACTACTAATACGTAAGTAAAAAACAATCGTCACAGTCATCCTAACATCCACTAATGCTTGCATCGCCAACTAGAACTCGTAGTCTGTCATCGGAACAGTAACTCACCCCTACATCAAACAAGAACAAGGGAATGAATTACCGCACCGGGACAGCGTTACGTGCCAGCCAGCTTAGCAAGCAATAAGCCATATAATTTAGGAGAATAAGCGGCCACTCAAAATGCCTACGGCTCTCTATGTGGAGGTTGGGTTACCCCAATAATGCAAGTATGGGAATCCTCAGATCGTGCCGTCCCAGCAGGGCTAGTGAGGCCAAGTATAGCATGTAAGAAGAGCACCGATCCCTCGTAAGGCCACCGGGCTTGCATGTCACCACCGGTCCCTCGTAAGGCTACCGTGCCGAGCATGCCATGTATATAATATATAGTACATAAGTAGCCGGATATTGCCATCCACTAGTACGAATGGAAACAATATTCGTGGCGGCCAGCCTGCAGGTCATGACTAATGTCTGGGATAAGGCTGGTAATGTACGATCTCGGGATTCTGTTCCCCCCCCCAATGCTTCTACCAGTTTAAGTTGCCTAGATTAACCATACATTTATCCGGAATCACATGCCGTGGTCACATGATCATCCTCCTAGATGTCGTACCTCAGTACGAGAAAGCTAAGTAAGAATCAACCTCGGCACCTATAGTCCCAGTTGTGATCCATCCTTAGTGTTATGCAACAAACAAGCAAGCAATCCTAACCACGCTAAGACTATAGGCCAACTACCAAGGTACCCGTGCAGGTAATCATATAATATAGCTAGAATGTCAAGATGGTATCGCAATGCCATATAATTATGGAGGTAGCCCTCAAAGTGCCAGTAGACAAGGGCACCGCAGTACAAGGTCAGGGCCAGTACCTCAAAGGGTAAGCTGGACTTATAGCACAGATACATGTAGTCATGTCAGGAACAAGGACAAATCTGTCAGTCACATGAAATTATCTGCCCATATCATGGCATGGATATCAGGTCAAGTACAAGATCAGAACCTCTACCACAATATCATCTCAAACTTATATGGGAGCCTACAACTCCAATCATCAAGTCGGTCTATCCACCAAATCAATCTATCAAGTGTCACCCCTCCATGATGGAGTGAATATTACGTCAATAAAGACAACCACCAAATACCAAGCTCATCCCCCTAACAATGCTAGGCCCTCTGACTCACAAGAATCCTCCAAGTCACTGATCACAAGCCACTAGAAAACAAGCCCCTCAACTACCAAGACATAGCAATCAAACCAGGTTCCCCAACTACCGGAATACACAAAGGTACCCATTTTGGACGTTTGGGAAGTCGAGTAAAAATCATATAATAATACCCTCGATATTCTATTCGTTCCGCGAGATACTCGCACCAATATCAAAATCCAAAAGTCCTCAAAGACATATCTGATCAAATTAAAACATCACCAAAGAACTAGCAACACTATCTAAGAATCCACTTAGTCTACCATTATCACTATCTCAATATCATATCTCCTCATAGTCAATCCTCGAATAAGATCATAATCCCAACACATGGGTCAACACTAATCAATGCCGTCGAAAGATGGCAATAATTGTGTGAACCACTCTGGATCAGATCCACAACCCTTAAACCAAACAAGGACCTGGGTTGCAGACCTTCACCCGAGTAGAACCGCTCTCCTTACACAATTCGGCAGACAGGACAGACAATGGATAACAGACTAAACTAGAATACCATCTAAAAGAAGGGTCACAGGTCAAGAGTCCAATGGGTGATACCGTCGAAAAGGCAAGGATTGCGTGAACCACTCTGGATCAGATCCACAACCCTTAAACCAAACAAGGACCAGGGTTGCAGACCTTCACCCGAGTAGAACCGCTCTTCTTACACAATTCGGCAAAAAAGACATGTCAAGATGCTAGGCGACTAATCTAGTCGGAAGTCTACCTAGAAGGCAATAAGATCAGGGATGCTATACCAAGAAGAACATGCATGAATTCAGTCCGGCAAACCAAGGGCTTGGTTCTGCCCAATCCTTCGAACCAAATTCCCAACCGAAAATTCTGGAAAAATCCGGCAGAGTCTCCTTTGTAATCTGGACGGGAGCACCCTACGAATTGGGGCTAAAACCACTCGGCGCAACCCGCCGCAGAATCGCAGGCTGAGAACACTAAGTCTCAGCTACCAGCAGCACTACGATGCGTACTGGGAACAAATCGATAGCCGAGAACACTAAGTCTCGGCCTCCAGCAGCACTACGATGCGTACTGGGCGCCAAGCCAATATATACAGCAAGAATCGCCACGCAGGGCGCACCAAGACCCACAGTCATGTCCAAGCCACAAACACAGTCACAGAAACAGTTAGCCAAGCCGTTACTCGATCGCGAGTCGGACACGGGGCATATGGGGGACAATCCATACAAGTGAGTCGTGCTCGTGTCCTCGGAGGTGTAGATGACCCATCCGAGTTGTCCGATACGGTCTATCCCGGTATCGGAACAAGCTTTTCTAAGTTATCATCATGGCAGTTCTACTACTAGGCTACACTACTCATGGTTATATATTTACAATTACAGCAAATTAAAATGCAATAAAATCCAGAAGAGAGGGCAAGAGCCGTCGATGAGCTAGGGATACTTACCTAGAGGGCCCGACTAGGTAAGCAAGTCTTCGGCGATCTGGATCCAAGCTAGCACGTCCATCGAGGTCCTCAGAACAAATAATAAATAATCATTAGAATTATATAATAAAATAATAACGAGAAATCACGAAGAATACATGAGGCTATACCGTATGGGTCCCGTAAGTAGTGCAGGTATCTCGCACAAAAATCGAAGCACGCAGATCGATACGGACATGCAAACCGAGACGTACACGTATATCGAGACACGCACGAGAATCGAGATGACTCGAAGATCGAGATGAACATGAGACATAACATGCACGTAAATCGAGATGTGCACGTAGATCGAGGAAATCACGAATATCAAGATAGCGTGCAATTCAATGCGACACACAAATCGGTGCGTACACGCAAACCGAGGCAAAACAAGATACAATATAACTCGCAAATCGATACGGCACGCAAATTGGTGCGTGCACATATCGAGGCGGCACGGGTCACGAGGTAGGCACAAAGGCCGAGACACGAGGATCGAGACAACACACAATTCGAGGTAGCACGGTGCCCGAGACAGCACGGGGCTCGAGGCGTCCCGCTGCCCAAGACAGCACGTGGATCGGGGTGCACAAAAATTGAAACAGCTTATACACCGAGGCACGCGAATCGAGATGGCACGCAACCCAAACAACGCGGGGCCCAAAGCGTCCCGTTGCTCGAGGTGTACACGAAGCTCGAGACACGTGTCCCGAGGTAGCACGAAAATGAGGGGTGCACACCCACTGAGGGTGCGCTGCCCAAGGAACACGCTGCACGAGGCAGCGCACTGCTCGAGGCAGTACGCTGCCCGAGGCACGCTGATCGAGGTGCTCGCTCCCCGAGGAGCTCACAGCCCGAGGAGGGGAGAGAGGAGGGTGGCGGAGCTCACTAGAGGGGGACTCGGCCAGGTCGGGTCGGGTCGGACCACCAGCGGGGGAGGGTGGTCAACAACAGGAGCCAAGTCGGGACGGCGCTGCTGGCCGGAGAAGAAGGGCATAGGAGATGGAGGCCGTCGTGGAGCTCAGCCAAGTTGGGTCGGGGGCTCCCGACGGCAGAGGAGAAGACAGAGAAGGAGAAACGAGGGCGGTGGAGCTCGGTCATGGCGACGGCGGTGCCGGTGGCAGCCATGGGGGCTCGGCCAGGCGGAGGAGAAGGAAAGAAGGGGAAAGTGGTGGTGGCGCTGAAGATGACGATGATGGTGGCAGCGGTGGTCGCAGAGGAGGGGGCCGCGCTGGAGGGTGGTGGCGGGTGGCGGTCGCGGCCATGGAGGCAGTAGAGATGATGGAGACGACGATGATAATGGTTGTGGCGGCGCTGGAAGTGGTGGTGGCGATGATGGCAGCCGTCGAAGGAGGCGGGGGCGACGACGGTGGTGAGAGAGGCGATAGCGACGATGGTGGTCGCCATGGCGGTGGTGGCTGACGGAGAGCTCGGAGAAGAAGGGAAGGGGCTGGCTTCTCCAGCAAGGGAGAGAAGAGAGAAAGAGAGAGTGAGGCTGCTGAGAGAGTGGAGAGAGAGGGTAGGTTTAGATATTTTGGGAGGGGTAGCTAGGTAATTTAATAATAATAATGGTGATAACAATAATAATAGGGAAAATCCTCTAATGACGATCCAAGAATTAAAATAAAATTTAAATCAAGATTCAATAACCTGACCAAATCAAGATCCAAGAATTAAAAATAAATTCAAAATTTTAAAATCACCTTAAATACCGAATACGGTCGTATACATATTTTTAAAAATATAGGATATGACACGGGCGAATCGAAGTTCTTCATCGAAAGAGTATTCTTCTTTTGTACGGGGTGCCCGTTGTGGTGGTGCTGTAGGGGTAGATGTTGGCTGATTTACATTGATGGCTAGGGCTTCTTTGCCTTTGAGGTTAATGGTCGAAGTTTCCTTGCTCTTACGATTGATCTGATGGCCATTATTATTTGGTGTAGTAGGTTCATCTTTGTCAAGATTAGGCATTTGAATGCCTAATTGCTTAAATTTGTTAGCGCAATCTTCTGTCGCTTTGGCGTTCATTATGAAAGAAGGCCAATCTTGGAACTTTGTTGATCCTATCCACATACTGATTATAGGCAACAGATTTGATTTGCAAATGTCTATAGTCAAAGCATCTAGGATTCCGAGAGGCATTTTGAGTGCTTTACGACGGAACCGTTCAATGAAACGTTCAGTAGTTTCATTATGTAGTTGTTTAATTTTGATAAGAGCAGACATAGTCCTATCGTTGGTTCCCTTATAAAATTGTTCCAAGAATATTTGTTTGAAGCCGGTGAAAGAGGTTATACATCCATCTGGTAAACTATGATACCAGTCATATGCTGCACCAGCTAAACAGCCGACAAATACTCTAATAAGAAGAGCATCGTTTGGTTGCAGTTGATCAGTCATTACTTCAAAGTGATTGAGGTAGTGACTTGGAGATGTGCTGCCATCAAACAACATAATAGTAGGAGGTTTGTATTTAGGTAGAAATTGGACATCTTTTTATTCTATGGGATAGGGCTGTTTAATCCCAAGCTTCTGTAGGCCATCCTTTTGTTTGAAAGCCTCAAATTGAGTACATAAAAATTTTACGGTCTCATTGCTATCTCCTGTTGATTGTTGAGTAGTGGATTGATTCAATGTGTTAGAAGAAGGTACCGCATGATAAGTACCACCCCGGCACCAGATTGACTTGGAATAGCCTGCGCAGGAATTGAAGTGGTATAAGGAGATTGTACCCCCAGATCAATATTGGTGGAAACTGATGTTGTCATAGGTTCCTGAGTCGAAATCAAATTCGCGACCGGTTGAACTGTATGTTGTGCCATGATCACAGCATGTATGCCTGTCATCATCTCAGCCATGTTCTTCAAACTAGCCTCCAAAGCAGCAATTCTCTGCTCTTGACTAAAAGAACTGGAAGTATCTTGATCCTTGGTGACGGCATAAGCAGTAACTTCTCTAGTCCTTGAAGACGAGCTAGTGGAAAGGATGGTCCTTTCAGAACTTTCACTGTCAGCATCAAAGTCACATAAAAAACTACCCCCAAAATAAGTGATAGGGATATCTTTTTGACTGAAGGAATCTTGGTTAGAATCAAGAAGTTTCTTTTGACCGATTGTGTCTTGGTCAGAAGGAAGATTCCTTTGACCGATTATTTTTTGGCTTCTTGATCTAGTATATTGATATACTCCTTCATTGGATTCATGAATCCGAGCTAAGTATTACTGACTAGGATTGCGGGATGCATTACGTCTTGGACGTTTTCCACCCCAGTGCTTCGAGATGTATGTTGACAGGAGCAAAGAGTAAATCATCTTCGTCCACTAGGATTGGTTCAGGAGTCTGAACATAATTCAAATGGTCAAAGACAGACCGCTTGGCTGACTGATAGCAGCATTTGATGACCACTTCATGGTGGTGATTACAATGATGCTGTTGCTGTTGGACCACCGTTGGATATGATAGATTTGTAACCTTCCGCTTCTGTACTAAGAGTTCATGGAGGTCACTAACAGGACGAGAAGAAGTTGCATGAATGTAGTCTTTGACGATATTCGAGACATAATTTCTGTTCCTGAGGTATCCTGTACCTTGAGTGTACAAGGACGTGCTAAGCTGGTTAGCATAAGTCACAGGATCTTTTACCTCAGCATTCTTCCTCTGGTGTAAGTTAGCAATTGGTGTCGGTTGCGCTTGATACATCTTATGATTTCTCGAGGTTGAGCCTAATTGGCACCTGTTGATATAGGTACGCAAGTCTGACAGGGGAGCTACTTGTGCATCTACTTGAGATATTAGTAGTTTGCCTCGTCAGGATATTAAAATACATAAGGTTGGTAGATTATGCCCTGATCTCTTTGGTGTAGGCATAATACCCTTTTGCATGGAAGGTTTATTCTGAATAGAACCCATCTTCCCGACAGAGATTTGGTTGTCTCTGTTAAGGAGAACAGTACTTTCCACCCAATCAATGACTCGAGTAGAATGAGGAAAAGCTAAAGAGCATTTTCCTTGATTTAGTGATTTCTCACTAAACTTCTGATTTGGTGGCAAAGAGGAAGTCACTAAATAGTGCTTCTCTTTACGTTGCGCTAGTGCAGAAGTACGTGCAGGTTGCGCCAGGGCATGAACACGCGCAAGTTGCACCGGAGAAGAAACATGAGCAAGTTGTACTGGAGCAAAAAAGGCCAAAGGGCACTTTCCTTTGTTTTGGGCAGCAGCGTGTCGAGGCAGAGTTTCCTTCAATTTTATAGTCAGAGAAGTGGAGGGATTAGCCAAAAGGCTGTTTCCCTTAGGTTGCGCCAAAGTAGTGATAGATGCAAGTTGCACAGAAGAAAGAACAGGTACAGGCTGTGCCAGGGAGGAGAAGGCCAAAGGGCACTTTCTTTTATTTTGGACAGCAGTGTGTCGAGATAGAGTCTCCTTCGATTTTAGAATCGGAGAAGTGGAGGGATTAGCCAAAAGACTGTCTCCCTTAGGTTACGGCAAAGCAACGATGGGCACAAGTTATACAGAGGCAGAAGATTGCACCGTCGAGGACTTAGGAGTCCAAACAGAGCGTGTCTCGCTCTTAACAGCGGCAGCAGTGCACTTGGCACCCCCAGCATTAATCATGGTCTCGTAGGCTGTCTAGTCGACTTGAACGACCACGGTCTTCTGCGTCTTGCCGATTGACGCGGTATCACATTGAGTTGTCACTTTCTCGTTGGAGGAGAAAGTCATCCCCAGCAGAGTCGCTATTTTATTTGCAAAAAAAGTCTTATTACAAACTTAGAAAAAAGTACAGGAGTATAATTGATTTATGGGGAAGTACAACTATAGGAATCTAATCAGAAGACAATCACTTTATCCCTTAGACGATGTGATATCGAAGACATGAGCCTCTGGAGGATGCAACAGCACTTTAGCAGGAGATTATGATCACACTTGATGCTTTGTGATTGATTTAAAACTTTATTTATAAAGTTCTTGAAATAACTGTTTAGCAGTCATTCTGGGTTGCGCGCACTTCAGGTTGCGCGTGGCGTAATATAGCAACTTGCGCGAGCGGTTGTACCAACTGCTATGGACGCATGGCATCGTTTGATTGAGATGTGCATGGTCATGGGAAGTGTAGTGGGCACGTTCTGCGAAGTTAGTGGCTTGAGTGCCACGTCACTCTGTCTTGAACACTAGTTGATCACCTTGCACGAGCTTCATCAGGTTGCGTGTGGCGTAATGTAGCAACTTGTGCGAGCGGTTGTACCAACTACTATGGACGTGTGGCATCGTTTGATTGACATTCGTGCGGTCGTGGGCAGTGTAGTGGGCATGCTCTTCGAAGTTGGTGGCTTGCGCGCCACGTCACCATGTTAAAAAAAGAATTGATCAAGTGGCGCCAACTTATTAGACTGCGCATGGGCGCAACTGGACAACTGGCACCTTTGACTAGGTTTTTTTGTGCTGTACTGATTAATCCTTGCGCCATACAGTGACTTGCGCGAACCATCGGTCAGCATTAATTACATGCTGACAAAATCTTCTCGAGCGTCGCGTTGCACGGGATGTGAACGGATTTTCCTTAATCTCCGTGCCGTCAGTTTGTCAGGTAATGATGATGTCGTTACAGCTTCTCGAGGAAGTGCGCCATGTGGTGCTCGCGCAACCTATGTCCTGCGCAACCTGATGCTTCACAACTTAAAGTTTTGGCGCAATGTAATATTTTGGTGCCATTTGATGATCGAACACTTTAATAGGTGGTGCAACTTAATTTTTATCCTCTACAGATGCCACTATCGATGGCACCCAAGTCATACTTGGACGCGACTAATAGAGTAACATACTAGCAATATAAGAATAATATCATAAAATTAAAACAGTAACAAAATAGCAAGGTATCTTGCTTGGGATATCAGCAAGAGAATAGTATAACAGTCCGTCTCCAACTGCTACAACCAAATGATCATGATCGCTTGGAAATAATAAATAACTAAATTAAATACTAACACATTCATCTACTTACCATAAATAGAGGCATACCATATGTTGGTCCATTGGTCACAGTCACACCTGATTTTGATAATCAACATAAACTTTGGCCGATACGTAAATATTAGACTACAGGTACAAAAAACAGAACGTCTACTTCCAATAAGCTACTACTCATTGTCTTTGTTATACAAAAACTATAGATGTAGATCAAGAATTATTTTATATTTCATTTTTGTATTTTTTCTTTTATTGAGTCTAGAAAAATGTGAGGTTGATCGGATTGGCAACTAGCTTCCTATTGAACTCCACTGTCCAAAATAAGCCTACCTATATACCTTACATTCTATACAAGCCTATACCCAATCCTATATCAAATACCTATGTAAAAAGTCTAACAAAAATTGAGCAGATATTCATATGAGAACTCTACCCGAGTTTAGTCCAATTTCGGTCCGAACTCTGCCCGAGTTTGGCCATGGTAGTTCTAGAATGTTTTTGTCTTCCTGAATATCTGTAACCACTTTTCAAATTACGAAATTTATGGACCCGAACTCATGCCGAGTTCTGCCCCAAAAATTGCTATAAATAGAGGAGAACTTCCCACTCCAAATCATTCATTCATTCGTTTTTCTCTTCTCTCTCTATTTAAAAGCATTTCAGAGCTATTTATTTTCATATCTGGCCTTTAATGACTCCTAGCCAAGCCAAGTACCATTCCGTTTCATTCTAAAGTTTGGTTGTTTGAGTTGTAAAGAAGGCTCTCCGAAAAATTTCTAATTTTCAAAGTTTGCCTAAGTTGAAGTTGCGAGTACTTCGAATGAAAACTCGTATTGTAAGGAGCTGCATGCGTTCGGTTAAAGCTTGTGCCATAGTGAATTAACATTGAGTATGGGTTCTCGAGACTGGACTAGTCCTCTTAGAGGGATACAGTATACATCATTATGTCATACTTTTCTGATGCTCTTTACTCTCTGCATTTAAATTTCATAGTTTTCTCAATACTTTATACCTGTGATAATGCTTAGAATATTTTTAATTGGTGATTATCTTTTTGCTGCACACACGCACTCTATTTACCCCCATCTAGAGGTGCTCAACATTCCTACAATTGGTACCAGAGAAGATTATATACAAATATATATTTATATAGAAGCCGTGAAATCTATATTCATAGGTGAAGGGCAATCCACAAATAGACCCCCACTATTTGATGAAACAAACTATACCTATTGGAAAACATGAATGAGTTTCTTTTTAAAATATCTTAACATTGATCTTTGGTCGATAGTTAGAGACAGCTACAAAAAGCTACCAAGAATAGTGATTGACGGTAATCTTATGGACAAGCCACATGATAGATACACGGATTCAGAGAAGACACAAGCCAGTCTTAATGCTAGAGCGATCAATGCACTATTCTGTGCTATTGATAAGACTGAGTTCAATAGAGTATCTACATGTGTCACTTCGCACTAGATCTGGAAACTTCTTGAGATAACTCAAGAAGGAACTTCACAAGTGAACGAATCGAAGATCAGCAGAATAACACAAGAGTATGAGGGTTTCAAGATGAAGTCAAGTGAGTAAATCACACAAAAGTTCACATGTTTCCTAGATATAACTAATCCTCTATCTTCTCTTGGTAAAGATTACAGTAATATTGAAAAGATCAGAAAGGTGCTAAGGGGACTGACCAAGAATTAAAATTCAAAGGCCACATTAATCACTGAAGGAAACAATCTCTCTAAAATGTTACTAGAGACGCTAATGGGTAAACTCATGACTCATGAGCTTGACCTACAAGACTTTGAAGAGGCAACCCAAAAAGAAAAAATCTAATGCCTTCAAGGTACAAGCTAAAAGATTCTCTAGAGAAGATAATGACAAAAAGGAGTTAGATGGTGATGAACATGCCCTACTGGTCACAAACTTCAGAAAGTTCTTAAGGTAAGAAAGACGTCAAGAAAGCAATGAAGAAGAAATAATATGTATGGATGCAAAAAGACTAGGCATATAAAAAAGGACTGTCCAATAGTCAAGAAGAGCAGTCGATACGAATGATAAAGTCGAACGTCAACTACTCGTCTTAAGTATGCAAATACAAGCATTTGGCATAAAAGTGAGGCCAGTGAATCAGAAGAGGAAGAAAGACACAATAGTCTACAAATGTCTGCTTAATGGCATTTGATCAGGTATAAAACAATACTTTTATACGATGATTTTACTTTTGATGAACTCTCTGATGCTTTTAGCGATTTACTTGACGAACACAAAAGTGTGTTAGACAAGTATAAGTAATCTCGAAAAGAGATAAAAGCATATACAGTCGAAGTGGCTAGACTGTCTAACTTATTACAAGAAATAAAGGAGACATCTACCATAGGTAACACAGAAGAATTGGCTAATATTAAGCTAAGTCTTCATGAAGCTCAATGCACGGTTGATCAGAGGGAGAAGGACTATGCAAAAGTGCTTTTTCTATATGAGTCTGAGAAGGGATTAAGAATAGACACTGAGCAAAGGCTGAAAGACATGAATAAGAAATATGTAGGAGCTTGTTCAATCTCTAAAAAGTTAGAGATAAAATTAGGCAAACAGGTAACTCATGTTATGTTGTCTAAGATCTGTCCTAATACACAGTTTATACCAAATATGACACGATCAAAGAAAGCAAGCAAGCCATATGTTCCACACAATTATTCTTTCACTTACAAGTATCAATGTAAGACACAAAAGGCTCAGTCTGCACAAAGTCAAAGGACACTCACTCTAGAATTAGCTGTACATACTGTGGTAAACACGGGCACATATCATAGTATTATAGAATTAGAAAGTTAGTAGACTAAATAAATACACATGAATACCCAAAGCTAACCATGTTGGACCCTCAAAGAAATGGGTAGAAAAGGTCACATCTACTCGTTTGGTAGGTGGGCCAATCCTCTCATGCTAGAAGCAAATGGATCCTCGATAGAGGATATTTACAGCACATGACAGGTGACGTATCTTTATTCACGACGCTATCGATGAAGAAAGAAGGATATGTCTTCTTCAAAAATAATTTGATAGGTAACATAATAGGAAATTGTACTATTGGTATATCCCTTATCCAGAAATAAAAGACATTTGTCTTGTAACCGAATTAAAATATAACCTGTTAAGCATTAGTCATCTTGCTACAATGGTTATGGTATTAATTTTGTTAAAGACAAATATTCTATTTATGATATGTCCACTGGTAATCCAGTCTATAAAGGAATAATGGAGGATAATATTTATGTTTTCTTTTTAGAAAGTAATAACAGTGCAGGTAAGTGCCTAGTAGTCAACCAAGATGAAAGTTGGCAATGGCATATAAGACTAGGACATGCAAACATGGATACCATTTCAAGACTATCAACGAAAAAATTGGTAAAAGGACTACCAAAAATATCATTCAAGAGAGACATGGTATGTGATGACTGTAAGAAAAACAAAATAACTTAATCCTCTTTTAAATCCATCAACGTTGTAAGTACTTCTAGACCTTTGTAGTTGATTCATATGGATTTATTTAGACCTAATAGAGTCGCAGCCTTGGTGGTAAGCTCTCTGCTTTTGTAATTGTTGATGATTTCTTACAATATACATGGGTTTTTTTATCAAACAAAGTGATGCACTTTTTGAATTTGAGATTTTATGCAAAAATATTCAAAATGAAATAGGTTTCATGATTACTCGTATCTGAAGTGATCATGGAGGCAAATTCATAAATTCTAGTTTCAAAAGTTTTTCGATGTAAATAGTTTTTCTATTGATTTCTCTTGTACTAGAACTCCCCAACAAAATGGTGTTGTGGAGCGGAAGAACATAACTCTAAGTGATATGGCTAGAGTCATGCTAAACCAGCATAATCTTTCGAAATACTTTTAGGCTGAAGCTGTAAGTATAGCTTGTCATGTTTTGAATAGGATGTTGATTTGACCTATATCGAAGAAGACAATTTATGAATTATGGTTTAATCGCATTCCAAACATTTCTTATTTCAATGTTTTTGAATGTTATTATTTTATCTTGAACATCAAGGATAACTTAGGTAAGTTCGAGTCTAAGGGAGACAAAGGAATATTCCTTGGTTATGCTGCCAAAAGTAAGGGATATAGAGTCATTAATAAGAAATCTATGATTATTGAAGAATTCATTAACATTTTATTTAATGAGCTCAACAGTCATATAGCAAGTGACAACGATGATGAAGATGGAAGAAAAACACCCAAGGTAACTGAAGATGCTGCTGCTGACAAAGACTATCTGGAGAGTCTACCAAAGAAGATGAAATTCATGCTAGACCATCCAAATTCTCTTGTCATAGGTGACGTATCAAAGGAAGTATGTACACATTCTTCTACTAGAGATAGAGCTACTAATATTGCATTTATTTCTCAAGTAGAACCTAAATCAGTAGTAGATGCATTTTTTGGATTTATGCCATGCAAGAAAAATTTAACCAATTCGAGAGAAACCAAGTTTGGGAACTTGTTCCTAAACCTATTGTTCAACCTATAATTGGTACCAAATGTGTATTCTGAAATAAACTTATTGAGGTTGGACAAGTTGTATGCAACAAAGCTCGTCTACTGGCTCAAGGTTATAATCAAGAAGTAGGATTTGATTATAACGAGACTTATGCTCATGTTGCTATACTAGAATCCATTTGTATGCTTTATGCATTTGTATGTTTTTATAATTTTAAACTTTTTCAAATAGACGTGAAAAGTGCATTTTTGAATGATTTTATAAAAGAAGGAGTTTTTGTTAAATAACCCCCTAGGTTTGAAGATTTTAAATTTTTCGATCACGTTTTCAAGTTACGTAAGGCACTCTATGGACTCAAACAAGACTCTCAAGCTTGGTATGATCGCCTAAGTTCCTTTCTACTTAAAAATGGATTTTTAAAAGGAAGAGTTGATACAACTTTGTTTATCAAGTCTTCAAATGATGACATTCTGTTAGTGCAAATTTATGTAGATGACATCATACTTGGTTCTACTAATGAACAATTATGTCAAGAATTTGCTAAGTGTATGCATAGTGAGTTTGAAATGAGTATGATGGGAGAGCTAAACTACTTCCCCGGACTACAAATCAAACAAAGCACTCAAGGAACCTTCATCAATCAAGCTATGTACACGAAGGACTTCCTAAAAAAGTTTGACTTCGACAACGCAAAGCCTATCGGGACTCCTATGGCTATATCAACTTAACTTGATCTTGATGAAAGTGGCAAACTAGTCAACGCAACGTTGTTTGCCATCACTTTGTGCTGCTATAAAGAAGAGCATTGAAGGTTGCAAATGAGAATACAAGAGGAAATCCTTGAACATGAATCTCCCAATTATACTTTGTTTTTTATCTGGGTCATGAAGATAGAGGGTTGCTTCGTTACTCCGTTGATGATCTGACTAAAAGAGAGGGTTGCTGGACTTAACTTCACTGGCTAAGGTGAGCAACAATAACTCTCTCTGGAATGCTCGGGAACTCTTGAGAAAATATGAGAACTTGGGGGAATCGAGAGCTTCAAATAGAGGATAACTTCTTCTATTTATAGCTGAAATGAAGAGTGGTCACGCACCTATGAGTAGGCAAGCACGTGGGTCTTCAACCACCACGTAGCACTCCTAAACATGAGTTAGTTATAACCAAGCGCACCTCACTGGTGTGGGGAGCTATGGCTGACTGCCATGTAGCAGATTTGGATTTTGCTGTTGGAAAGAATCTCGAGCTGCTTTAAACTTGTTCTTTGGCATGACTTGGCATTCAACATATGGTACGCACCCAAGTCACACACGCGCCTTAGAATCACTGTCCTAGGTGGCGCATCATATATATAGGCGCGAGGGTAGAAGCACACGCACTCGGGAAGACCTAGGACGGCATACGCCTGTTTACACTATTTCTAAGGAAAATGAACCTTGACTTCTGTGTTCGTCACTTGCACAGGAGACGCGATGAGTCAGGCACGTCCATAGAAGTGAAGCGCGAGGAGGAGATGGGCACATCCTTAGAGGGGCGTGAGTAGACAAGTAACTATGACTTTGTTTTTTGAGCCTGCCGTTGTCTTTTGCACAAAGATTGAGGCATTCTAAATGACGCCTAGATGAGGCATGACCATCACGTTTGCTAGGATGGGGCATGGATAGCTCGACGCCTAGGAGTGGCATAGTCAGCATAAGAGGCGTGAGTGGATCGATGCTCTAAGTGAGGCTTGTGTCACTTTTTCTTCACTGAGGCACGTGACCCGTGCTTCTATAAGACCCCCTTCAAAGTTTTCTAACTTTCTGAGTAATGTTAGAAATACTTTGAACAGAAGCGGGGCGCGCCAGTATAAGATCAGCACGTTCTTTTTCTGGATGAGAACGATTAATTTAGTTCTATCCCGAGTAGATAACTATTCATTTTCCCTTCTCATCAGAATATATGTTTTGAGAATAGAGGCGTTGAGATGAATCCCTAAGAAATCGTTTGTCATGAGAATCGAAGCGTCAAGTTCATCTCCATTAATGCCAAGTTCGTTTACATTAAGTGTGGGTTCGAGCCTATAAATAGGGCTCTTGGAGAGAGTCTTTTTGTTCGTTTCTTTTTCCTCCCCTCTTTATGATCGACGTCAAGCCTCCTCGACTCTTTTCTTCATTGGAGAGGAGAACGAACTCAAGGCGAAGTCGCCCGATACCTCCGTCTGTATGCCGCTTGAAGCTCTTACCATGATGCCGTTTAGCATGGACGTGATGCACTTTTTAGTTGATGGCAAGTGATATGCTATGGGAAGAGGGAGGAACTTCGCTTCTCTTAGAGAACATGAACACTGACATGTTGGGGCATTCATCACTGCGATATGTGCTTCAACCTCTATCATACACCGTAATACGCATAGACTTTACTTCTTGGATGACTTGGCTTCTCAGAGAGTCATGGACACTGACATGTTAGAGTATTCGTCACTGCAATATGCACTTCAACCTCTACATTGTGCCGTAACGCGCGTAGGCAATGTCAAGGCATTCACTACACCCACTCTTGGCTTATGTCATAATGCATGTGCACGTGTCAAGTTTCTAGCATGTACTGGAACACGTGTACGCAGGCATGCTACATGATGAGGCTATTGTTGTTCGCCTATGCACCCTGTTCTAATGGGCGCACTCTTATGTTATTCGCTTACTGTCCAGCGCTCAGGGCAACTTTCAGCGTATGACTTTTCCCAAGTCATTCAAAAAATACTGATTCTTTGATTTTTTCTTTTGTGCAGATCGCATCTCGACTCGCGTCTACTCAGATAGAGCATAGAAGGACATCATCCGTAAGTTGATTCGAAAGGACAACTGATCTGATGTGAGATTTTGTTATGAGATCAGGCAAAGTTATTCCCATTCATACAAAATGCTAGATGTCTTTACTCCCGAGACGAGACGTATTGTCCGCCGATATAGTGCTAGACCTATAGTATCAAGATTGATTGTCCAGGTTGACACCCTGTCTTCTAGCAACTTCTCCGCATGGGCACGATGACCATCCTGTACACTCGAGATGGCCTTCCTGTTTGTCTTAAAAAATTAATACAGGCCTAGTACTGGAGATTTTTGTGACATTACTGGCTGTAGTGGGGCATTTGTCATATCACTGCCCTCTACAATGAGGGCATTTGTCACATCACTGCTCTCTATAATGAGAGAGAAGTGGGCCAGAGTATTTAGTAGAGATCTTCCATGTAATAGACTTCCATCATATGTAATCATGAACACTAATGAAAAATCTAATCATTTAGTAGGTTTCTATCATATGTAATCATGAATTTCAATAAAAATATATTCTCCTTTTGCTGGCTTTATGTGAATTTCTTGTGATTATGGGCTTTGTGGACTTGTCTTCTTTTACTCTGCGGATATCACTGTGGGGTAACTTCTTGAAGGGTAGAGAATGTTTGTTCAAAGGTAATTTTGGACATAACAAAAATAGGATTCTAGATAGGTGACTTACTCAGAGGTTAGAGTGAACATGGTAAGAAAAGTAAGAACAACTCATAGGTGATATGGACATGTTTGTTCATTTAGAAATCCTTTTTGTGGACTTACCAATGCTAATGCGTCTAGAACTAGATGCAAGCAGTAAGCTTGGAATGACGATTCCATCAATAGAGGTTATATGGACGTGTTGAGAGGAAGGTCAAAAGATCTTGAATGTATACTCAGAGGTAGTATGGACATGGTAGACATTCAAATACGGTAAAGATACTTTCAATCCCATTAGCAACTGGATGTGGATGTTGTATTTACCGATAACATTTTTTAGAATATTTCCTCGATGCTGACGTCAGAGTCATAGGAAGAGTCTGAATAATACGAGTACGTTTCCTTCTTTGGTAGTAGAATTTTAGGAGGCTTGGACAAGGTATACCCTAGACCACAATGGATCTTATGGTAATATTGATCAGATTCACCCTTAGGGACGTTGGTCTTGATCGACAAGTATTGACCTTTACCATAGTTAAGGCCCATATTGCTGTTTAAGTCATACCCCATCTTTTGGATAATACGTTGAGCTTGAGGAGTGTAGTAGTGAACCTGCACCATACCGATTTCATGCTCAGGCTCATAAGGGATATGGGTCTGAGAACCTTCTACTCGTCCGAAGGTAATGGGATTCTCTTCCTTCTTCCTGGTTGGTACTATGATGTACGCATCGCGTATCTGAAGGACAAGGCTCACAGAGTAGGTGGGCGTCATTTGCGTTTGTAGCGACAACCTTAGGTATTGCTCAAACGAATAAGTAGTGAGAGAAGAAAAGTAATCCAAAGGCATCCCTTTATTGATGAAGTAGTACAAAGAATCCTCCGGGATTACATTGTCAGAGGCAGGAGAATGAGGTACAACCATGTCTTTCAAATTTCCACACCCAACTTTTACGGCCGATGGGCTTGACGAGGGAAGAGGTGGACTACATAGCTTTACTATATTGGCCGAGAAATATTCTTTTGTTGGCAGCTTCCCTTTCAACCAAACCACTAACGGAGCTGGCTCTTTGCCGTGAGCTTGGCCGTTAGTATCGTAGGACATTCTTTTAGCTTCACTTTGATAGGCCCTTCGGAAGAGGTCTGAGCTTTCGCCTCATCATCAGTGTCATCACCTAAGTCCTTTTGATGGTTCTTTAGGAATAGACATGATTTTGTATAATATACTTCAACCCCTTTGAAGGGATCGATGTCTGCAAACTCAATCTTTACTACACTGTCACTATTGACGTATTTGAAGCATTGGTGTAGGGTGGATGGCATGATCATGTGTTTATGTATCCATGGCCTTCCTAATAGAATATTATAGCAAGAGGATATAGCAGGTTGCCTCCGTCTTCAGATTACCAATTTGGATTATCAGGCGGATCTTCCCCTCTGGGCAGCTCTTGCCATTGTTGAAACCACTGATCATGGTTTGGGTTGGAGATAGCCAATGCATCGGAATTCCCAAGGTATGCAATAAGCGATGGAGAATGACACTTACAGACGACCTAGGGTCAATATGCATGCGGTCGACTTTGACCTCACCTATATGTCCTGTACAATATAAGGATCAGGCATGCCTATTGTTCTTCAGCAGCATGTCCTGCTGCGAGAACGTGATGCTTGATATAGTCTCCATCACATTGTGACACCGAGGACATGCAGCGGGATCTTCTTTGGGCTGCTGTATTTGTCCAAAGTAGGACTCGATATGCTGTAATGCCTTACTGAGAGCCTCTCAACTTTTCTTGGAGAGACGAAGGTGCTCGAACAATGATAGCCTGGCTATAGTATTGGCTAATTAAGCCAGGATATTGAAGTTATAGGGCCTTTCGAGCACTAGTGTGGTTTCTTTTTTGAGGAGTTTGTTAAAATGCCCCTCTTTCTGTTTCTGTCTATCCATTACTGGTTGTTGGGATGAGCCAAGTTCGGACTAGTTGGGATTTGCAAAAGTCGAAGCCGGCAACACCTTTTTTTCCAAGGTCTTGGTCATAGTTGCGTGAGTAATCTAGACCAGTCCTAGTTGCTTCCACCCTCTCTTCATCGGGTGTGGAGGAGATTATATTACAGGATTTGACCTTCTTTCCTTTGACCTTACCGGAAGAACGTACGATAGGTCGTGCCAAATCATCAGTAAGGTCCGGGTGTACCCACATGACCTCTCCTCGAGGTGTTTTGACGGGTAGTAGCCCTGATGTTCGAGCAGCTGGGAGGTTAATGACCTCCATAGTTATTTTTGGGATCGGGACGATCCCATCTTGTGCCTCCGTGGGCAGGAAATTACCGAATTGGAGGGTCACCATGTTGGCAGAGACCACCTTCTTTTTAAAGTCTAATAAAAGGATGTTGGCGTCGACCATCCTCTATTTGTGGTTCTTCAGGATGTAGCAACCTCGAGTTGTGTGGTTGACGTACTGATGATAATGACAATACTTGGGATCATCCACGTTGTCCACCTTGTTAGGACACCAGGGAGGTGGAAGTTGAAGCTATTCGCCCTCGAGGACTGCATTGAGTAGCTGCAGCGCATCCTCATCTTTGAAAGAATAGTTCCCCTTTTATATCGGGGGTCTTTCGGGCTTCTGAGCAGGAGCTGCCCCCCGACTGAGGCTTGGAGTCATGACCTTCTTTGCTTTGGACTCTCAATTATTATTGTTGGAAGCCCCGGCAACACTTCTACCTTTCTTATTAGGAAATCTTATCCCCAACGAATGAGCTTGCTCGGCCTTTCTTTTATCGTCTTCAGCGTTGATAATGAACGCAGCCTAATCTGTGTGACCAGAAGAACCCGTCCAGAGTTTTGTCATAGGTGACAAGCCTTTCCGACATGTGTCTATCAAGACTGACTCAGGAACGCTGGGTGGTAATCTCAGTGCGGCTTGCCGGAACCATTCTATGTAACCCCGAGCAAACTTCTTATGCTTCTGAGTGGTATCCAACAAAGTGGACATTGTCATGTCCATTCCTGGCTCATAAAATCGAGATAGGAACAAATGCTGAAGGTCGTCGAAGGTCGACACACAGTTGTCTGGAAAACTACAAAGCCGTTCGTAGGCGACTCCGCTCAAGGCACCGACAAACATATTTGCGAGGAGAGCATCGTCCTTTAGTAAGTGCCCCGTCATGGTGCCAAAATGATTCAGATGTTAATGGGAAGATTCTCTCCCGTCAAAGGGTGTGATGGTCAAAGGTTTGAACTTAGGAGGATAAACCACCTTAAAAGGTTGATTGAGCCCCAGTTTTTGCCGAGATTCTTGTTTGTCTTTGGCGTCAGCTCTCGCTCGGAGATCTCGGATGGCTTCGAAAACTTCTTCCGACACTGCAGGCATAGATGCTTACGGCAGGGTATGATTACTTGCTACCGGCAGTAGCACCATATGATGACTTGTAGTCGGGTGATTGGGGGCATTAGATTCCCTTTTGTTTCCTGGTTCCAGAACCAGAACCTGTGGTTGTCACGAGGCTTGGGTCGCCTTTAACTCAGCAATCATCACCTGTGGTTGTCACGAGGCTTGGGTCGCCTTTAACTCAGCAACCATCTTTGTCAAGAGTGCCAGGCTAGCATTCATAGTATGCATCATTTCCTCGAGCATTTCAAAGCGTTGGGTGTCCTGGGATCTCTGTTCGTCACTTGCCATATGTGACGGCATGACATGGGGATGAGCAGATCGCTCGCTTTTCGTTCTTGACCTCCACGCTTTATTATCGGCAATATAAGCAATCATCTGGGAGTAGCACAAAAATCGGCATTCTGATCATCCTCAGTCCTTAAGGCTTCAGAAGCTTGTTGGGGATGGGTACTCTCGACATTTTCCCCTTCGGTTCTGTGGGAATCACTATACCTCTGGAACGTAAGGTTATGGTACAGTACCGGGGATTGGCTACCCCCGGCGTCTTAAATTTACAGAGGGCCGATACCCCCACCTAGGATAGTAGCAGGTAAAGAGCACTGGCTACCACCAACTTTTGAGGTTTCGGATGAGATTTTTGATTTGTAGCGGGTATTCTAGAATACCACCGATGTTCGGCACAACCAACTTGCTGCTCTTGAATCGGTTCTTCGGCATATTGACTGAAGGGTGGGAGTTCTGAAGGGAACTCCTTATAGCATGGTACGAGGCGAAGAGAGGCTTTTCTTCGTCGTCTGACCGTCTTCATTTGTCGAGACACTGTCGGCCGGATGTGGTGGACTGTAGCTGTTGAAACACGGACTATCTTTTTGGAACAACTATTGATTTTGCACAACATCAGTTAATGACTATACTAGCACACGTATGCCCAACAGAGGGTATTTTGTGTGTAGTATCTGCAGTTGTTCCTTTTACTTTGTGTTTGTGATTAATCATGTGACGCAGACCGTGAGAAAGAAGATTCACTTTTATGCCCTCTTCAAGCCCCCGAGTGCTGTGGCATGTAAGTGGAAGTGCTTCTGAACCCAGTTCCTGTGCGTGCAGCACATTTGGGCAATTAAAAGACTCTAGAAGTTGGTCGGGTCCTGGTACAGAGGCGTACTGGCGAGACCTGTAAAGCTTTCCATGAGGCGCGCGTGTCAGGGTCAGCAGTGCACGCCTCGCGCCAATTTTTGGCACGACAACGGTGGCGCGTGTGGCATGTGCGCCTCGTGCCTTCGTCTTAGACTTGTGGCATGCAGAGCCTTTGCCTTGGGTTCCCTCATACGCTTGGGGTTCGGTGCCACCCAAACAGTCGAAAGCCTTGAGTTGGCCTTGGGTTGAGTTGTTCCTACGCCCAGTAGTAGATGCGTGCTTCCCTCGTACTTCGACCCGCTCAGAGTCACATGCGTGTTAAAGAACGAGAATTGAAGCCGTCGGCACACCAGGTGAAAGTTGTACCGGCGCATGCTGCTCCTCTTCAGAAAGTTTTGCGTAAGTTATGCAAGCTTTTGGCACTCGCCTTCTTCATTTTCTTATGCATCAACAGCCTAGAAGAAGGGCCTGCACTATCCCTAAAGAGTATTTCCTCAAATGCTAATTGGTCAAATTTAACGACCAACATCTTCATAGTAGTTTCGAGCATAGTCGTGTCAGATTGCATCACAGCCCTCTCGTTTGAGGAGAAGGATGTCCCCAGCAGAGTCGCCATCTTGTTTGCCATCGCTTTGTGGTGCTATAGAGAAGAGCATTGAATGTTGCAAATGAGAATGCCAGATGGAATCTTGAACATGAATCTCCCAATTATACTTTGTTTTTTATCTGGGTCATGATGATAGAGGGTTGCTTTATTACTCGATTGACGATCTGACTGAGAGAGAGGGTTGCTCGACTTAACTTCACTGTCTAAGGGGAGCAGCAATAACTCTTTCTAGAATGCTCAAAAACTGTTGAGAAAAAGCGAGAACTGGAGGGAATTGAGAGCTTCAAATGGAGGAGAACTTCTCATATTTATAGTTGAAATGAAAGTTGATCACGCGCCTATGAGTAGGCAGGCGCGTGGGTCTTCAACCTCCAAGTAGCACTCCTAAATAGAAGTCAGTTATAACCAAGCGCACTTCACTGGTGTGGGGGGCTATGGCTGACTACCACGTAGCAGATTTGGATTTTGTTGTTGGAGAGAATCTCGAGATGCTTTAAACCCGTTCTTTGGCGTGACTAGGCATTCAACACATGACATGCGCCCAAGTCACACACGTCTAGGAATCACTGTCCTAGGTGGCGCATCGTATATATAGGCACGTGGGTAGAAGCACACACGCTCGGGAAGACCTAAGGCGACACACACATGTTTATACTGTTTCCAAGGAGAATGAACCTTGACTACTGTATTCATCACATGCATGGAGGGAGGGGGCGATGAGTCAGGCCCACCCATAGAAGTGACGCAAGGAGGAGAGGGCACGTCCTTAGAGAGGCGTGAGTAGCCAAGTAATTATGACTTTGGTTTTCGAGCCTGCAGCTATCTCTTGCACAAAGATTGAGGCATTCTGAATGACGCCTGGATGAGGCATGACCATCACGTTTACTGGAATAGGGCATGGACAGCTCGACGCCTAGGTGAGGCATAGTCAGCATGAGAGGCGTGAGTGGCTCGATGCTCTAAGTCAGGCGTGGGTCACTTCTTCTTCACTGAGGCACATGACCCGTGCTTCTACAAGCATAAGTATCGAGGTATGATTGGTAGTTTATTATATTTAACTGCGAGTCGACCTAATATTATGTTTAGCATTTGCATATATGCAAGATATCAAGCTAATCCTAATGAATCACATATATGCGTAGTTAAACGTATCTTTCGATACCTTAAGGGTACTTCTACTGTCGACTTATGGTATCCCAAAATAATATCATTTGTCCTGATTGGTATTCTGATTCTGATTTTGCTAGATACAAAGTAGACTATTAAAGTACCAGTGGTATGTATCATTTCTTAGTAAAAGCTCTAGTCTCTTGGTTTAGCAAGAAACAAAATTATGCTGCATTATCAACGACTAAAGCCGAGTATATCACTGCAGGCCGTTGTTGTGCACAAATTTTGTGGATAAAGCTAACTTTATAAGACTATAATCTGCACTACACAAAGATTCATATTTATTGTGACAACACTAGCACAATAAATTTGACTAAGAACCCTGTATGTCACTCACGCACTAAATACATTGAAATACGTCACCACTTCTTACGTGATCACCAGCAACGTGGAGATATTTGTTTAGATTTTATTGACACAGATCATTAGTTAGCAGATATTTTCATAAAACCATTAGCTGAACACCGATTCAACTTTATTCGTCACGAGTTAGGTATTTTTTATTTTTCAGAAACATAATGCTTTATGTTTAGAAATTGTTTAGACTATATTCAAATGATTTATTTTAAGTCAGAGTTATTTTGGGTACAAGCCGGAAGGCCCTTCTGTCATACATGTGTAAATAGCCTGAAGCGATACAGTGTACTAGTCCTCGAACTACCGCTAGTTGGGATCCGGCCCCTACAGCTAACCCAAAGTAATGAAGATTTATTTAAACAACTGAATATTATTTCTAATACAAATTTCTATTCATAAATCAAAAAATGTTTTCAAAATACAAGTGTACCAAACTCGGACCGAACTTTGGCCGAGTTCGGTTACCCCCTGACAAAACCGACTTATCAACTACTGGCCCACTTTCTATTTAAACACCCCTTCCATCTTCTTCTTCTCCAACAAAAAAAGTCACCAAAAAAGGGAAAAACCCTACCCCTAACTCTATTTTTTTCTCCCTAATCTCTTAGTGTTACCTCCTAAAACTCCGTATCGAAGGGTTTTGGCATGTTCTCTTCCATTCCACGCCATTGTTTTTGGGTGATCTCTACTTTTTCCTTGTCAATTTTTTTCTATGGCTCCTAGATTTTCAAAGAAAAAGAAAAGAGGAGATGGTGCTTCTACTTCAAGCCCATCATACACACCTCTTGACAGTCTATTTAGCCCACCTCCACCATCCGATGTGGATGATTTTGATTCTACGTTGTTCGTAGACTTAGAAATCTCAATCACTTGGTTTCATCAATTTCACAAACGTCCTATTTGTCCGGGCAACTCTATTAACTTTAATATTTTTTCAGAATATTGCTTGACATTCCAAAATCTTAACCTACGCAAATTTATAGAATTGCCAATCCAATATATGGCAATGTCGTTTGAATGTTTTATTGTAAATTATAATATTTCTATAGTACAATGTATTCCTTAGTCTGTCGTACTGAATTGGAATTTGATGATAACGACTTAAGTGAATTGCTCCAGGTTCCCAACACTGGCGATGCTCTAGTCGACAACAACAAAGTCCAATTTGATCCCGATCTATGCTTAGAGATATTCAAGGACGCGATGTGTGCTCCGAACCCTAGACCATAGGGATGGCTCATGTCATGTTACTTGAACGAATATTTTTATGAGCTTCATCGCATTATCATTTTATCTATCTTGCCCAAAATGAAATATACTGATGAGATCACGTATTTGGAGCTGTCCGCCATGTACCACATTCATTTTGGGATTCCCTTTAGTCATCACAAAACTATGATGTCAGCTATGTACAACTGCAGGAAGGATGGTCGAAACCTCATTTATCCTATGGTTCTTCCTATCATCTTTCATAGGTACAACATCCTCTTGGATTTCTGTCCTATCGATGGTACGCCAACTGAGCTTCATAAGTCCCCTAGGTTTCCTGTTCCTATTCCTTCTCTAGTTGGTGCCGGAGGCATTCCACCTGCTCTAGCTCCTCAGCCTGCACCAGCCCCTACTGCTGAGGCCCCTCCTACATACACAATCGATCAGCTCTCTGCACGATTTGAGGCTGATTGCATTCTTGAGGATGAGCGATATCAGGCAGATTGCATGCATCAGCGAGACACCGACTACCGTCTCACATACCAGTTCCAGACTTTGTGGAAAGGTTTTACTGACATTCAGTGTACCCTAGCTCATCATCCTACTGGTCCCACTCCGATTCTACGCCATCCGAACTTCGATGGACCCAGGTTCGAGGATCCTCAGGCGCGATGCTACTTCGACCCTACTACAGCATACATTGATTTTGGTCGTTCTACTGACACTGGCAATGATACGAGTTGATGATCGTATAGGCTTTTTGCTTATGTATTTGATGATGATGATTATCTTCTAGCACTTCTTAGTAGATTTTATTTTTATGCACTAGTTATGGTAAAGTCTCTTTCAGACTTCGATATTTCATGAGTTTATGTACTTTCATGCTTATACTACCTAGTTTTAGTGATTTCTACCATATTCTACTTATGCAGTTAGACATACAAATCACTGGCCATGTTTATTTTTTCTTTTGGTATGATCTTGTCCTCTTTCTTATGTTATTTATCCTCACAATTTGCGGGAGAGCTTCTATTTTGTACAGATGACAAAGGGGGAGAAGATATATACCAAATTTATGTTAGCCCATTCCATGGTCACAACCGATTTTGATAATCGACAATGACTTAAGTCAATGCACAAAATATACGAACTGTTGCTAATCATTTTAGGTCTAGTGAAATCAATATCAAAGAACGTACTACTACACCAGCAAGCATGCAAAACATCATTCTGAAGCTCATTCTCATTGGAATTAGTCCGAATCATTTTATAATTTACTATATATTTTATCTTTATTGAGTCTAGGATATAAATTGTAAGATCAACTGGATACTACTGGCTTAGGTTAATCATAGTCCACTCTCCTATACAGCCTACCCATCCAAAGTCCACTTACCAAAAATATCATTCACTTTGTGCAACAAAATTTGACAAATATTGTACATTTTTACTGAGACAGAGCTCAAGCTGAGTTCGGTCAGTTTGAATTTAAATATTTGTTGCCTCCAAATTTGCATGCAACGTTCGTCTGCAAAATCTTTGCATTAGAACTCTGCCTGAATTCTGTCCGAGTTTGGTCCTCGAAAACACCTATAAATAGAAGAGAATTTCCCATGTCAAATCACTCAATCAATTCATCTTCTCTTCTCTCTTCAATAAGTGTTTTCATTTGATCTAAAGCTTTCATATTTTACCTACACATCTCTTAGCCAAAAGCCAGTAGTATCCATTTGAACTAGAGTCTTTTGGTTCTCAAGAGTTGTAACGAGGTTGTTTAAAGTTCAGAAACTATCTCTATTTTCGAAGCCGGTCGTGCGCTCGTCGCCAAGCACGGTGTTGTGAAGTCGGTCGTGCACTTGTCACCAAGCACGGTGTTGTAAGAGACTGCAAGCTCTCATTTATCTTGTGTCTTAGTGGATTAACATCGAGCAAGAGTACTCGAGACTGGATTAGCCCTCTCAGATGGATACCAGTATACATTGCCATGTCATTGAGTTTGATCTCTCTATCTCTTGCGATATCTATTTACTGTCTCCTTATTCACTGCCATAGTTATCTATTTTTAATTTTTTAAATTGGTGATTATTTTCTGCTGCACTCGCACTCACTCTATTCACCCCCTCTAGAGGTGCTCAATGGTCCTACAATTGGTATCAGAGCAGGTTATATTCTAATATAACAAACCTCAAAGAGTATATATGGCAGCTGTGAAATCAATATTCAATGGTGAAGGGCAATCCACAAGTAGACCCCCACTATTTGATGGTACAAACTATACTTACTGGAAAACACGAATGACATTTTTTAAAGTCTCTTGACTTTGATCTTTGATCTATAGTAGTTGACGGTTATAAGAAACCGACACCTACAGTAGTTGATGGCGTGCTTGTAGACAAGCCTCATGACAAATATACAGAGGGTGAAAAAGCAAAGGCTAGTCTAGACGCTCGTGCCATCAATGCCCTGTTTTGTGCAATTGACAAAACGGAGTTCAAGAAAGTTTCAACCTGTAAGACGTCTCATGAGATTTGGAAAATTCTTGAGGTAACTCATGAAGGTACTTCCCAAGTGAAGGAATCCAAAATCAACAGACTAACACAGGAATATAAATCTTTTAAAATGAAATCCGGTGAGTCAATTACACAGATGTTCACTCGTTTCTTTGATATTACTAATCATTTGCAATCTCTTGGTAAGGATTACAGTAATCACGAGAAGATCAGAAAAGTGCTACGGGCTCTAACCAAGAACTGAAACCCAAAGGCAACAACAATCAATGAAGGAAACGATCTCACCACCATGTCTCTGGAAACACTTAGGGCAAGCTCATGACCCGTGAGCTTGAACTGCAAGAGTTTGAAGAAGCTACCCCAACGGAAAAATCTATAGCCTTTAAAGCTCAAGCCAGAAAGTCAACATGCAATGATTCTGAGGAAGAATCATCAAGTGGTGATGAACAAGCCCTACTAGTGAAGAACTTCAGAAAATTCCTAAAGTTTGAGAAATCAAACAGAAGGAAGAAAGATATCCAAGAAAGCAATAAAGAAGAAACAATATGCTTTGGATGCAAGAAATCAGGGCATATGAAGAAGGATTGTCTAACTTCAAAGAAAAGCAGTCCATACGATAGATCAAGATCAAGTAGAAAGCAACAACTAGTCGAAAGTATGCAAATACAAGTATCTGGCATGAAAGCGATGCCAGTGATACAGAGGAAGAAGACAGACCCTGCGGAAATGCCAATGTCTGTCTTATGGCTTTTGATAAGGTATCCTCAAATCCTTTGTATGACGATTTTACTTTCGATGAATTAGAAAATGCCTTCAGCGAACTACTTGAAGAACACAGAAATGTGCTTAACAAGTATAAGCAATCTCATAAAGAGGTTAAGGCATACACAACCAAAGTAGCTAGACTGTCCAGTCTCATTGAAGACATTAAAGAGACGTTTACTACCAGTAACACGGAAGAGATAGCCAGGATTAAAGTAGACAATCATGAGGCTATCCTCAAAATTGAAAAGAAAGAAAGAGACAATGTCAAAATACAAGAGTTATATGACATAGAGAAGAAGAAGCACTTAGTCACAGAACAAAGACTCATATATATGACTGCTAAATATGAAGAGTCTTATACGGTTTCTAAAAAGTTAGAAATAAAGTTAGGCAAATAGGCAATACCTGTGACACAGCCTAAGTTTAGTCCTAATACTAGACATACACCTAAGAGGACTAAAACAAAGAAAGCACGTAAGAAACACGAATATCACCATGCTTTCACTTATAGGTTTTCAAAGAAACCACATATGCATGTCAACACAAATTCTACTAACACATTTTCAAAACTTACTTGCACATACTGTGGTACTCATGGACACATATCACAGTATTGTTTAGCAAGAAAACTTGTTGACAATCGCACATTATTTTGGAGACCTAAGACTAATCAATATGGACCCTTCAGTAAATGGGTACCAAAGGATTCATCTACTTGTTTTGTAGGTGGACCGTCAACCCTCTCACGCTAAAAGTAAGTGGATCCTCGATAGCAGATATTCGCGGCACATGACTGGTGATACATCTTTGGTCGCTACGCTATCGATGAAGAAAGAAGGATATGTCTCCTTCGAAAATAACCTGAGAGGTAATATCATTGGAAATGGCACTGTTGGTATATCTCCTTATCCTGTAATAAAAGTTGTTTGTCTAGTTACAGAATTGAAACATAACCTATTAAGCATAAGTCACTTGGCTAATAATGGTTATGGTATCAACTTTGTAAAAGGCAAATGTACCATATATGATATGTCATCTGATAATCCCATATATGAAGGGATTAGAGAAGACAATATTTATGTTTTCTTTCTGGAGAGTACTAACAATGCAGGAAGATGCCTAGTATCTAACCTAGATGAAAGCTGGCTATGGCATATGAGACTAGGACATGCTAATATGGACACTATCTCACGACTGAGCACTAAGAAGTTGGTAAAAGGACTCCCTAAGATACCGTTCAAGAGAGATATGGTATGTGCTGACTGTGAAAAGAACAAAGCACATAGGTCTATATTTAAATCCATCAACGCTGTAAGTACTTCTAGACCTTTACAGTTGATACATATGGATTTATTTGGTCCTAGTAGAGTTGCTAGTCTTGGCGGTAAGCTCTACGCATTTGTTATTGTTGATGATTTCTCTCGTTTTACTTGGGTTTACTTTTTATAAAACAAAAGTGATGCTATTTTTGAATTTTAATTATTTTGTAAAAAGGTACAAAACGAAAAAGGCTTCATGATTACTTATATCCGAAGTGATTATGGTGGCGAATTCATAAATACTGATTTTAAAAAGTTTTGTGATGATAGTGGATATTACCACAAAATTTTCTATCCTAGAACTCCTTAACAGAATGGTGTTGTGGAGCGGAAGAACCGTACTCTAAGCGAGATGGCTAGAGTCATGCTGAATCAGCATAATCTTCCTAAATACTTTTGGACAGAAGCTGTTAGTACAGCCTGTCATGTTTTAAATAGGGTGTTAATTTGACCCATCTCGAAGAAAATACCTTATGAACTTTGGTTCAGAAGGATTCCAAACATTTCTTATTTTAAAGTTTTTGGATGTCGTTGTTTTATCATGAACACCAAGGACAACTTGGGAAAGTTTGACTCTAAAGCAGATGAAGGGATATTTCTCGGATATGCTGCTAAGAGTAAGGGATATAGAATTTTTAATAAAAGATATACGATTGTTGAAGAATCCATTAACGTTACTTTTGATGAGCTCAATAGTCACAGATCTAGCGACAGTGATGACAAAAATGTACAAGCAAGAACTGATAAGAGTCCTGTGAAAGATCTGACTCATAGATTTGAATCATTGAATTTTTTACCAAATCATCCAAAGACACTCATTATAGGTGACATATCAAAAGGTGTAAGTACAAGCTCTTCTCTTAATGATTCTAAAATAGCAGCAAATGTTGCTTTTATTTCATAAATAGAACCTAAGAAAATAGAAGATGCTTTTAATGATGAGTTTTGGATTAATGTCATGCAATAGGAACTTAATCAATTTGAGAGAAATCAAGTTTGGGAACTCATTCCTAAATCTATTGGTCAATCGATAATTGGTACCAAATGAGTGTTTTAAAATAAACTAAGTGAAGATGGACAAGTTCTACGCAACAAAGCACGTCTAGTGGCACAAGGTTATAATCAAAAAGAAGGTATTGATTATGACGAGACATATGCTCATGTTGCTAGACTAGAAGCTATCCGCATGTTTTGTGCATTTGCATATTTTAATGAGTTTAAATTATTTCAAATGGACGTAAAAAGTGCATTTTTAAACGGATTTTTGAAAGAAGAAGTGTTTGTGAAACAACCCCCTGGTTTTGAAGATTTTCAAAAACCTGATCACATCTTCAAGCTTAAGAAAGCAGTCTATGGACTCAAACAGGCACCTCGTGCTTGGTATGAACGCCTAAGTGCCTTCTTACTTGATAATGATTTTTCAAAAGGAATAGTTGATACAACTTTATTTATCAAGTCTTTAGATGATGATATTCTTCTTTGCAAATATATGTTGATGACATCATATTCGGATCTACTAATGAAAAACTTTGTCAAGAGTTTGCTATGTGTATGCAGAGTGAATTTAAGATGAGTATGATAGGAGAGATGAACTTTTTCCTAGGACTCTATATCAAACAACACTCAAAGGGAACATTCATCAATCAAGCCAAATATATGAAGGACATACTGAAAAAGTACGACTTCAAAAATGTAAAGCCAATCGAAACTCCAATGGCTACATCTACAAAGCTTGACACTAATAAAAGTGGCAAACCTATCGACCAGCGTAAGTATCGAGGTATGATTGGTAGCTTATTATATTTAACTGCTAGTCGCCCTGATATTATGTTCAGTGTTTTATTTATGCACGATACCAGGCAAATCCTAAGGAATCACACCTAAGTGTCGTTAAGCGTATCTTTCGATACCTTAAGGGAACTTCAACAGTCGGCTTGTGGTATCCTAAAACCAAATCCTTTGACCTGATAGGTTACTCGGATGCAAATTTTGTAGGATGTAAAGTAGACCGTAAAAGTACTAGATGTATGTGTCATTTCCTAGGAAAGGCCTTAGTCTCATGGTTTAGCAAGAAATAAAATTCTGTAGCATTGTCAACTACTGAGGCTGAGTATATCACCGCAGGACGTTGGTGTGCTCAAATTTTGTGGATGAAACAAACCTTAGAAGACTACAATCTGCACTACACTTAGATTTCTATTTACTGTGATAACACTAGCACTATTAACTTGACTAAGAATCCTGTATGTCACTCACGTACAAAGCACATTGAAATTCGTCATCACTTTTTACGTGATCACCAACAACACGGGGACATAAGCTTAGGATTTATTGACACAGATCATCAACTAGCAAACATTTTCACAAAACCACTGGCTGAAGACCGCTTTAACATTATATGGCGAGAGCTCGACATACTTGAATTTTTAGATTCATAATGTAGTATGTTTATTGAATTTATTTTATAACTCAAAACTTTGTAATTTATTAATGGAAATTATTTTGGGTACAGGCCGAAAGGGTCCTTCTGTCATACAGGCGTAAATAGCCTAAAGAGACACGGTGTACTAGTCTTCAGACTACCGCTAGCTGGGATCCAGCCCCTACAGCTAACCCAAAGTAATAGAAATTATTAAATGAAGAAGTATAACAGTTATAGATTCAAATTTTGAACAAATACTGCATTTATGACATTGGGAATACAAGCAGCCGAACTCGGACCAAACTCTGACCGAGTTCGGACCGAGTTCGATCGGCGCTGTACGGATTTCCAGAATCGAATAGCCGGCCCTAGCCCTATATAACCATCCTATTCCTTATATTTTTTTTTCCGCAATTCTACCGAGAAAAACCCTCCAAATCTCAAGCGAGCTTCTCCTCCTCCTTCTCTTCAAGCTTTTTCGGAGTCTAGTGGGTCGTCCTTTCCACCTTCTTCATCCTTTACTCAAGGTATTCAACTTCCTTTCTTCTTCATCCATGGCACCCAAACATCATAAGAGAAAGATTGATTCCTCTCAAACAGGATCAACTTCCTCGGATTATATTCCAACCAATGTCTTCAGTCCAGCCCGTCCTACTGGATCTGATGACTACGACTCCGGACTCTTTCCCGATAGAGAATTTTCTGATCTTTGGTTTGATTCATTTTCGGGTCGTAAAATTTGTGCTGGGGCACGTGTTAACTTTACTATCTTTTTTGAGTATGCCCCTACTTTCAACCGTCTTGGTTTTCGTAATTTTTTCGAAGTTGCTGAGAATATTTATGATAATGTTGTTCGTATGTTTTACTGCAACTTGCAAGTAAAAGATAACGGCAACTTTTGTTCTTGTATAGCTGGGCAGAAACTAGAGTTCAATGCCACAGACATTAGTGAATATTTTTATGTTCCTGATGTAAGTGAGGCATTAGTAGATATTCACCATGTCCAATTCCCTGAAGGTGTCACCCTTAATTCCTTCAAAGAATTATTGTGTCATCCTAAACCTGTTCCTAGAAGGATATATTCCAAACATCTGAATCAAAACTTCTATGAACTCCATAGGTTTATATTTTCTGTTCTTCTTCCAAAGAAGGGATCTTCTGACGAGATTACCTTCATGGAGTTATCAGCCATGTACCATATTCATTTTGGTATTCCCTTTTATGTTCCAAGACTGTCATGGCAAGGATGCTTAACTGCAGAAATGTGGGACGTAACCTTGTCTACCCTATGCACTTGGCTTCCATCTTCAGGAGGTTTGAAATTGATCTTCAAACTTGTCCTTACTCCGCCACTGCCATTGAACTCAGTGGGTCTAGGTTATATCCTACTCCTCCTCTGCCTCCTGGTGCTGAACCTGTTCACGATGATGACCTCGAGGCTCCTCCTGCTGCTGCTGCTTCAGCCCTTGCTCCGGGTTTTGACCCAGGTTTTTATCAGCGCTTTGATGATTTCGTTGCCCTCTCAGCGCAACGAATCAAGGCTATCTTGATTCTGAGTTCCGCCATATCACCCAGGCTCAGGTGTTGCAGAACAGTGTTGCTGATATTCACTGGAGTCTTTCTCATGACCCCACACATCCAGTTACTATGATTCATCACCCCAGCTTCCCTGGACCTAGGTTCGATGATGAGACGACTTTTCCTCATTTTGATCCTACTGCTGCATACTTTCCACCGGATGCTCCTGGGGGTGACGACACGCCGATGTGATGAGGACTTGAGTTAGTAGTTCTTTTGGATGTAGTTTGATAGATGATGATCTTATGTAGTTTTTTTTGTCTAAATTTTACAGTTAGACATTTATTAGCAGTTGGTGATGGTCGTATTTTTCATTATGTATGACATTTCCATATTTTAGTTCTAGTTATTTTTACTATGAACTTGTTATTTGTGGCAATATTGTTATTTGTGGTTATTTCTCTAGAATTACTTTGTCTTTTGATCAATATTGTTGGCTTCACACTTTACGGGGAAGCCAAAACCATTTTTTTGACATTGACAAAGGGGAAGAAAGAGCAATACTAGAAATCAAATTCAATAAACACCACCATTTATTCTTTTTTAGGTATTTTTATTTCGTTCTTTTTAATCATTCTATTTAGATATAGTTTGGTATAGACTCAAGTTTGTCAATTATCAAAATGGAAAAGATTTTTGACCCATTCCATGGTCACAACCGATTTTGATAATCGACAATGACTTAAGTCAATGCACAAAATGTACGAATTGCTGCTAATCATTTCAGGTCTAGTGAAATCAATATCAAAGAACGTACTACTACACCAACAAGCATGCAAATCATCATTCTGAAGCTCATTCTCATTGGAATCAGTCCGAGTCATTTTATAATTTATTATGTATTTTATCTTTATTGAGTCTAGGATATAAATTGTAAGATCGACTGGATACTACTGGCTTAGGTTAATCATAGTCCACTCTCCTATACAGCCTACCCATCCAAAGTCCACTTACCAAAGATATCATTCACTTTGTGCAACAAAATTTGACAAATATTTTATATTTTTACTGAGACAGAACTCAAGCCGAGTTCGGTCCGAACTCCGACCGAGTTCAGTCAGTTTGAATTTAAATATTTGTTGCCTCCAAATCTGCATGCAACATTCGTTTGCAAAATCTTTGCATCAGAACTCTGTCCGAATTCTGTCCGAGTTCGGTCCTCGAAAACACCTATAAATAGAAGAGAATTTCTCATTTTAAATCACTCAATCAATTCATCTTCTCTTCTCTCTTCAATAAATGTTTTTATTTGATCTAATGCTTTCATATTTCACCTACACATCTCTTAGCCAAAAGCCAGTAATATCTATTTAATCTATAGTCTTTTAGTTTTCAAGAGTTGTAAAGAGGTTGTTCAAAGTTCATAAACTATCTCTATTTTCGGAGCCGGTCGTGCGCTCATCGCCAAGCACGATGTTGTGAAGTCGGTCGTGCACTTGTCACCAGGCACGATGTTTAAGAGACTGCAAGCTCTCATTTAGCTTGTGCCTTAGTGGATTAATATCGAGCAAGAGTACTCGAGACTGGATTAGTCCTCTCAGAGGGATACTGTAGGAACGAAATCGTAAAGCAGAATACTCTCGAGGGGGGGTGAATAGAGTAGGCAGCAGAATATTTCTAATTAAAAACTTGTTAGCAGTTAGATCACAGAAATAATAATAATCACAAAGTAAATAATTGTAATAAAAAGAGTGATCAGAAGGCAAATGCAAATACAGAGATTTATACTGGTTCCCTCTTGTGAGGACTAGTCCAGTCGGAAGAACTCTAGCTTCCAGTTGAATCCACTATTGGAAAACCCCGCAAGTTTTCATATGAAGTCCTTGCAACTTCTACAGACGCGAGCTTTGATACGAAGCACTCGACCAACTTCAGTTTTGAAGAGTCTTTCTTCAATCAAGTCTCTGATTACAATTTCTCTGAAATCTTCAAGACCGCACCGTACCGGCAAATTGACTAGAGAATTGTAACTGGCTTGGGATTTGAAAATGGAAGCTTTTGAAAACTCTTTGGAAGAAATGTAAGCTTTAGAAGAGAGAAGATGAAAGAGAATTGGTCTGTTGAAATGATCAGAATTCCTCTCTATTTGTAGTTTTTCTAAAGATAGAACTCTGACAGAATTCGGGCAGAATTCGGACAGAACTCTTTGTAACCAACCGCAACTGAAGGGAGACCAAGTTCAAAATCCAACGTTCACATAACGTTCACCTTGGCCAAACTCTGGCCGAGTTCTGTCAGGGTTTGGTCAGGGTTATTTTGTGAAAAATTGTTTTGGCTTTTTGAAAATCCTTCAGAAGCTTTTTGTAAAAGTAGATGTTTTTCAAAAATATAGGTCATTTTAAAAAGATAGGTCAGTTTTGAAAAACAATTTCGGATATCCTATTTGCCAGTATGACTTGGTGTATAATGTATTCCTAGACTCAATAAAAATGAAAATTATATTGCGTAAAGAAATACAATCTTGAGTGGCAAACAGAACTTCGGTCTTGAACTGAGTAGATATCCAATCTTTGATTAGTATCCAAAACTTCTTTAGTAAACATCTGAATTGAGTCGTATATCGAAACAGAGTTTGATCAATTATTAAAATCAGGTTTGACCATGACCAATGGGCCAACAATCTCCCCCATTTTGATAATTGACAAACCTTGACCGATATAACATCTTTGGTCTTTATCAATTCAAAATAGTACAGAAAGTACCGAGATATAAAATGAAAAATTGTTCATAACCTGTATTCATGAAGATGTTAGATCTTATTTCTCCTCCGTTGTCACTTAGCAAAATAATTACAAAAGAGAATGCTCCCCCACAATAAATGCATAAGTAACAATCAGTGAAGAAACACAAAAAATATATATAAATATATTCAACACAGGAATGGTATAAACATCACAGACAAAAATAAGATAAACATATAATATTTGTCACAGGCAATTTATATGGAAGCATAAATAAAGATAATGCTATAATAAAGCTGAATCAAATAAAGTGCTAAACTGAATAATATGCTAAGCTGAATAATAAAAACATGTCCATCAAAAGTCACAAATCATAAGAGTACTGATACTATCTTGGAATGTCGGAGCATTTCCAAGTAAACATAAGACAAAGTCATCAGTCTCAAAAGTATAACAACTCAAAAGTCATCCTCATCCTCATCGTCATCTGCTGCAGTACAAGCATGTCCAGATGGACCAGCTCCAGAGGTGTGTGGAGTAGAACGAAAAGTACGATACCAATAGTAAGCATTTCCTGGCTGGAACAGAGAGTGGACCGTCTTGTCATCAATGCGGTAACCAGATACAGAAGGGTCTCTAGGAAGAGAGCTAGCAGAATGACCCGTCTATGCAAATCTAAGATCGACAAAGGAGTTGGCAATAGCCTGGAATTGAGTCACGTCACGGAACTCATATTCCTTGGAAGTGTCAACAAAGAATGTCTGTAGATCTGATAGGTGCTGGTGAATACCCTCAAAGGTCATAGGGTAAGACTGAGTAGGAGCAGGTGCAGCAGGAGCAGGTGCAGGAGGTGGAGGAGTAGTAGCAATGCTGCGACGAGAAAGCTTGAGGAACTTGGGCTCTGGTCCATAGCACAAGTGGATAAGTCAATATCAAAATGCTGAAAGATGTGTGAAATAATCATCTCATAGGAGAGGTTGCGATCTCTACCGCGATACCTACCCATCATCTGAATAATAGTCTTAGGGGCAGAAAAAGGAATCCCCTTAAGAATGTGACATAAAACAGAGAGTTCTAGGGCAGTGACATCATCTTTTGAAGTGGATTTAGGAAGCAGAGTGGAATAGATGATGCGATATAATTCGTAGTTAAACAAGTTCAAGTTATTGGCCTTGAACTTTCTAGGACGAGCACGTGCGGGCACACAAAGCTCATTCTTGAAACTAACAAGAGTCGTGCCCTCGGGGAAATCGAAGTCAGTGATGTCATCGAGCGGGACACCTTCGTTTGGAAGACCAATAATTTCTGCTAGCAATTCATCATGGAACTCGATATCTATCCCGCCAACACGAGTTCTCGCGGTAAAAGTGTCTAACACGAAGCTACAATAAAATAGTCTAATGGCATTAATGGCGATAGGGAATTGTAAAGTAGCAAAATATAACCCTAATGCCTCAAAGTAGGGACGGTGGTCAGGAAATACAGTCCACTTAATTGGGGATCCGGTACATATCGTAAGCATAATAAAATCGGCATACCAAAGTAATGCTTGGTCGGGAGTTTTGAAATAAAACTCATCCGATGCACCATCATCCGATTGGACCGGGGAAAAGAGGGAATCCGTGTTCGGATCAGAAGACGATGCCTCTTCACTGGCATGTGTCTTCTTCCTTTTGAAAGGATTGAATCCCTTAGGCATTCTATCCCAAAACTAGAAACCTTAAAAATTAGAAAGTGGAGGAGAGAAGGAATTACACCTTCCGAGAATCAAGTATGCTGTAGAGGACGCGATTCTCCGCATGAATTCAAAATTTGGATGAAAATCTCTACGTAGATTGGAAGAAAGGAGGTGGAGAAAAACTAGGGTTTGGGGACTTCGGGTGACTGTTGCTGCTGTTTGATGTGGTTTGGAAGAGATGAAGAAGATGGGGGCCTCGGGTTCTGACTGAAATATATATAGCACCAACAGAACTCTGGCCGAATTCGGGCCGAACTCGAGCCGAATTTGCCTAGGGTTCTCCTGGTATTTTTTTTTTAAAAAATTTTGTAGGCCACATCTTTTTCATCAACTCATTTCAAATATTTAATTCAAAGTTTAGTAATTTTAAATTTCAAATAATATAATTAATATTATTTTATAAATTAATATTTTTTACTCAGTATCTGTTTCAGATTAACTGTAGGAGTACTGTCCCAGCTAACGGAGGTTCATCGGAGAACTCTTAAATACCGCTTCGCTTTGACCGTAATCATGGTGACAGACAGACTCTTTTTTGGCTTGTCTCGAAAACAGTTATTGAGTATTGAATAAATTAATTAATAAAACAAAATTAATTAATATTATTGATATCTAAAATTCCTAATTCTCGACGTAAATTATTGAAACGATCTTCCGCTAGAGGTTTTATGAGTATGTCAACCAATTGATTCTGTGTGTCTATGTATACAAGGTCTATATTTCCATTTTGTTGATGATCTCTAAGAAAGTGATGTCGAATCTCGATATGCTTAGTACGAGAATGACATACTGGATTCTTAGTCAAATTAATAGAACTAATGTTATCACAGAAAATGGGTATGTGTGTAAAATGCAATCCATAGTCTTCTAAAGTTTGCTTCATCCATAAAATTTGTGCACAACAAAGTCCTGCGGGGATATACTCAGCCTCGGTTGTTGATAATGCGACATAATTTTGCTTTTTGCTAAACCAAGAGACAAGAGCTTTTTCTAGAAAATGTCATGTGCCACTGGTACTTTTTCTATCTACCTTGCATCCGACAAAATCAGCATCAGAATAACCGGTTAGGTCAAATAAGTGGTTTTGGGATACCATAAGCCGACAGAAGAAGTGCCTTTAAGGTATCGGAAGATACGCTTAACTGCGCACAGATGTGATTCCTTAGGATTGGCTTGAAAACGTGCACACAAGCAAATACTAAACATAATGTTTGGTCGACTAGAAATTAAATACAGTAAGCTACCGATCATACCTCGATACTTACGTATGTCGACGGGTTTGCCTTGTTCATTAATATCAAGCTTGGTTGAAGTTGCCATTGGAATGCTAAGTGGTTTGACTGCTTCCAGGTCGAACTTCTTTAATAGATACTTTGTGTACTTTGCTTGATTTATGAACGTCCCATTGTTGGTTTGTTTGATTTGCAGTCCGAGAAAGAATTTTAGCTCTCCCATCATGCTCATCTCAAACTCATTCTGTATACACTTTGAAAATTCTTGACAAAGAGATTCATCAGTAGATCCAAAAAATAATATCAGCTACATAGACTTGAATCAAAAGAATATTGTTATTCAAAGACTTCATAAATAATGTAGTGTCAACCTTTCCCTTTGAAAAACCTTTGTCAAGTAGAAAAGAGCTTAGACGATCGTACCAAGCACGAGGGCTTATTTTAAACCGTATAAGGCTTTCTTCAACTTGAAAACATAATCAGGATTTTTGAAATCGGTAAAACCTGGAGGTTGAGCTACATAAACTTCTTCTTTTATTAAACCATTCAAAAATGCACTTTTGACATCCATTTGAAATAATTTGAAATTATGAAAACATGTAAATGCACATAACATGCGAATGGATTCTAATCTCGCAACTAGGGCATAAGTCTCATCGTAGTCGATACTTTCTTCTTGATTGTATCCTTGAGCTACGAGTTGAGCCTTATTACGAGTCACTAAACCATTCTCGTTCAGTTTGTTTCAGAATACCCAACGGGTGCCAATGACCGGATGATCAATGGGCTTGGGAACAAGTTCCCAAACTTGGTTCCGTTCGAATTGGTTTAATTCCTCTTACAAAGCATCTAACCTAAAATTATCACTACATGCTTCTTCAATATTTTTGGGTTCAAGCTGTGAGATAAAAGCAACACAAGAAGCTATATATTTATTAGAGGAACGAGTACTTACACCCTTGGTAATCTCACCAATTACCAAGTCCTTTGGATGATCTGCCAAGAATTACATCTCTTTTGGCGTATCCTTAGGATTGCTGGTTCCGGCTCTTTGCTTGAAAGTTCTGTATCTTTGTGTGAAGGTTTTGCAATAGCTGTACTTGGTGTAATCACGTCTTCATTGTCGTCATCGTCTAAGTGTTGATTTAGTTCATCAAACTTGACATTAATTGATTCTTCGATGATCATGGTTCTTTTGTTGAAGACTCTGTACCCTTTGCTCTTTGCTGCATAACCTAAAAATATACCTTCATCTGCCTTTTCATCAAATTTACTCAGATTGTCTTTAGTATTAAGAATAAAGCATTTACAACCAAAAATCTTGAAATAAGAAACAGTGGGTGTTCTAGCAAACCATAGTTCATAGGGAGTCTTCTTGGATATAGCTTAAATTAGAACCTAATTGAGAATATAGCACGCTGTATTGACAGCTTCAGCCCAAAAATATCTAGGTAGACTAAACTGGTTTAATATTACTCTAGCCATTTCAGATAGAGTCATGTTCTTACGTTCCACAACTCCATTTTGTTGTGGAGTCCTAGGGCAAGAAAATTCATGCAAATAACAGTGTGTGTTACAGAATTGCTTGAACTCTGCATTCTCAAATTTGCCGCCATGATCACTATGAATGCGAGTAATCATGAAACCTTTTTCATTTTGTACTTTCTTATAAAAGGTGACGAATTTTGACAAAGCATCGTTCTTGCGTACAAAAAAATATACCCATGTGTATCTTGAGAAATCATCTACAATAACAAATGCATATAACTTACCACCTAAACTAGCAATTCAATTCGGTCCAAATAAGTCCATATGCAACAATTGTAGAGGTCTAGTGGTACTTACAGCGTTCTTGGATTTAAAGGCGGATCGGGTAGCTTTGTTCTTTTCACATTCGCTACATACCGTATCCTTCTTGAAAGATATGTCCGGTAAGCTGCGTACCAACTTCTTTGTATATAGTTTTGAAATTATATCCATGTTTGCATGACCGAGTCTCATATGCCATAGTTGACTTTCAATGCTTTTGGCCATCAAACATCTACCTGCTTTGTCAGCATCTTCTAACAATTACAAAACATATATGTTGACTTCCCTGATACCTTCAAAGATAGTACTATCAGTTGAACTATCAACTATAGTACATTTGTCCTTGACGAAGTTAATGCCATAATCGTTATCAGCTAAATGGCTTATGCTGAGCAGATTATATTTTAACTCGGTAACTAGACATACATCTTTAATCACAGGATAGGGAGCCTTACCAATGTCACCGATACCGATTATGTACCCTCTTAAATTATTACCGAAGGAGACATATCCTTCTTTATTCTTCTTTGACAGTGTTGCGAATAATGAAGCATCACCGGTCATGTGCTGTAAGCAACCGCTGTCGAGGATCCATTTGCTTCTAGCATGTGAAGGGCGTTCCACCTACAAAATAATTTGCAGATGAAACTCTTGGTACCCATTTCTTGTAGGGTCCTGACTAGTTAGTTTTTGGTATCCATGCATGAACATTTATATCTACTAACTTTCTGATTCTACATGCAGAGGATATATGACCAATGAGGCCACAATAATGACATTTTGCATGTTGAGTGTTGAAAAATGTGTGAGGTGCATGATTGGTAGGTTTTGGTTTTCTAGTATAGAAGAATGCATGCGTATTAGTCTTCTTGGACATAGGTTTGGTATGGTTTGGTCTGACAGTGTTTGGTTTGGGTGTGTTCCGATGATTTGGTAATTGACACGTGTTAGAATAGGAAGCAGCAACTTCTGGCCGTTTTCCTAAACTAATTTCCAACTTTTTGGAGGTGTCATATAATCTAGTGTAGTT
Source organism: Iris pallida (assembly GCA_029216955.1). Lineage (NCBI taxonomy): Eukaryota > Viridiplantae > Streptophyta > Magnoliopsida > Asparagales > Iridaceae > Iris > Iris pallida. Next base: position 100,306 of record JANAVB010009818.1, read on the forward strand.
AGATGTAAGTGTTTCTATTCTGACTTGTACAAACTGTAGACTCTTTCTCTCCTTAGATAGGTCTTCCTTTAGCTGGATGATAGTTTGGTTTTTTTCATCGGATAACTTAATAGTCTCGTGTAACAACAGCTTAATAGATGAAAGCTCACCAGACTCAATAGAAGAGTTATTATTTCTAACATCATCTAGTTGGTCGGTAAGTCTTCCTAACTCACCTTTGTACTCTTTGAGTACCTTCTTAGAGATTTCATATTTACTATGCAGTTTCCTGTAATCATTTAACAGGTCACTGAAAGCCTCTCCTAGTTGCTCAAAGGTGAAATCATCATAAGGATCAAACAGAGGATTAGTGATTACCTGATCGCAAGCCATCAAGCATATATTTGCTGCATCATCTGATTATTCGTCTTCTGAATCGCTGGTTTCGCTTTCATGCCATATGCTTGTATTGGCGTACTTCCTTGATGTAGATTTCTTCAGGTAGCCTTTGTCATATTTGCTGCTTTTTCTTGTTGATGATGATGCTGTTGGATAATCTTTCTTCATATGTTTTTCCTTCTTACATCCGTAGCAAATAGGATCTTCCTAGTTGTTGTTGTTGTTTCTATCTTTTGTTCTCATGTTGAATCTAATGAACTTCTTGAATTTTCTTACCAGAAGAGCTTGATCTTCAGAGTCAGAGTCGCTGTCGTCAGAATCATCTTCGACAGTTCTTCTATGTTGGGCCATGAGAGCGATCGACTTTTCTGACTTCTTCTTTGGTGTAGCGTCTTCAAAGTCTTGAAGTTCTAACTCGTGAGTGAGTAGCTTACCCGTGAGTGTTTCCAGAGACATTGTTGAGAGGTCGTTTCCTTCAATGATTGCTGTAGCCTTTGGAATCCAGTTCTTTGTGAGAGCTCGTAGAAGTTTACGAATCTTTTCATGGTTACTATATTTTTTGCCTAATGAAGACAAATGATTTACAATATCCAAGAATCTCGTAAACATCTGAGTGACTGATTCACTTGGCTTCATTTTGAATGCTTCGTACTCCTGAGTAAGTCTGCTGATCTTTGACTCCTTGACTTGTGTTGTTCCTTCGTGGGTTACTTCGAGAAGTTTCTACTTCATTTGATGTTGTGCAAGTAGACACCATGTTGAATTCAGTTCTGTCTAAAGCACAAAATAAAGCGTTAATAGCACGTGCGTCAAGACTGGCCTTTTTCTTTTCATCCTCCGTATATTTATCATGGGATTTTTTAACTAAAACTCCATCAACATTAATACGAGGAGGCTTTTTGTAGCCATCAATAACTATAGACCAAAAGTCAAAATGAAGAGATTTTAAGAAAAAACTCATCCGTGTTTTCCAATAAGTGTAGTTTGTGCCGTCAAACAGTGGAGGTCTGTTTGTGGCCTGGCCTTCACATATGAATTTCACAGTTGCCATGTGTAATACTGTGATCTATATAATAATTGAAAAATAACCGAATATAGCTGCAGTTTTACCTTGCTTTACCTGTATAATCCGCTCTGATACCAATTGTAGGAACGAAATCGTAAAGCAGAATACTCTAGAGGGGGTGAATAGAGTAGGCAGCGGAATATTTCTAATTAAAAACTTGTTAGCAGTTAGATCACAGAAATAATAATAATCACAAAGTAAATAACTGTAATGAAAAGAGTGCTCAGAAGGCAAACACAAACATAGAGATTTATACTGGTTTCCCTCTTGTGAGGACTAGTCCAGTCGGAAGAACTCTAGCTTCCAGTTGAATCCACTATTGAAAAATCCTGTAAGTTTTCATACGAAGTCCTTGCAACTTCTACAGACGCAAGCTTTGATAGAAGAAATCGACCAACTTCAGTTTTAAAGAGTCTTTCTTCAATCAAGCCTCTGATTACAATTTCTCTGAAATCTGCTAGACCGTACCGTACTGGCAAATGGACTAGAGAATTGTAACTGGCTTGCGATTTGAAAATGGAACCTTTTGAAAACTCTTTGGAAGAAATGTAAGATTTAGAAGAGAGAAGATGAAAGTGAATTGGTGTGTTAAAATGATCAGAATTCCTCTCTTTTTATAGTTTTTCCAAAGACAGAACTCTAACAGAATTTGGGTAGAATTCAGACATAACTCTTTGTAACCAACCGCAACTGAAGGGAGACCAAGTTCAAAATCCAGCATTCACATAACGTTCACCATGGCCGAACTCTGGCCGAGTTCTGTCAGGGTTTGGTCAGGGTTATTTTGTGAAAACTTATTTTGGCTTTTTGAAAATCCTTCAGAAGCTTTTTGTAAAAGTAGATGTTTTCCAAAACATAGGTTATTTTAAAAAAGATAGGTCAGTTTTGAAAAATGATCTCGGATAGCCTATTTGCCAGTATGACTTGGTGTACAATGTATTCCTAGACTCAATAAAAATGATAATTACATTGCGTAAAGAAATACAATCTTGAGTGGCAAACAGAACTTCGGTCTTGAACTGAGTAGATATCCAATCTTTGATCAGCGTCCAAAACGTCTTTAGTAAACATCTGAATTGAGTCGTATATCGAGACAGAGTTTGATCAATTATTAAAATCAGGTTTGACCATGACCAATGGGCCAACAGATTCCAGTATACATCATTGTGTCACTGAGTTTGATCTCTCTATCTCTTGCTATATCTATTTATTATCTCTTTATTCACTGCCATAGTTATCTGTTTAAAATTTTTAAATTGGTGATTATTTTTTGCTGCACTCCCACTCACTCTATTCATCCCCCCTCTAGAGGTGCTCAACGGTCCTACAATTTCAAACAAGGAGTGCCAAGTATCAAATCAACAGTACCAAATCAAGAAGTATAAATGTTTATTTTTGATATTATTTGGTATAAACTCAAAGTTTATCAATTATCAAAATTGGGAGGTTATTGGCACAATGGTCATAGTCATACCTAATTTTGATAATCAACATAGACTCTGGTTGATACGAAAATAATATACTACAAGTACAAAAATAAAACGTCTACTTCCAATAAGCTATTACTCGGCATCTTCAACGTACAAAAACTACAGATGCATATCAAGAATTTTTTATATTTTATTTCTATATTTTCCCTTTTATTGAGTGTAGGAAAATAAGAGATTGATCTGATTGGCAACTGCCTTCCTATTGAGCTCCACTGTCCAAAATAAGCCTACCCATATGTAGAAACATGAAAAATATGGAGTTCATACGGATTACCAATTACCGCATAGATACTTCGGACTAAACAGGCCCGCATGAAGGAAAGCTGCATAACTGTTCAAAGATATATGCGGCCCATCGACGAACAGTTGTAGAAGGAAAATATGTGACCAAGGAGGAGCAGTTCGACTGATAAAGCTGACAAGTCCTGGCAAAACATGACAGTTCTCACACTTCAACAAGAAAGATAAGACGTAGAGACGTCGCCCAAAAGCAGGGTTCGTACGCCTCCATGCGGCCAAAAGAGCGTCATCCAAGCCGTATGAACCTCATGCGGCCCAGATTATGCGGCCCCAAAGTTTCCAAACTTCATGTAACTGTGATCCGAACCGCATGAGTCTCATGCGACCCCACATGATCGAAGACTGAGAATACCATACGCAACGGTACACATGGCAATCTGACCAATTCCTTAACTACCCAGATTTATTGCAACAAAATCCCAACAAACCGACAGATGGAAGCCCGAGAGCGGGTCTTTACGTGCCAATCAGCCACGTGGCCATAAACCGTCCATGCGGCTAAAAATCCATCCTATTATAAATAGAAGGGTGCCACACCCCTGCAATGGCTGGCAACCTTCAAAAAAAAATAATATCTTCACGAGCTAGAGACTGTATCAGATAGTCCACGGAGTAAGGAAGAGTTGATAGCACTTTCCCGAGCCTCCACCGTCACCCCCAGAAACAAAACTAGACAATTGTACTTAAATTGTTTCCTAGGCTTTCTTTCTAGGCCCCTTCTTTCTACAAGCGAGTTTGCAATCAATTCCAGTGTTTATAATACCTGTTGTTGATTTTTATGTCAAATACGATGGCGGCTCTGCTGGGGTCATCCTTCTCTTCCGATGAGAAGTTGGTGACGCAATCTGACGCATCCAAGCTCGGCTCTACACAACAGATGCTTGTGGTCCGCTTCGACCAACAAGCCTTCGAAGAATTGTTCTCTAAAGGGAGCGCCAGCCCGTCTCAAAAACGAGTCGACCCGAAGAGGACTCGCAAGGCGTCGATGCGTAAAACTGTTGCCCCCGACCAAGTTCTCGAAGAAGCTCCTTCTGCAGCCTAAGACAGTGAGAGGAAAATACTACGATGCTAAGTTTCTTGGGGTACAAGGGAACTCCATGTAGACAAAGAGGAGGTCACAGAGAGGGGATGGGCAGTCTGCCTATGCAACAGCCAACTCTGGCCGCAGGCAGACAACTCATATGGCAGCCAACTCTCACCGCAGGAAGTTGATCCATGCGGCAACCAGCTCTAGCCGTAAGAAGATGGGCCATGCGACGACCAATCCTGCCAACAGACAGGACATCTCATACGGCCCTGTCAGAAGTTCTGTGTTCGATCGCCTCTTATGCAGGCCCGACGTCATGCGACCAACCAAGGATGCAGAATGTATCAATCTGGACTCTTTTTACTACGCACCTTTGGGCGCTAAGTCAACAAAGTCTAGGGCAGTGCAGGCTCAACCAGTCTAGTCAACTGTCCAAGTTGCTGACTGTCAGTGGGCCCCGTTAACTGTTACATGGGCTCCTGACGGAAAGTTATACATAACCACCCGCGTCCAGTCCCCCAGGGCAAACGGACAGGGTGGGTATTTAAAGTCTCCATCTAAAGATCCAGGGCAAGGACTTTTACTAGCCACGGATCAGGGAGCAAACATGATGCCTAAGCACTCGAGCGCTCGGGATTCCCGAGTTCACAAGTTTGGTGCAAAGGCAGAGCAGCTTCCTACCGACTTACGTGACGTGATTACTCACAAGCGCAAGACGGTAGCGTCAGCATACAATAAGTCCCTCTCGGAGAGTCATTGCACCCAAGTCATCATCAACTACTGTTGCAATAGATCAGCAGCATCTGAAGATCGGCAGTCAGTTTTCCAGCGACTGCAGCAGCCAGCACTTGTCCGACAGGTACAAATTCCAGGAGACGAAGAGTTTTCTTTCGCCTCTTGTAATTCAACTCAAAAGGTTCGCCCTGGCAAGGGAGGAAAGAAGACAGGCTCTTCCAGCCCGGCCATCTCGTCCAGTATTGCAAGGAGACCCTCAACTAGGGGGTTCCTATCAACCACAGGGGGTGTCTATTTAGGCACTCGATCCAAGAAGAAGCTTTCAGCACTCGGGGGTGCACCTTCAGCCTCCTTGAGAGTAGATGAAGCTGGGGTTAGCATCCCCCTCAATGTATACGACAACTCGATGTACTAAGAGCACACGCAGGGGGTAGAGATCCCCCAGAACTCTGCAACAGAATCGGATTTCCCTGAGGGCCACCACCCTCGCCAAGACGATGTGGCTTCCTGCACAGGGGGTAGCACCCCTTTCGAGTCTGAAGAAGATGATATTCCGACATTTCCTGACGATTTCTCTATACAAGGGTACGGCACCGAGAGTACCTCTGCCACAATCCCTTCCACCTCTACCCACGTGAGGACTGTCTTTATGACTGACGACGATCATGAAGCACCTTCTGACCGACAATAGCTAGAAGCGCTCGAAGCCATGCTCCTGTCCTTAGTCAAGTTGGTAGATGAGATCAAGCCGCCTTGTCAGCTCAACCAGTGAGGACGCCCGGACAAACAAGCTTGGGACCCGCAGTCAACACGGACTCCAACATGACCACCCCTCCTTTAGGTGATGATCCCGTAGAACCATCCATTCCTTCAGCTGCAGATGAAGCCAAGGAGCCTAGGAGGAAAGTCCAGGAGCTCCGAGCGATGTTCAATGCCCGAGACTCCTCTCGGGATCTTAGAATATGACATCCATATCCCATTGCGTGGAGAGATGTGTCTTTTCTACCGCAGTACAAGCTGTTCCATATCGACTCTTATGATGGGAAAACCTCTGCTAGTCGGTACATGACTTACTTTGAAGTCACCACCGACCACTTGCCGTATAGTGATGCCATCCTCATGTGATTATTCATCGGAGCCTTGGAAGGGATCGCGTTCGACAGGTACCGCAACCTCCCTGACAACTGTATCTATTCCTTTGACGGCTTCAAGCACATGTTCCTTGAGAGATTCTACGAAGTAGAGCATGATGTCACGATGTCATCTCTAATGGACGTTGTTCAGGGAGAGAGGGAACTGACAAGGAACTATATCGAGCGGTTCCGCCAAACCGGGATGAGATTGCCTCAGGGAAATCCCGAGAGCTCCCTAATTGAAATCTACCAGAAGAAGCTGCTTCCTGCAATTAGCCTATGGATGGAAGACGATCAGTTCAGAGACTGGACGACTTTCATCATAAGTGCTACCAACGCGGAGGCAAAATTAAAGAAGGCTCGCCAGCTGGGGTTACACATCCCAGACGGAGAAGATAAGGGCAAACGTCTTAGTCCCACCTCCAGTAACAACAACAGTGGCACCACCACCAACCGGGACAACAAGGGCAAACAGGCCATGGTCACTGGTGCGACTCAGAAGCCTGAACAAAAACAGGCAGAAGGTCAGTGGCCCAAGATCAATTACTCGTTCGAAGATAGTCATGTCAAACCTATCTTCGATATGCTCTTGCAAGGGGGTAGGATCCAGCTCCCGCCACCAAGGTGCGAGCCCCGAACAGCAAAAATGGAGGACCCGAAGTACTGTCACTTCTATCGCTATGTCCATCACGTCACCCAGGATTGCTTCCAATTGAAGCGGTACATCAAGAGTCTTATCAACTCCAAAGCTCTGTCGATAGACTTTGAAGAGGTTATTGTGGCGGCGAACAAGGTATCTATTCAGTTCGGCAACTTTCCTCCAACAAGCACTCCAGACGGGGTAGTACCTGTCCCCCGAGCTACGATGGAGGTTACTAATCTTTCACCCGCCCGGAGCCAGACTTCTGGATTGGTACCCCTCACCACATCGCGAGGAGAGATCATGTGGGTGCATCCAGACTTGGTGCCCGAAGTTACCCAGGGGGTGTCATCTCCTCCCAACAAGAAGAAGGGCAGGAAGTCTAGAGCATGCCACACAATTTTAGTCGAAGCTGAAGAAGCCGCAGATGTTGTTACCCGGTCTAGAGCGCAAGTCCAGCCCACATGGGATAGTCCAGCTGAAGATCCTCAGCCAGCAACGTTGCCTCCCTCTGATGTTCCAAGGCCATCTCAGCCTCCACTGGCGGACAACTCCATGGCAAAGAAAACCCGCTTCGATAGGCCACTCCGTAATGATGCACCGCAGGGACTGGAGAGACCTTACAACTTTGATATATTAGCACAATTGGCTAATATGCCAGCAAAGTTGTCGCTATACGAGCTCCTAAGGCTCTCCAAGGATCTTCGTGTCGCATTAAGCGAAGCACTCCAGAATGCTGATGTCTATTTAGCTCAGGTTAAGCCTCCAAGGGAAGACCCGCCAGCAGATCTACAGGATGGCGGTAGCACAGATGCAATGCCCAATATCGTATTTACTCCGTAGGACATGTTAATTAAGACCAACTTACTTGATCGCCCCTTGTACTACACTGGATACATAGGCGACATCAAGGTGGATAGGATGCATATCGACCCAGGCTCGTCAATAAAAAACATCTCGAAAAGCCTGCTCCAACTTCTTGGCATCCCTATGTACCGGTTAGCAGCAACCAACACTGCCATTAGCGGGTTTAACTCAGGGAGAAGCTATCCCCTAGGAAAGATCCGATTGAAGTGCCAAATTGGTGACCAGAGGACGGAAGTTACCTGCTATGTCATAGATGCAGACACCTCCTACAACATCCTCCTCGGACATCCGTAGATACATGACTATATGATCGTGCCATCCACCCTTCACCAGTGTTTCAAATATGTCAGTAAACACTGTTCTGTGAAGACCGAATTTGCCAACATTGATCCCTTCAAAGGGGTTGAATCTTATTACTCGTCAGAGGCTTGTCTATATGACGAATCCACAAAACACATAACGGACGAGCCGGAGGCCATTGCAGGGCCAGAGGAACCCTTGAGAATCCGTCTCCAACCCCGCAAACCGGGCAGAGCTGCACCCCTTGTCGCAACCCTACATAAATAGGTGCTCGATTCTCCTACCACACCTGCACAGTCAGAACCAATGGTCATCCGTCTCCCGAGATCCAGTCAGAAGCCAAAACCTGTTATAGGACCAATGGTGATCCGGCTGCCAAAATCCTATCAAAGGCAACAGGAAGATGCGAAGCCCTCAGTAACACCGATGGTAATCCGGCTGCCAAAATCTGCTCCAAGGCGACTAGAAGACAAAAAATACCTTACCGAGCCGATGGTCATCCGTCTTCCCAAGACGAGCCAGTAGCCAAGTGTTGATCCAACACTCCCAAGTAGGCCAATGCCTCAAGCGGAACCTTTGGTGGTCAAGTTACCCAAAATAGCGGCCCAAACTCTGAGCTCGCAGGGGGTAGCCAAGGAAGACTGAGAACTCACCAAATATGTGGTTACACAGGCGGATAGCCCCTCTCCTGATGATATAATCCCGGTGGACAAAATCCCTTATTTTATCAATAAAAGGCTGCCGTTAGACTATTCTGAGTATGACAAGCCTAAACTAATATATGCCGTACGGGACCGTCTAGACGTTAGCCTGCACACACAGGTGACAACTGTCCATACCCCGAACCGACTTGCTCCCATAATAGGCACTTACTTCCCGGTCTCAGACAAAAGAGGATGGGATCACACAATCATCTTTGATCGAAAAGAAGGTCCTCAATCTTTCACGCCACAGGAGTCTGACCTCGGACCCGAAACTGGAAGACTACCGCTCTACTTATATAGTCCTCAAGCCAAGTACTTCATGCAAAAATAGGGGTACGATATGGAGGCTACTCCGGGTCTAAATTATGGCAGTGGTCGACGATTGCCTCTACAGCCGTCGGCACCGGTAGGGAAGCCTCGGGATCATTATCACAAATCCAGACGTGGTCTCGGGTATGTTACTCCACCTACAACGCCCGAAAGTTCTGACGAAGAATATGAGTGGCACTCCCATTCGTCCGAGTCACCCATTTATGACTCCGACAGCAGTATTGGGGATATATTCAGACAGATATTATCTCCCAATATGATATACGCTGATGTCGAAGAAGAAGACGAAGACTTACTTGAGCCTCTTGTGTTGGAGCCGTGGGTCCAGCAACTAGATGCACAATAGGAGAAATGCTTCAAACTTCGTGACCCTTCCACTGAAGATAAGGTTATGCAAGTTAACCTCGATAATGAATCCTCTCCAAAGCCAATCTTCATCAGTAAAAGTCTGACAGACGACGAGCGGGAGTCGTTGTTACAACTCGTCAGAGAATACATCGACGTCTTTGCCTGGAGCTATGAAGACATGCCAGGACAGAACCTCGAGATTGCACCCCATAAGCTCAATATCTATCTGGAAGCAAAACTAGTCAAGCAGCAGCAGCGGCGATTTCGTCCAGTGTAACACCCAGTTTTCCAGACGAGGGTAATTTAAAATTTTGAAATTATAATTATTATTTATTGATATTTACTTTATATTATGATTTTTGGTGATTGTTAATTATTTTTAAACTATTTAAAATCATGACTTGTGATTTGGTGTCTTGCTAGTGTAACCCTAGAGACAACTTGACCTAGAGCCTAGCCATGTGATTAGGGTATTTCATTTATCATTTTTAGCTTGAGGGTATTTTTGTCATTTTTGGGTTTATTTGATTTTAATATTATTTATTTGAATTTATGGAAATTTTTAGGAATTATTTTGGATGATGGTTGACTAGGTTGACTTTGACTAGCATTGACTTTGGTAGACTAGTCTAGAAGCTAACCCTAGTTGTGACTGCCTTGGTTAGGTTAAGTAACCCTAGTCTAACTAGAGTTAACCCATGATTTAGTCTTTTAGACTCGAGTTAGAATAGAGATTAAGTCATAAGTCATGACTTATGGTTTTGAGACCAATAGTAAATCACTTAGCCATAGCTTGTGAAACTTGGCCCGAAGGCCCATAGCCCATCACAAAACCCAAACCCTAACCCACTATGGCCAGCCACCTAGGGAATCCCAACCTATTTAATGCCTCCATCATTTAGGGTTAGCCTCCCTTGGAAATATATCTCAAGTTTAGAAAGAGGTAAATCCCCAACTTTAGAAATTCATATCAAATCCATTTTAATTCCTTTGCAATAGGTTCTAATTAGTGTGTTCTTGCTGTTTGTGAAAGTTTTTCTCAGTTTGTGGATAATTTGGGAGAGTTGGCTAGCTAGAGGAGATCTCACTTTTGGAGCTTTTCTTGTGAAAGAACACATATAGGTAAATCCCTATTCCTTCCACCAAATTTTGATTTCTTTGTATGGTTAGGAATCCCTAGGTGTCCTCTTGTTGTAGGGATAGGTTTTACACACTTTCGTGTCCTTTACGTGTCCGAATCGGACACGTATCAGTGGACAGTCGTAGGTGTTCGACGAAATGCCACAGTGGGCATTTCGGTCGAGTTTTCAGAATGTAATTGAATGATAATTCGTGTTTTAGTGTCGCTTAGAGGTTTCTAGGTGACTGAGGTGATTTCGTGTCGTTTTGGTGTCGTGTTGAACCCTTGGACTCGTCTGCGCTCGCGTGACAGCATTGCCCTGCTACCCTGTGTCCAGTTCTCACTGGATACGATACGAGACACGACCATTTTTGGTCAGCACCTAGGGGCAACGTCTGACGTGCCACATACAAATTTTCAGAGGGTCTCGTGTCGTATCGGACACGCAATCGCATGAGCACGCAATTTGCACTGCACTGCACGAGCGTACAAGTGCTGTCCGATACGAGCTTCGTGGACACGTTGCGATGGTGTTACAGGGACACGACGGTATAGCCCTACTATAGGCGAACACAGGGACACGTTCACGAGGATACTGGTATCGTGTGTCGGGTGTACGAGCCTGTGACACGCCCGCACGATGCGGTGTTCAGTGAATTCACTGATACTTCTGTAATCCGATTATTTGACACTTCATGTCCACTTTTGTGGACACGAACCACTTTTTGGACACGAGTACATGTATATCTAGTGTCTGCACACACTATTTTAGGGTCACACCTTGCTTTTTGATTCAAATTGATGTTTGAGCAGGTTTCTTGCTTTCAAATACTGATACCTGGATAATCACTGTTTCGTGAAGTTTTAGAATGTTAATTATGAGTTAATTGGTTAACTACATGCTGTATACATGTGTTAGTATAACTGGGATTCATTTGGGTATTGATTTGAGTTGATTGATTCAAGTTCACATGTGAGTTAGTTGTTTAGTTCATGTTTCAACATTAATGTAAACCTGAGAAATTTTCGATTTGTGTAAACCTGAGAATTCAAGAATGAGAAATGAGATTTAAATTGAGTGTAAACCTGAGAATGAAATCAGGTTTACATATATGATTTCTGGGATTCTTCTATGGCCTGGTCACTACCTGAGAATGGTATAGATATATGTGAATAGGTTTTGATTCCTAATATTGAATGTGTTAAAAACCTGAGATTTCAAGAATGGTGAAATGTTGTAGACTGTTTTTGAGAGGACTGAAACTGAAATTGTTTGATTTTCCTCCCACACATTGTTTTAAAATGTTTAAACTAAATTCCTGTCACAGACACACACCTATGTGACACAAGTATGATTTTCCTTGAACATCTAACCTCCTTGTACTACAAATTCTATGTGATGCACTACATGTTGTGACTGAACTGTTGGCTAAGGCATACTTATATATATATATATTAAATTAGTTCATATGTTACCTTGCCATGTACAATATGCCACATACCTTGAACCCATGTTATGACATTTGCCTAACACTACACTATGTATACCCTTTCACACACACACACACACAGGTTTCCTTCACTAGCTAATAGTTCACTATTTTATAATTCATGTGCACACACATTAGCTAGTTCATATTTTTCCCTGTGCAGTCCATCTATTATTAAAGGATCTGTCCACAATTGACATGTGATTTACCTTAGTGGTTCACTGTCCAGTCCCTGTCCTTGGGTTCCTGTGAGCTCATTAACACACACACATTATATGACACACACACTCTAACACACATGTTTCCCCTTTAAGCACACACACAATCTCATAGTCCTTTCCCTCCTCCTAAACATGGTATTATAACACCCTTTAACTTGATGTAAAATTTGAACACACTTGTACACTATAACCCCTTCTTGAAACTATGAATCTAGATAATGCAAACACTGGTATTAACACTTACACATTGGTCTTAATGCTGATTTAGTTTCACATGATGTATCACATGCACACTTGACACTTAACACTATCACACTCTATCTCTTAGCATCTTAATACATGACTTGTTGTGTGTTATATATTGCCTTGTTATAGCCTAATATCTATAGATGCCTTAACCTATTTTGGATGTATATATATGATAAATATATTTAGATGGTTGTGAGTGATTGCTTGTTTAGCCTCGTGTTGTTGTGTGCTTGCTAGAATAGACTGGTTAGGCTTAGTGAGACTTGCTGGGATTAGGCTTGACCTAGTTGACCTAGTTTGACTTCTAGGGTTGACCAGAGTTGACCAAGAGTTGACTTTGGCCTAGATTTATTTAGAATGCATTAAATTGCATCTTGTTATCATTTTAGACTTGTTGTGACTTGTGTTGTTCTGATTAGGAGCTAGACACCTCTCCTCGGACAGTACATTTCATCCGGACACTCAGATGCCAGGCGAGTACATTCTCTGATCATTTCATATCCTGCTTAGAATTATTTTCCTTCTTTAAATTACTTTACTTGATACTGTCACGTTGGTCACACGGATTAGTACTATATGGATTCCTTTTTGAGATGTTATCCCTTCAGGGAGGATCGGATACTTCATGTTATGTGCGTTTCACTTACATGGTGTATCACTATGCTTCATGGTTCAATGAATCACTTGTGACATGTACTCTCATGATCACAGAGTCTTCCTTGAATCCTTCCATTTATTGGGCTTCCTAGAATCCCCATTTATGGGACTATCATGTACCACCCTTTGGGGGCCGTTGCATGAATCATAACATAACCTGGCTAGATCCTTGTGTATTGATTGGGGGTACGGAGGAGTAGAAGTGGACATGTGAATAATATCCAAGTAGTGTAGCATTAGAATCATTCCATAGTGTAGCATCAGAATCATCCTATGCTATTTACATGTCTATATTGTACTCTGACTCACTATCCACTGTTAGTTCTCTATTTATAGTAGATATTTCTATTACAGTTCTCTCTCTGTTTACATACTGTATTTCTTCAGTTCATGTATCTTACTTTACTGCATGATTATATTTTCTAACCTGCTATGATCTGTTGAGATATATTGTGCTCGATCCTGTCCTGACTGGACCTGTTGAAAATATTACAGAGGACGAGGAGGAGGCCTGTGTGGATACCTTCTTCGGGGCAGTCCTAGACGACACTTGTGAGCTGGACCCTCAGGAGGACCCAGCTCAAGCTGATGATATTATCCCTATTGCCTAGACTAGCTTAGTTAGGTTTTATCTTACTTATGTTGTCTTGAGACTAGTTTAGTTAGACTTTATTTCTGTCTTTGAGATCTGGGATGTATATATTCTTTCATATTCCTTAGTTGAGACTTGTATTTCTGGATATTTGCTGAGATGTTATCTTAGACACTTAGACTCTTCTGATCATCTGTATTTTTTTTGAGTTCTATATCATATCGTGCTTCTTCTTCCTTAGTTGTGATTGAGTTTACATTCTGCTATGTCATCCCGATTCGGGGAGTATAAACTGCTTAGCATTATATTGTTAGATGTTGTGACCTAGGACAACGTTCTACCGCCGACACTGTGGCGTAGGCTGGACGTACCCACGTCTCGTGCCCTTACTCTAGGGTGCGGGTCGTGACACATTTTTAGTGGTGGCCCATGCAGGTCGAGATTCGCATTTGTGCGATTTCGTAGTACCGCAATGACTTAGTTGTACTACTACGAGCCTGCTATAGGATATAGAAATTAAGATGTTAGGATGAGAGGATACTCAATCACTGTTAGGATTCCTTGAGAGATTCCTGGAATGACCCTTGAGAATCTCATTTTGAACTCTGATTTAAACTCCCTTTCCCTTATTTTGATTCACCTTTTTTCTTGATTTGAATTTGAATTTGGTGGATTCATTGTAGAACTTTGAATTCTGGTATTTGTTGATGATTTTGATAAAATTCTGTAGTTGTTGATTTTAATTTTGTATTTAATATTTCCAATTCAAGGCACTCAATCACACTTAGGATCCTTTGAGAGATTCCTAGGACGACCCCTGAGAAACTCATTTTTGATCTTCAATTGGAATTCCTTTTTCCACTTGTTTGGATTCACCCTCATTTTTTGCTATTGAATTTGAGCTTGATGGGTTCATCTCGTTTGAACAGATGAGAAAGAACAGATCTTCATTATTCCTTCTTGCCATTATTTCCTTGTATTCTTATTTTCTTCTTATCTTAAACTCTGTCTAATTACACTAATCACCCATATCTTATCATCCCTACCAGATGTACCTCGAAATCCTTGAATCTTCATATTTTCTGCCTGTGAAAGACTGAAGAAGTGACGTGAATCATGTAGCTCAGAGGAGACATAACTGATTATTATATGATGATCTAGAGAAAATCAAAATGTGGAGTGTTCAATATTGAAACCTTGAGATAAAAATATGGTAAGGTCTCGAATAGAATCAAGAGATGTATACTTCCAATCTGGAAACAATCACACTTTGGGAGATTTTGGGGTTTTGAGATAGTTTATAGGTGTATTCAAACTGATGAGGATATTCAAGGTCAACCTAGATTTGAGAACCTCGAAACTCTGGTTATTGATTCTTGGGAAGTTTTACCCTAAGGCTATGTAGAAGGTTAGTAATGGAAAAGAGAAATTAATTGCATTCAATAAGGATATTGAACAAGATATTGCAAGGAAATGACTAGGGATAAAGGGAACATAAAGTTATTAAAATTTAGAGATTGTTGTGGAAATTTTTAGGAGAATAATATTCAAAGGTGTATGTCGAAGAAAATACGGAAGTTGATTTTATGATGAAGGATAAGTTTTGTAAGGCCTGGAGGTATTTAAATTAAATAATATGAGGAGAACAATTTGAACAAGTTCAAGGAATTCGTAAACAGGATTTAGATGTTTCAGGTCAAATTTAAGACAAGGTTAAAGAATTTGGAAATTTAAATAAATGGTTAATGTTGATTCCTAAATATGAGGGCTATGCTTCATGAGTAATGTTGGAAATTGGAATTTGCCTATGGTAGTCTCGGTAAGGGTTTAAGTAAAGGTTAATTTGTATATGGAGACTGGTGAGGTAAAGATACGATTGGCAAGTTATGACCAGATGGACTTAAGGGTATCAGAAGCAGATGATTAACTTGATCTTCCTTATTTGTGCATTAGTTGCCACCTCTTGAACTCCCACTTTCTATTTGAGATCCTTTGACGTTCCTTATCGTGACTTTGATATTCAGAATATAATACTAGCTGTTACCCTACAACAAATCTTATATACAAGACCTAGACGAGCTCACCTTCGTGTAGGTATACCATGTCCCACTATAACCCGTCTCCTTGTACTCTATTTTCTTGACATGATTTTCTGGTCAAATGGCTAAACTATAGCCTCCACCATGATACTAAATTAACTCTTATTTTAATTAGAAATCCAGTCTTGACTCAATTCTTTTGACCCGACATGTGATGGTGTTCTGCTTGATTACTAAAATGCTTAAACTTGTACCTTATCTTGATTGCTTGACCCGTTTGGTTAAGGATCTTGGACTATGTATATTCTTTCATCATTACCACCCTAACTTATATCTTATGCTGCTAATCATCCTTAGTTTTACAAGCTTATCATTTTCGAGCTTGATCATGACATATTTTATTGGGGCCGGCACCCACTAACATATTGTCTAATCAGAACCGGTGCATGATGGTCTGATTAACCTATTGCGCTTTGGTTCACTTCTCATATATTAATCTATGTGGAATGGAGACATAGTTAAACTTGGCCCTAGAGTCTCATTCGCGACAGCCTTGACAATTCTTCTTGAAATCTTTTCGTCGCCTATGAACCTTGTATTCGTATCCAGTTGAATTAAATTTAATCATGACCTGGATCTTCATCATTGGATGCTCGTGCTCATACTTGATTTCATTGATTCCCCATCTTGCCCAAATCTCGATTTATTCCGAAATTGATCAACTTAGATCATGTCAAGACAAAAATCTATTTGTGATTTGTTGTGCCTAAATTTTCAATTTTTACCATTTTATGGAATAGTAACCTTTTAATAATTTCTCAGTTGTTTGTTAATGACTAATATTTTTTATATAGGATGGTAGACAACCCTTACAACCCTGATGGTTGTTGTTCCTTTACCTTCCCAATTAGGACACCCTAGATTGCTTGTGTGTTGATACCAAAGTACTGTTTTGACCTAGAATGACCAGTGCATCTAGGTGAGACTTCCAACTGCTACAGTATGTCCTGACCCTGTATGCTGTTCCTGCAAATTGCATGGTTTAGATAAAATTCTTAGGACCTTGATTGTCGGGAAATAGGGATGTTACCCCCATTAGTATCAACTGTGGATATATATATAGGTTAGTCCTTGATGTGGGAAATGTGTGTTTATAAACCTGTAGCTTATGAGATTTATAGTATCAGCCTTGATATGATTGGAAAGTTAAGAGCTAGCCTATTATAGAGTTCTCTTTTTGCTAAATTCTCATTGCCAACACTAGGTAGCTAGCATAGGTAAAATCCTAAGAAGTTGACCAACTGATGACCAAGTACTTGGATGTTGAGAAATTGACTAGTGATTGACCCTTGTCTATGTTTGACCTAGAAGGGGTGCGATCATCTTAATTTCGAGGACAAAATTTTTCTAAGGTGGGTAGGATTGTAACACCCAGTTTTCCAGATGAGGGTAATTTTAAATTTTGAAATTATAATTATTATTTATTGATATTTATTTCATATTATGATTTTTGGTGATTTTTAATTATTTTTAAACTATTTAAAATCATGACTTGTGATTTGGTGTCTTGCTAGTGTAACCCTAAAGACAACTTGACCTAGAGCCTAGCCATGTGATTAGGGTGTTTCATTTATCATTGTTAGCTTGAGGGTATTTTTGTTATTTTTGGGTTTATTTGATTTTAATATTATTTATTTGAATTTATGGAAATTTTTAGAAATTATTTTGGATGATGGTTGACTAGGTTGACTTTGACTAGCATTGACTTTGGTAGACTAGTCTAGATGCTAACCCTAGTTGTGACTGCCTTGGTTAGGTTAAGTAACCCTAATCTAACTAGAGTTAACCCATGATTTAGTCTTTTAGACTCGAGTTAGAATAGAGATTAAGTCATAAGTCATGACTTATGGTTTTGAGACCAATAGAAAATCACTTAGCCATAGCTTGTGAAACTTGGCCCCAAGGCCCATAGCCCATCACTAAACCCTAACCCTAACCCACTATGGCCAGCCACCTAGGGAATTCCACCCTATTTAATGCCTCCTTCATTTAGGGTTAGCCTCCCTTGGAAATAGATCTCAAGTTTAGAAAGAGGTAAATTCCCAACTTTAAAAATTCATATCAAATTCATTTTAATTCCTTTTTAATCCAAACAAATTATAATAGGTTCTAATTAGTGTGTTCTTGCTGTCTGTGGAAGTTTTTCTCAGTTTGTGGACAAGTTGGGAGAGTTGGCTAGCTAGAGGAGATCTCACTTTTGGAGCTTTTCTTGTGAAAGAACACATATAGGTAAATCCCTATTCCCTCCACCAAATTTTGATTTCTTTGCATGGTTAGGAAGCCCTAGGTGTCCTCTTGCTGTAGGGATAGGTTTTGCACACTTTTGTGTCCTTTACGTGTCCGAATCGGACACGTATCAGTGGACAGTCGCAGGTGTTCGACGAAATGCCACAGTGGGCATTTCGGTCGAGTTTTCAGAATGTAATTGAATGATAATTCGTGTTTTAGTGTCGCTTAGAGGTTTCTAGGTGACTGAGGTGATTTCGTGTCATTTTGGTGTCGTGTCGAACGCTTGGACTCGCCTGGACGCGCGTGACAGCATTGCCCTGCTACCCCGTGTCCAGTTCTCAATGGACACGACCCGAGACACGACCAATTTTGGTCAGCACCTAGGGGCAACGTCTGACGTGCCACCCACAAATTTTTAGAGGGTCTCGTGTCGTATCGGACACGCAATCGCGTGAGCACACGATTTACACTGCACTGCATGAGCGTACAAGTGCTGTCCGATACGAGCTTCGTGTCCTTCGTGGACACATCGTGATGGTGTTACAGGGACACAACGGTGTAGCCCTACTATGGGCGAACACAGGGACACGTTCACGAGGACACTGGTGTCGTGTGTCGGGTGCACGAGCCTGTGACACGCCCGTACGAGGCTGTGTTCAGTGAATTCACTGATACTTCTGTAATCCGATTATTTGACACTTCATGTCCACTTTTGTGGACACGAACCACTTCCTGGACATGAGTAAATGTATATCTAGTGTCTGCACACACTGTTTTAGGGTCACACCTTGCTTTTTGATTCAAATTAATGTTTGAGCAGGTTTCCTGCTTTCAAATACTGATACCTAGATAATCACTGTTTCTTGAAGTTTTGGAATGTTAATTATGAGTTAATTGGTTAACTACATGCTGTATACATGTGTTAGTATAACTGGGATTCATTTGGGTATTGATTTGAGTTGATTGATTCAAGTTCACATGTGAGTTAGTTGTTTAGTTCATGTTTCAACATTAATGTAAACCTGAGAAATTTCCGATTTGTGTAAACTTGAGAATTCAAGAATGAGAAATGAGATTTAAATTGAGTGTAAACCTGAGAATGAAATCAGGTTTAAATATATGATTTCTGGGATTCTTCTATGGCCTGGTCACTACCTGAGAATGGTATAGATATATGTGAATAGGTTTTGATTCCTAATATTGAATGTGTTAAAAACCTGAGATTTCAAGAATGGTAAAATGTTGTAGACTGTTTTTGAGAGGACTGAAACTGAAATTGTTTGATTTTCCTCCCACACATTGTTTTCAAATGTTTAAACTAAATTCCTGTCACAGACACACACCTATGTGACACAAGTATGATTTTCCTTGAACATCTAACCTCCTTGTAATACAAATTCTATGTGATGCACTACATGTTGTGACTGAACTATTGGCTAAGGCATAAAAAAAAATAAAAATATATATATATATATATATATATATATATATATATATATATATATATATATATATATATATTGAATTAGTTCATATGTTACCTTGCCATGTACAATATGCCACATACCTTGAACCCATGTTATGACATTTGCCTAACACTGCACCATGTATACCCTTTCACACACCCACAAGTTTCCTTCACTCGCTAATAGTTCACTGTTTTACAATTCATGTGCACGCACATTAGCTAGTTAAGATTTTTCCCTGTGCAGTCCATCTGTTATTAAAGGATCTGTCCACATTGGACATGTGATTTACCTTAGTGGTTCACTGTCCAGTCCCTGTCCTTGGGTTCCTGTGAGCTCATTAACACACACACATTGTATGACACACACACTCTAACACAAATGTTTCCCCTTTAAGCACACACACAATCTCATAGTCCTTTCCCTCCTCCTAAACATGGTATTATAACACCCTTTAACTTGATGTAAAATCTGAACACACTTGTACACTATAACCCCTTCTTGAAAATGTGAATCTAGATAATGCAAACACTGGTATTAACAGTTACATATTGGTCTTAATGCTGATTTAGTTTCACATGATGTATCACATGCACACTTGACACTTAACACTATCACACTCTATCTCTTAGCATCTTAATACATGACTTGTTGTGTGTTATATATTGCCTTGTTATAGCCTAATATCTATAGATTCCTTAACCTATTTTGGATGTATATATATATGATAAATATATATAGATGGTTGTGAGTGATGGCTTGTTTAGCCTTGTGTTGTTGTGTGCTTGCTAGGATAGACTGGTTAGGCTTAGTGAGACTTGTTGGGATTAGGCTTGACCTAGTTGACCTAGTTTGACTTCTAGGGTTGACCAGAGTTGACCAAGAGTTGACTTTGGCCTAGATTCATTTAGAATGCATTAAATTGCATCTTGTTATCATTTTAGACTTGTTGTGACTTGTGCTGTTCTGATTAGGAGCTAGACACCTCTCATCGGACAGTACATTTCATCCGGATACTCAGATACCAGGCGAGTACATTCTCTGATCATTTCATATCCGGCTTAGAATTATTTTCCTGCTTTAAATTACTTTACTTGATACTGTCACGTTGGTCACACGGATTAGTACTATATGGATCCCTCCTTGAGATGTTATCCCTTCAGGGAGCATCGGATACTTCATGTTCTGTGCGTTTCACTTACATGGTGTAACACTATGCTTCATGGTTCATTGAATCACTTGTGACATGTACTCTCATGATCATAGAGTCTTTCTTGAATCCTCCTATTTTTTGGGCTTCCTAGAATTCCCATTTATGGGACTATCATGTACCATCCTTCGGAGGCCGTTGCATGAATCATAACATAACCTGGCTGGATCCTTGTGTATTGTTTGGGGGTACGGGGGAGTAGAAGTGGACATGTGAATAATATCCAAGTAGTGTAGCATCAGAATCATTCCATAGTGTAGCATCAGAATCATCCTATGCTATTTTTATGTCTATATTGTACTCTAACTCACTATCCACTGTTAGTTCTCTATTTATAGTAGATATTTCTATTACAGTTCTCTCTCTGTTTACATACTGTATTTCTTCAGTTCATGTATCTTACTTTACTGCATGATTATATTTTCTAACCTGCTATGATCTGTTGAGATGTATTGTGCTCGCTCCTGTCCTGACTGGACCTGTTGAAAATATTACAGAGGACGAGGAGGAGGCTTGTGTGGATACCTTCTATGGGGCAGCCCTAGACGACACTTGTGAGCTGGACCCTCAGGAGGACCCAGCTTTAGCTTCTGACATTACCTCTATTGCCTAGACTAGCTTAGTTAGGTTTTATCTTACTTATGTTGTCTTGAGACTAGTTTAGTTAGACTTTATTTCTGTCTTTGAGATCTGGGTTGTATATATTCTTTCATATTCAGTAGTTGAGACTTGTATTTCTGGATATTTGCTGAGATGTTATCTTAGACACTTAGACTCTTCTGATCATCTGTATTTTCTTTGAGTTCTATATCATATCGTGCTTCTTCTTCCTTTGTTGTGATTGAGTTTACATTCTGCTATGTCACCCCCATTCGGGGAGCATAAACTGCTTAGCATTATATTGTTAGATGTTGTGACCTAGGACAGCTTTCTACCGCCGACACTGCGGCGTAGGCTGGACGTACCCACGTCTCGTGCCCTTACTCTAGGGTACGGGTCGTGACATCCAGACATCATGAATTCCATCGAGGCAGAAGTAAACAAGCTTATAGCTAGCGGTTTCATCCGTGAAGAGCAGCACCCAAACTGGGTAGCCGACGAGGTGCCAGTCATCAAGAAGAAATGGAAAATTCGAATCTGCATCGATTTTCGCAATCTGAATGCGGCATGACCTAAGGATGAATTCCCTCTTTCGATCACCGATATAATGATCGATAATACGTGCGGCTTCGAGCGCATGTCCTTTGTGGATGGCTTTTCGGGATACAATCAAATCAAGATGGCTCCCGATGATGAAAAGCATACATCATTCCGAACGTCGATCGGCGTATACTGTTATACGGTCATGCCCTTTGGCCTGAAGAACGCTGGTGCAACATATCAACGGGCAATGAGTGTTATCTTCAGAGATCATTTGCGCAAGACGGTGGAGTGCTATGTAGACGACATCGCCGTCAAGAGCCACTCCAAAAATGATCATTTACATGACTTAAGAACAGTGTTCGTCCTCATGCGGGCACACAACCTGAAGATGAATCCCACCAAGTCTTTTCTGGGAGTGTCCAGTGAGAAGTTCTTGGGCTTTGTTATTACTTTCCAGGAAATTCACATAGATCCCGACAAAACAAAAGCAATCCTGGAGATGAACCCCCCAAAGAACCTCAGCGAACTCCGCGGCCTTCAGGGAAGACTAGCCTATATCAGGAGGTTTATATCTAACCTCTCGGGACGATGCCAATCCTTCAGTCAACTCTTGAGGAAAGGTGTCTCCTTTGTATGGAACGAGGAATGTCAGCGTGCCTTTGACGATATTAAGGAGTACCTGATGAATCCGCCAGTTCTGGTAGCCCCGGTCGTCGGAAGGCCCTTCCTGCTCTATGTACGGACGATAGAACATTCCCTCGGCGCTCTGCTAGCCCAAAATAATGATGCGGGACATGAACAAGCCATTTACTATCTCAGCCGTATGATGGTAGGACCTGAACATAGGTACGTTGCCGTGGAGAAGGAGTGCCTTGCACTAGTGTTCGCCATTCAGAAAACACGACACTATGTGACAGGGCAGACCATCCATGTGATTTCATGAGTCAATCCCCTTAGGGTTCTCATGACCAAGCCAAGCGCACTCAGTTCTCGTCTAGCCACCTAGGCGATACTACTATCCCCTTATGATATAGTTTTTGTTCCGCAGAAAGCTATCAAGGGTCAAGCCCTGGCTGACTTCTTAGCAGCCCATCCAGGCTCAAAAATAGCCAGAATTTACGAAGAAATTCTTGATAAAGTCGTCGCCTCGAACATGGCTTCGCTCGACGCCATTTGGCGGATGTTCTTCGACGGTGCTTCAAGAACGGGGCAACAAGGTGATATCGTCGCCGGAGTTGGGGTGGTATTAATTTCTTCCTCCGGACTAGAAGTCAATCAGACGTATTCTCTTATAGAACCCTGTTCGAACAACGTAGTCGAATATAACGCTCTAGTCATTGGACTCCAACTCGCAAAAGAAGTGTGTATCAGATACCTGGAAGCCTATGGTGACTTACAGTTGGTTGTTAACCAGATCCGAGGTTCATACGAGGTTCGCAATGAGGACCTGATTCCCTATTTTCAGACAGCAATGGCCATCATTACAACCTTGGAGGGGTTCTTTATAGAGCACGTTCCTAGGCTTCAAAATATCGAAGCCGATGCCCTAGCCGGTCTCGCCGCTTCCTTAGCACTCCCAAATAATGCTCATCATCTAGTCGACATAATAGGCCATGAACTGGTCTGCCCTAGGAACAATCTTCAGCTGGGTATGAGTTGTTCCGCCCAGATAACCAACGACATACAAGACTGGAGACGCCCGCTCATTGACTTTGTGGTCTATGGAATTCTGCCAGAAAATGTGAAGGAAGCTACCTCAATCAGAAGACGCTCCCTCAGATTCTTCTACGACACGGAGACGAAAATATTATATCGGCAATCCTATGATGGGCTACTACTAAGATGCCTGTCAAGTACATAAGCCAAAGAATCCCTACGTGAAGCTCATGACAGTACTTATGGGGCTCACCAACCTGGCCCGAAATTACAAGATCACCTTCGTCGGATAGGTTATTACTGGGCCACAATGGTCGTAAATGCAGTTGATTATGCAAAGAAGTGCAAGGCTTGCTAGATCCATGCAGATTTCATACATCTACCATCTGAATTCTTGCACCCAACAGTGGCCTCTTGGCCATTCGAAGCATGGGGAATGGACGTCATTGGGCCAATCACCCCGCCGTCGTCTAGAGGGCATCGGTTCATACTTGCAATCACCGATTACTTCTCTAAATGGGCGAAAGCTGTTCCGTTGGCAGAGGTCAAGACGTCGAACGTGATTAGCTTCATAAAACATAACGTCATCTACCATTTTGGACTGCCCCGGAGGATTATCCAAGACAATGGTCCACAGTTCGCAAGCCACGCTTTCTATCGATTTTGTGATAAGAATCGGATCCAGAACCTGGTATCGACAGCATACAACGCCTCGGCCAATGGTCTGGCTAAGCATTCAACAAAACCATAATTAAGCTCCTCAAGAAATTCGTGTCCGCAAACAAACGCGATTGGAATGAAAAGCTTGGTGAGTGCCTATAGGCGTATCGGACGACGATTCGGACGGCTACAGAAAATACACCGTTCTCCTTGGTCTACGGGAGCGAGGCAGTCCTTCCCTTGGAAACTCAGATCCCCTCACTTCGAGTGGCCCTCACCTACCGGTTAACGGCAGACGACAACTACCGTCGACGGCTACAAGAGTTAGAAGCACTAGATGAGAAGCGTTTACAAGCTCAACAAAGCATAGAGCTCTACCAAGCGCGCATCTCTCGGGCTTTTAACAAGAAAGTCAAGCAGAGGATATTCCAAGTGGGCGATCTTGTCTTGGCCATTCGCAGACCAATGGTCATGACTCACAAGACCCCGGCAAATTCCAGCCTAAGTGGGAGGGTCCATTCGTCATCGAGACTGTATTCTCCAACGGCACATATCGTCTCACAAAACAAAATAAAGACTTGCTCATGATGCCCATCAACGGCAAGTTCCTCAAGAAATACTATGTCTAAACGACACCTTCCAACTATCTCTCGAATTGTGAGTTATATACCCGCAGGAATCGCTGAACTTACATTCTGACTTCAAATCTCCTAAATTATTGAGTTACGTACCCTCAGGTACCACTGAACTTACTCTCAGATTACTCTGAATGAATTCTCTTGGTCGTATCTATGAACCCCCTGGTCATAGCTTTTCTACCGCCAAAAATTTGCCTCAAAATCTATTACCCGCACCACCGGTGCGCAGAAGGGTAATAGGTCCATACAACTTATCCTAATCTATTGTTCGTACTGTCAGTGCACAAAAAGGGTAATAGGTCCACAAAACTCTCCAACGGAAAAAAGCAACCATGTCCATATTACCTCTGAGTTGTTTTCCCGTCCATCACAAACAAATCACCCAATGCATAGAACTTCCACGTCGATAGCACCTCTGAGTTGTTCTGTGTATCCCTACCATGCCTACCCCTAACATGTCCTCATTACCTCTGAGTATGAAGGCTTTGTTTTGACCCGTATTTACCATGTCCTCATTACCTCTGAGTAAATACGTTGGTTTCCTCTCCACTTATTATCAGTAATCGTATCACCAGTACACAAAAATGATGATAAGTCCACAAAATATTATCCTAATCTATTACTCGCACCATCGGTGTACCAAAGAGTAGTAGGTCCACAAAATATCATTCAAATCTATTTGCTCGCATTTCCAAATACACAAAAGGGCAATAGGTCCACAAAAATCCCCCAGTAGGATATCCTTTACAAATGCTGTATTAGGCCCTCTAGTACAAGCACCACAAAATACCACAAATAGAATGGAGTGAGCAAACTCTGGTCATTTAAGATCAGTTACATTCATAGGACTATATCGACAGCAAAGAAAGGAAAATTCGGCAATACATAGTTGGGTTTGACAGCGCTTCGTCTTCAAGTAGTTTTGTGGCCCTCGAAGGAAGCCATGTTTTACTGCTGAGAAGCAAACAAAGCTGTTAAATCTCTAAGGAGCTGCCAGGAGGAGGGTAAATATAGCATGCTATCCTCCCCTCTATATTACGGATGCCTTAGCCCCGCTTCCCCAAGGGACCACACCTTCAAAACATGGTCCCTGATGGTGGTTTCGCCTACCTGGAGAGCCGTGAAGGCGCGACGTTCATAACGATGCCTGACCACCGTCCAACTCTCCGAGGTATAAAGGCTCTTTCTACCATCTGGGGAAAACTCTTTCGAAGCATGAAGAGTCTTGAGTTGTTTGATGTGTATGCCAAAAAGGCATGGGGAAAACTCTTTCGAAGCATAAAGAGTTTTGAGCTCTCTGATGTAGGCGCCAGAATGTTGTACTTTCACTCCATCACCGACGCCAGTCCTGAAGAAGCTTGCTAGCCAGACCCCTACAAAAAAACATGAGAAGAAGGGGGATTCGGTACCGAGAGAACAAAGAACTCTGTTATGCGGCCTAGCCAGTTAGACGGCCCAACCAAAACAGAACTCATAAAGTCCACAGTTATGAGGCCGTCTTCATGAAGTAATCATGTAGCATTTATACGGCTCAGTCATTATCATGTGGCTCAGTCATAAAAAACTCATGCGGCCCAATCATTCATACGACGATCATACGACCCAATCTTACAGTATTCATGTGACCCAATCATAAAGTGCTCATGCGGCACCTATACGGCTCGGTCGTGAAAAGGTCATACAGATTCATCTTGAGGCACTCAGCCAGTTCAAGTTCGAATAAGCAGCGGTTATGCGACTCAGTCTATGCAGCCCTATCGTATAGAACACATCTGGTCCAGACGAGATCGGGCATACATCTACAAAGTTTATAGCAGAGGCAGTATATGACAGCCCCGCGCACGAAATTTTAGTTATCATCTGCTCACCATCCTTACCCTTGGGAGAAGGTTGCACATCGGAAGGAAGCGAAGGAGTGTCTACCGCTCTCGACGGGGAAGCAAGTCTCTCCCCTTTGGCCGCCGGGCCAATCGACTTAGAAGCTTTTGGAGCCATACCAGAAAGTATGATGAAGTCAAAGGAGGAGAAGGTGAAAGAGGAAAGGCTCTCTCTGAATGACTCCTATTTATAGAGTTGCTGAAGAGAGACTCTTTGAATCTCGAGATCATTAAAGATAGGGACGACGTTTGGGGACTTTATCCCTAGTAACCGTCGAACGTCTCTTCGGTTATCGAGATCATTAAAGATAGAGTCGACGTTTGGGAACTTTATCCCCAATAACCGTCGGCTTCATCTCAAAAATAGATCCACAACCGAGTCAGGAGAATTAAATGCAGCAGTGACAACTGGCAGACTCTCTGCGGCTTAAAGCGTCCCTGTTACTCAAGATTTGTTCTGCAACTCAGGATCCCCCTACGGCTCAATATTTCTCTGCGACTCAAGTTCGAAAACCACTTCCTGCGGCTTGGCATATTTTTTATGCTTCTTATTCAAAGTATTCCAAATTTGCAATTTGGAAACTTTGAAGGGAGTCTTGTAGAAATAAAAAAAATATGGAGTTCATACGAATTACAAATTGCCACATAGATACTTCGGGCTAAACAGGCCCGCATGAAGGAAAGCCACATAACTGTTCAAAGATATATGCGGCCCATCAACGAACAGCTGTAGAAGGAAAATATGCGACCAAGGAGGAGCAATTCGACTGATAAAGTTGACAAGCCCAGGCAAAACATGACAGTTCTGACACTTCGACAAGAAATATAAGTCGTAGAGACGTCGCCCAAAAGCAGGGTTCGTACGCCTCCATGCGGCCAAAAAAGCATCATCCAAGCCGCGTGAACCTCATGCGGCCTAGCTTATGCGGCCCCAAAGTTTCTAAACTTTATGTAACTGTGATCCGAGCCGTATGAGTCTCATACGACCCCACATGATCGAAGACTGAGAACACCATATGCAACGGGACACGTGGCAATCTGACCAATTCCTTAACTACCCAGATTTGCTGTAACAAAATCCGAACAAACCGACAGATGGCAGCCCGAGAGTGGGTCTTTGCGTGCCAATCAGCCACGTGGCCGCAAACCGTCCATGCGGCTCAAAATACATCCTATTATAAATAGCAGGGTGCCACACCCCTACAATGGCTGGCAACCTTTAAGAAAAAAGTAATATCTTCACGAGCTAGAGACTTCATCAGATAGTCCACGGAGTAAGGCAGAGTTGATAGCACTTTCTCGGGCCTCCACCGTCACCCCCCAGAATCAAAACTAAACAATTGTACTTAGATTGTTTCCTAGGCTTTCTTTCTAGGCCACTTCTTTGTACAAGCGAGTTTGTAATCAATTCCAGTATTTATAATACCTGTTGTTGATTTTTATGGCAAACACTATATACCCCACATTCTATACTAAGCATATACCCAATCCTATATCAAATACCCTTACAAAAAACCTAACAAAAATTGAGCAAATATTCTTATGAGAACTCTACCCGAGTTCGGCCCAAGTTCGGTCCGAACCCTGTCTGCGTTTGGCCATAGTAGTTCAGAATATTTTGTTCTACCTGAATATCTATAACCACTTTTCAAATTACGAAATTTATGGACCCGAACTCATGCCGAGTTCTGGCCCAAAAATTGCTATAAATAGAGGAGAACTCCCCATTCCAAATCATTCACTCATTACTCTCTTCTCCCTCTATTCAAAAGCATTCTAGAGCTATTCGTTTTCATATCTAGCCTTCAACGACTCCTAGTTAAGCCAATTTTCTTTCTGTTCAATCTAGAGTTTGGTTGTTTGAGTTGTAAATAAGGCTATCTGAAAACGTTTTACTTTTCAAAGTTTGCCGAAGTTGAAGTTATGAGTCCTTCGGACGAAAACTCGTATTGTAAGGAGCTGCAAGCGCTCGGTTAAAGCTTGTGCCATAGTGGATTAACATCGAGAAAGAGTACTCGAGACTGGACTAGTCCTCTCATAGGGATACCAGTATACATTGATGTGGCATGAGTTTGCTTTTCTGATGCTCTTTACTCTCTGCATTTAAATTTCATAGTTTGCTCAATACTTTATACCTGTTATATTGCTTAGAATGTTTTTAATTGGTGATTATCTTTCCCTGCACACACTCACTCTACTCACTCCCCCTCTAGAGGTGCTCAACGTTCCTACACTATATTGGTACACACAACTAGTTAATTATCATAGACAACACCTTACCATATATACTATCATTAGCACTATATATGGTAACATGTTGTATAATATTATATACCATAAATATATACTTTAAATTCTAGAAAATATCATAATTAAATTCTGAATAATTTACATACAAATATTTTAGGAAAAAAATGTTCAAAGCAAACTAGTACATTAATCAACACAACTATGCCATACAGGGTTCCAATTGGAAAGTGAATCGACATAAAAATATAGAAAATGCATATTCTAAAAATAATCAGAATATTTCAGAGAAAATATGACTTTCTATATAATTAAATCAGATTTATATCATATTAAAGTCCTACAAAGATTTTGAATTAAATAGATGGGTTACGGTGGGTGTTTCGGTGTCCGAAAACTTGTAAGATGAGGATGATGCATAAACGCTTGAAACACTTGCAAATATAAACAAATAATAATTCTAAATTATAAATGTAGATGTTAGAGACATTTTGAAGAATTTTTTCAATATCAAACGGGTTCGGAAGTCGTCTAAAAGATCCTCACACCGAAATTGGTCAAATCTGGACCAATTGTCGTGCAATTGAGGCCACGGCCAAACTGAGTGGAACGGTATAAGATAGAAATTGGACATCAAAGCAAAAGATAGGGCTATATATTAGTTTTGGTTTCAGTAGAAATGGATGTGAAAAAGCATTTAAAACCTATTTTAGAAGTCACCAACCTACTACTGAATTTAGAATGAAAATAATGGGTTTTTAGCACTTTGGATGGGTTGTACACCTCTCCGAAATCCACAAGATGATCCTTAGAGTTGCTATAATGGAAGAGAAAGTTGCGGTAGTGGTGGTGGAGTGCTCAAAAATTGAAAAGGTGGTGGGGTGAAGTGGGTTGGCCTTGGATGTATATTATCGTCGGTCACAATAGTAGGGGTCGGGCTTTTAGGTATTGGGAAAGAGGTGGCCGGCCAAGGGGGCTTATTGTCACGCCCCAGAACCAGAATACTGGAGAGCGGGGGTAGACATAGCCAGCTACGTATATTGAAATGGAAACCACCTCGATATACGGTCACGGCTGTCTAGATATATGAGGGTTTACTATAAGCCAACAGTCTCTTATGGTCATGAACAAGCCTAATGTCTCAATCACCACAAGTAAGTAAAGTCGCAAGATGTATGATCATTAAATATACAATAATAAGGCGTCCCAAATATTACATATTCAGCTGATCATGAAGCTAGTCGTTACAAAATGTTAGGACTAGCAAGAGTTTAGTCATACATGATCAACCCTAGGATTTGTCAGTCATGTTTACAGCCCGTAGGCAGACAGTAAGTAAAAGTGCTTCGAGCTAACAGGTGCTCGTCGGCTAAATGCCTCAAAAGAATAATTTTTACAATAGAGTGAGCGAAACAAAATAGAAAACCCACCCTTGGCCCGGATTCCGTCTAGTGTTCACCATTGGGCTGGAAGCTTGGTAGATCTTCGGAAGCTGCTCCGAAATCTGGCCACACAAAACCAGCTGGGTCAACCCCAGAAAGAGCAAGTGCCACAAGGGGGCCACAAAAATAAGAACAAAAGCCAGCAATCAGCACAAGAAAATCTAATATTAAAATTAAAACTTACGAAAACATGGCAGGGTGATATACGACGAGATAACCATGGAACTATTCCGATAGCCAGGTTACAACCCGTAAACCAAACAAGGACCGGGGTTGTAACCCTTCATCTGAACGGGACTTGGTTTCCCACCATTTATCGGCAAATAATAATGTAAGAAAATCAAGACAGAAAACAATCTTGTACTGGATCAAGACATAGCTAGACTGGTTATACCTCATTCAATCAATCACGGCCAAGCATATACTACGGCTTACTACTTTAACTAACTAGGGTTATCACAGACCTAATTACTAACAAGATGCAGTGAGATTGTTCCACAGCCACAAGCCCTGCAGACCATCCAGGTTACCCAGGTCGAAAATTAGGGGTTGAATTCAGGTGGGTACATCGCCCGGGAGACAAATGTACCCTTAGGTGACTTAGAGGGTGCAACACTCGACGGTGCGCTGGAAATGTGCCCTACTCGACGGCAGGCTACAGATCCCAAGAGCGCCCAGGTAACGAGATCGCCTGTAGCTGTGTCATCTCTTCATGACTACTGTGTTATTCTAGTTATTAACCTTAATCCATTTAGTAGGTACTCCTGACCGTGGTACTCAGGAGTCCCATCTTAGACATGATGCAAGACTGGAAAAGTGGATTTAACAAGCAAGCAAGAAGAACTACCCACGGTGTCAAGGCAAGTCAAGTTAATTTATCAAGTCATGTCAAGTCAGGAGTGCGTCGCCACGGGCCACTACCAAGTTATCAAGATGGATCAGGTCAGGGTACTTGTCAGGAGTGCTCCACTACGGGTCACTGTCGTGTCATGCTAGTTCTTGTCATACCATGCCATGTACAATAGTCATTCCAAATATATTAAGTAAAATCAAGTTCATGACAAAAGACGTAAGGATATAAAATGGGCATAAAATATCTAATAAAATATCAAAATACGGGTCAGGGGATGCGTACGCACAAAAGTACGTACGCAGGGGGAATGCATATGTAATAAAACACGCTCGCAGGAGGGCGGCGTATGTGAAAAGTTACGCACGCTCAAGGGGCAGCGTATGTGAAAAGTCACGCACGCTCAAGGGGCAGAGTATGTGAAAAGTCACGCACGCTGAGAGAGCAGCATAGGTGAAAAGTCACGCACGCTACAGAGAGCAGCGTAGGTGAAAAGTCACGCACGCTGAGAGAGCAATGTACGTGAAAGTCACGCACGCTCAAGGGAGCAGTGTACGTAAAAGTCACGCACGCTACAGAGAGCAGCGTAGGTGAAAAGTCACGCACGCTACAGAGAGCAGCGTAGGTAAAAAGTCACGCACGCTACAGAGAGCAGCGTAGGTGAAAAGTCACGCACGCTGAGAGAGCAGCGTAGGTGAAAAGTCACGCACGCTGAGAGAGCAATGTACGTGAAAGTCACGCACGCTCAAGGGAGCAGTGTACGTGAAAGTCACGCATGCTGAGAGAGCAGCGTAGGTGAAAAGTCACGCACGCTGAGAGAGCAATGTATGTGAAAGTCACGCACGCTCAAGGGAGCAGTGTACGTGAAAGTCACGCACGCTCAAGGAGACACGCTTCCAACAGGAAGCGTACTCAAGCAGCGCTAAAGAGCGCGCACACCTCAGTGTGCATAGGCTAAACAGCTCTGCACACTGCTCACTGTCTTCTCCAAACAGCAAGGACACCATGGATGAACCCCAAAGCTCCAAAAGTTCATAACTTG
The DNA here is from genome assembly GCA_029216955.1 of Iris pallida. NCBI lineage: Eukaryota > Viridiplantae > Streptophyta > Magnoliopsida > Asparagales > Iridaceae > Iris > Iris pallida. The sequence continues at coordinate 132,512 of JANAVB010009818.1, forward strand.
GCCATCCAAACTCCAAATCCGGATTTCTAAAGTTCCAACTTGGGTAGAATTGAATGCTCATCCACATGGAAACATCAAAAACCCATAAAATCCAACTTAAGAAGCTCAAACCATGTAAAATCCGAAAATAGAAATAACTTAGATCTATGACAATGGGGGCTCCAAATCACAAAAACCCAAGTTCTAATGTTGGTCTCCATGTCCTAATCTATCAAATGGACAAAGAAAAAAGGGCTCTCATGTAGTGGCAAGGTGCACTTGCCTAGGGTTAGGAGAGTTATGGAGGAAGGAGAAGAAGAAGAAGGAAATTAATTGTGGAAGTTATGAGGAGAGAGAGTGGTAGGTGGAGTTATAAAGAGGGGGAGTTGTGGTGGGGATGAGGGGTAGCATAGGGCTAAGGTGATCCAACTCACATAAAACCGAACCAAACCGAACCATCCCCAATAAAACCGAGCCATGAGAAAACCCAAAATACGAGAAATACTGAAATTCCATAAGCTGAGAAAAAAAATACATGCCAAAAAAATCCAAATACGAGTATAATTACAAAATACGGGAAAATACAGGAAAATACAGGAAATGAGGGTGACAACTCTACCCACCTTAAAAGAATTCCGTCCTCAGAATTTAATCAAGGAGCTAGAGATTGCCACGATAAGCTACACTAAGCACAGGCAAGCTACACTAAGCAGTCCAATCATACAATCATACAATACAAGCAAGGAAGGGAAAATGTAAGGCATAAGAAAGACATTATATCTCACGAGTCAAACAGGTAGGGGTATCGCGATCGGATGTCGTACTCACGCTCCCACGTTGACTCACCCAGAGAGTGATGACCCCAAGCAACACGGACTAATTTAATAGTCTTGTTCTTGAGTATCTTTTCCCTCCGGTCCAAAATAGACACGGGTCTCTCCTCATACGAAAGGTTGGTACCAACAACCAATTCCCAATGGTCTAGGACGTGGCTCGGGTCCGGAATATACCGTCGTAATTGGGACACATGGAATACATTATGCACCTCACTTAGCGACGGCGGAAGAGCGAGGCGATATGATACATCTCCTACTCGCTCTAGAATATCGAACGGCCCTATATACCTAGGACTAAGCTTTTCCTGCACGCCGAAGCGAATGGCGTCGCGTTTAGGCGAGATCCTAAGGAATACATGGTCGCCGACAGCAAATTCTAAGGGACGCCGATGAGCATCGGCCCAATGGCGCTGGCGGTCCTGGGCAACTCGGAGGTGATCTCTGACCTTTCTGACCACTTCAACCGTCTGGGAAATCAATTCGGGTCCGAGCATCTGCCTTTCTCCGACATCGTCCCATGCTAGCGGGGATCTGCACTTCCTGCCATAAAGAGCCTCGAAGGGTGCCATCTGGATACTGGCCTGATAACTGTTGTTGTACGAGAATTCTACCAGGTGTAGATGATTCTCCCATGAACCACCGAAGTCAAGGGTACAAGATCTCAACATATCTTTGAGAGTCTGGATTGTGCGCTCTGATTGACCATCCGTCTGCGGGTGATAAGCTGAGCTGAATTGAAGGCGAGTCCCTAAACTCTTCTGCAAGCTGCGCCAAAAGTGGGATGTGAATCTTGAATCCCTGTCCGAGGTGATGCTGACTGGCACACCGTGAAGCCTGACGATCTGCCTGAGATACATCTCTGCTAACTGCACCGTCGATTGTCCAACTCTGAATGGGAGAAAGTGTGCCACCTTGGTAAGCCTGTCCACAATTACCCAAATAGCATCTCTGCCGGCCGGAGATCTGGGCAATCAGGTCACAAAATCCATGGTTATATGTTTCCATTTCCATTCTGGGATCGGTAAGGGTTGAAGAAGTCCAGCGGGCCTCTGATGTTCAGCTTTAACCTGTTGGCAAACTAAACACCGAGAGACAAACCGGGCTATCTCCCTCTTCATGCCATTCTACCAGAAATGCTGACGAATATCACGGTACATCTTCGTACCACCCGGATGAATAGAATACTGCGAACTGTGGGCTTCTGCCATGACTTCCTGTCTGATATCTCCACTAGGTACACAAAGACGAGAGCCGTGCCGAAGTGTACCGTCTTTATGGATACATAACTCTGGCCTTCTCCCTTCTTCACACTCTGCTCTGAGTCGCTGGGTCTTGGAATCTGTTGACTGCGCCACCCGGATTCTCTTAACTATGCTGGACTGCACCTGAAGACTGGCCATCAATGCCAGACTGGTTGGAAGAACCACCTCAATTCCCATCTTTTGAAGATTTGCTAATAATTCTGGTTGCACCGTCAGGAGATAAACTCCGGCTCTCCTGCTCAATGTATCTGCTACAACGTTAGCCTTCCCGGGATGATACTGTAATCCACATCATAATCCACCAATAGCTCGAGCCATCTTCTCTGCCGTATATTAGGGTCCTGCTGGGTGAAAACATACTTCAGGCTCTTATGATCAGTAAAGATCTCCACTCTATCTCCGTACAAGTAGTGTCTCCACAACTTCAAAGCAAACACTACCGCCGCCAATTCCAAGTCGTAGGTCGGGTAATTCTTCTCATGATCACGTAGTTGACGTGACGCATAAGATATTACCTTCCCATGCTGCATCAAGACACACCCTAATCCTCTGCCTGAAGCGTCGCAATAAACTGTGAATCGTCCGGTCCCATCTGGATGGTTGAGAATGGGAGCCGTTATCAAACCTCGTTTCAACTTCTCAAATGATTTCTGACACTCTGCTGTCCAAACAAATGGCACATCCTTGCGGGTCAATTGGGTCATCGGCGCTGAAATCCTTGTAAAATCTGAAACGAACCGCCGGTAGTAGCCGGCCAATCCAAGGAAGCTGCGAACCTCTGCCACTGAGCTGGGTACCGGCTATGACTCGATAGCCACAATCTTCTGGGGATCCATTTCCACTCCTCCTCGGGTAATGATATGACCCAAGTACGAAATACGATCGAGCCAGAACTCGCATTTACTGAACTTGGCGTACAACTGATGCTCCCTAAGCGTCTGGAGGACGACTCTGAGATATTGCTCATGCTCTGCTTCACTCTTGCTGTAGACCAGGATGTCATCTAGGAACACGATCACAAATCGGTCCAAGTAAGGCATAAAAATGCGATTCATGAGGTCCATGAATACGGCCGGCGCATTGGTCGCTCCAAAGGGCATAACAAGGAACTCCCAATGTCCATACCTCGATCTGAATGCTGTCTTCGGGATGTCCTGCTCTCTGACTCTGATCTGGTGGTATTTCGACCGCAAGTCGATCTTCGAGAACACTGAAGCCCCTCTGAGCTGATCAAACAAGTCATCTATCCTCGGAAGAGGGTATCTGTTCTTGATTGTCACCGAATTCAAGGTACGATAATCAACACATAGCCTGGACGTACTATCCTTCTTTTTCACAAGAAGCATCGAGGCTCCCCAAGGCGATCCACTTGCACGGATGAATCCCTTGGTCCTCAGTTCTTCAATCATCTTGTACAAAATCTCCAATTCTGAAGGCGCCATCCTGTAGACTCGCTCTGACACTGGTGCTGTCCCGGGAATCAAGTCTATAGTGAACTCAATCTCCCGCTCTGGCGGCGTCCCTGGAAGCTCCTCTGGAAAGACATCTGGAAACTCTTCAACTATCCGGGGTAACTGTACTGCTGCTACTGCCATCCGCAATGCTGGGGAAGATGGCTCCACTGCGCCTCTGGAAAACGAAAACTCTGGCTTACCGGGGATACTAAAGACAACTCTGCCAATATGGCAGTCTATCCTAGCATACTGGTTCCTCAATCAATCCATGCCTAGGACTACATCATAGTCTGCCATAGGAAACTCTATGAATCTAGCGGGGAACTCCCTACCGCCAACTACGACCCGACATGAGGAAAACACTCGATCTACCCCGACAAGACCATTACCAGTAAGTATATTGAGCCTCACTGATAATAACTCGGGCTCCAATCCTATCCGTGTCGCGAATCATGCAGACATGAATGAATGCGATGCACCAGAATCAAACAATACCGAAGCTGGAAAGGAGTTGACGAGAATAGTACCTGCCACTACCTCACCTGGTGCAACTTCTTCTTCCATAGCCATCATCATGGCCTGACCTTGTCCTCTGGCTGCTGGTCCCCTCTGCTGGAAACCCCTCTGCCTATTCTGGTTCTGAGCCTGGGCTTGTGCATACTGCTGGGGGTATTGTTGCTGGAATGCCTGAGACTGAGGCGGCAAGGGCCTCGAAGACTGATACTGCTGCTGCTGAACTGGTACTGGGGCCGGTCCTCTCACCGAAGAGCTAGAAGGGTTGGATGCAGATGAACCACCCCTATTCGGGCAGGCCCCAACCCTATGATCTGCTGCTCCACAAGCCAGGCACAATCCCTGCGCCCTGCGACAGTCTGCGACCACATGCCCTGGCTTCCCGCAATGAGAACATCCCATCGCGAAAGTCTGCTTCTGCTTCTGCTGCTGCGGGTACGTCGGGGTCGAATGCTGAACCGACGTCACTGAGGCCGCCCGCCTCGGAGTTCCAATGGTCAATCCCCTAGCTGCCGGGGCTGGAGCTGATGATTGGTGCATCTGACTGTGGGACCGCTTCCTACTTCCGGTCCTATCCACGATCCTCTGGGAGGTATACTCATGCCTCCTAGCTGCTCTCAAGACTGCATCGAATGTCTGGTGCTCGAACTGCTCAACCGCCAACAAGATCTCCAAATGCAGTCCCTGCTGGAACTGCTGGGCCCTATCAAACTCGGTCGCCACCAAGGTGGGGGCAAACCTACTGAGCCTAGAAAACTCCGATGCATAACTGTCGACTAATCTGCCTCCTTGCTTCAAGTTGGTAAATCTGGCCTGCAGGTCGTACCGAGCCACAGCATCGAAATACTTCGTCTGGAATCTCTCTCTAAACACTGCCTAAGCAATAGGTGCCACTAATCCCATGGCCTGCGTCGCCCACCAATTGCGAGCCAAGTCCAACAACTGCAGGCGTACCACCGCCACCTTCTCATTCTCGGGTGTCCTAGCTGCTTCCAGAATCACCTCGGTATCCTGAAGCCAAGCATCTGCGGCGATAGCATCTTCACTACCGTCGAAGAATGGAGGGTTCAAGCGCTTGAAGCTGTTGGCCACGCTGTTACCCTGATGACCTCCTCTGGTCAGAGCATCCGCCACTGCCTGTTGCAAGGCATCTCCACGACGATCTTGAGAAGCTATCAAGGTCCTGACGAGTCCTACTAATGTGCCACTATCAGGTTCTGCGGGCTGGACGGGCCGAACTGGTGACTCTCCTCCAATAGGCACAACTCTGGAGGCTATCCCGGAATGCTGGGCTTGATCTCCGGGTTGCTGCTGTTCCACGAAAAATGCTCCACCTCGTCGATTCGGTAGGACCAGGTACAGTGCCGCTGAAAAAGATGACACAGGGAACAATAAGGAAAGGACCAGGACAGATCAACGATATAAGCACAGAATCAGGGCAAGAATCCAGGGATTCAGAAGATACGGACAGAGATCAAGGATGAGTACTGATTGAGACATCTATCTGGTAAACCCCCACACATCTTGATTTTCTCGACCTGCATGGGCCACTACTTAAACCATGTCATGCCCCAGAACCAGAATACTGGAGAGCGGGGGGCAGACATAGCCAGCTACGTATATTGAAATGGAAACCACCTTGATATATGGTCACGGCTGTCTAGATATATGAGGGTTTACTATAAGCCAACAGTCTCTTATGGTCATGAACAAGCCTAATGTCTCAATCACCACAAGTAAGTAAAGTCGCAAGATGTATGATCATTAAATATACAATAATAAGGCGTCCCAAATATTACATATTTAGCTGATCATGAAGCTAGTCGTTACAAAATGTTAGGACTAGCAAGAGTTTAGTCATACATGATCAACCCTAGGATTTGTCAATCATGTTTACAGCCCGTAGGCAGACAGTAAGTAAAAGTGCTTCGAGCTAACAGGTGCTCGTCGGCTAAACGCCTCAAAAGAATAATTTTTACAATAGAGTGAGCGAAACAAAATAGAAAACCCACTCTTGGCCCGGATTCCGTCTAGTATTCACCATTGGGCTGGAAGCTTGGTAGATCCTCGGGAGCTGCTCCGAAATCTGGCCGCACAAAACCAGCTGGGTCAACCCCAGAAAGAGCAAGTGCCACAAGGGGGCCACAAAAATAAGAACAAAAGCCAGCAATCAGCACAAGAAAATCTAATATTAAAATTAAAACTTACGAAAATATGGCAGGGTGATATACGACGAGATAACCATGGAACTATTCCGATAGCCAGGTTACAACCCGTAAACCAAACAAGGACCGGGGTTGTAACCCTTCATCTGAACGGGACTTGGTTTTCCACCATTTATCGGCAAATAATAATGTAAGAAAATCAAGACAGAAAACAATCTTGTACTGGATCAAGACATAGCTAGACTGGTTATACCTCATTCAATCAATCACGGCCAAGCATATACTACGGCTTACTACTTTAACTAACTAGGGTTATCACAGACCTAATTACTAACATGATGCAGTGATATTGTTCCATAGCCACAAGCCCTGCAGACCATCCAGGTTACCCAGGTCGAAAATTAGGGGTTGAATTCAGGTGGGTACATCGCCCGGGAGACAAATGTACCCTTAGGTGACTTAGAGGGTACAATACTCGACGGTGCGCTGGAAATGTGCCCTACTCGACGGCAGGCTACAGATCCCAAGAGCGCCCAGGTAACGAGATCGCCTGTAGCTGTGTCATCTCTTCATGACTACTGTGTTATTCTAGTTATTAATCTTAATCCATTTAGTAGGTACTCCTGACCGTGGTACTCAGGAGTCCCATCCTAGACATGATGCAAGACTGGAAAAGTAGATTTAACAAGCAAGCAAGAAGAACTACCCATGGTGTCAAGGCAAGTCAAGTTAATTTATCAAGTCATGTCAAGTCAGGAGTGCGCCGCCACGGGCCACTACCAAGTTATCAAGATGGATCAGGTCAGGGTACTTGTCAGGAGTGCTCCACTACGGGTCACTGTCGTGTCATGCTAGTTCTTGTCATACCATGCCATGTACAATAGTCATTCCAAACATATTAAGTAAAATCAAGTTCATGACAAAAGGCGTAAGGATATAAAATGGGCATAAAATATCTAATAAAATATCAAAATACGGGTCAGGGGATGCGTACGCACAAAAGTACGTACGCAGGGGGAATGCATATGCAATAAAACACGCTCGCAGGAGGGCAGCGTATGTGAAAAGTCACGCACGCTCAAGGGGCAGCGTATGTGAAAAGTCACGCACGCTGAGAGAGCAGCATAGGTGAAAAGTCACGCACGCTACAGAGAGCAGCATAGGTGAAAAGTTACGCACGCTGAAAGAGCAATGTACGTGAAAGTCACGCACGCTCAAGGGAGCAGTGTACGTGAAAGTCACGCACGCTACAGAGAGCAGCGTAGGTGAAAAGTCACGCACGCTACAGAGAGCAGCAGAGATGAAAAGTCACGCACGCTGAAAGAACAGCGTAGGTGAAAAGTCACGCACGCTGAGAGAGCAATGTACGTGAAAATCACGCACGCTCAAGGGAGCAGTGTACGTGAAAGTCACGCACGCTGAGAGAGCAGCGTAGGTGAAAAGTCACGCACGCTGAAAGAGCAATGTACGTGAAAGTCACGCACGCTCAAGGAAGCAGTGTACGTGAAAGTCACGCACGCTCAAGGAGACACGCTTCCAACAGGAAGCGTACTCAAGCAGCACTAAAGAGCGCGCACAGCTCAGTGTGCGTAGGCTAAACAGCTCTGCACACTGCTCACTGTCTTCTCCAAACAGCAAGGATACCATGGATGAACCCCAAAGCTCCAAAAGTTCATAACTTGGCCATCCGAACTCCAAATCTGGATTTCCAAAGTTCCAACTTGGGTAGAATTGAATGCTCATCCACATGGAAACATCAAAAACCCATAAAATCCAACTTAAGAAGCTCAAACCATGCAAAATCCAAAAATAGAAATAACTTAGATCTATGACAATGGGGGCTCCAAATCACAAAAACCCAAGTTCTAATGTTGGTCTCCATGTCCTAATCTATCAAATGGACAAAGAAAAGAGGGCTCTCATGTAGTGGAAAGGTGCACTTGCCTAGGGTTAAGAGGGTTGTGGAGGAAGGAGAAGAAGAAGAAGAAGGAAATTAATTGTGGAAGTTATGAGGAGAGAGAGTGGTAGGTGGAGTTATAAAGAGGGGGAGTTGTGGTGGGGATGAGGGGTAGCATAGGGCTAAGGTGATCCAACTCACATAAAACCGAACCAAATCGAACCATCCCCAATAAAACCGAGCCATGAAAAAACCCAAAATACGAGAAATACTAAAATTCCACAAGCTGAGAAAAAAATAAAAATACATGCCAAAAAAATCTAAATACGAGTATAATTACGAAATACGGGAAATGAGGGTGACACTTATATATTTAGGGTTTCATTCTCCTAGATGTTAGGGTTTGTATGGAGAATGTTTGAATTAATTTGGTGGAGATTTGGTCAACCAATCAACTAATATGACAATATGGGTTAGTAGGTTTCCGTATTTAGAAAGAGTGAGTTTTGAATTAATACTCTCTGAATCTATAAATACATGGCTATTATTTAATTGATAAAAAATTAGGCAAATACATGAATAAATGATTTTGGCAACCTAAGGTAGGCCCTACTAAGTGGTTTGAGCTAGGGTTGAGTCAAAACAATTATTCGAATTGAATTGAACACCGAAAAGACTATAAATGGGTCTCATGTGCCATTTGAAAATAAGTAGCACATGGGAACTTAATTGAGTAGGACACCATTGGCATATGTGTAGTAGGCTCAAAATAGGTCAAGATCATATATTAGGTCATTTAGGTTGGATCGATGTCGAGTCCCGAAATTATGTTGGAAAGTACGACAAGTTTTACGGTAGATAACAAATTAGCTTAAGTTGACCTGAAAGTTGTGTGATGAAAACAGAATATAAAAGAACATGTTTGAGTGGGACATGATATATCAAAATGAAGATAAACTTATCTAGATTAAAACTTATGAAGGAAGATTCTAGAGATCGACATTTCTTGTGCTCCAAAAATCAAAGCTACAGAAAAATATATATTATGATCATAAATAATAGTAGGAAAATATATAATAACCAATACATAATTTAAAATATAACTTATATATATATATATATATATATATATATATATATATATAATATATTATATTATATTTTATATTTATATATATATATATTTTATATATATATATATATATATATATATATATATATAAAATATAATATAATATATTATATATAAATATATTTATATATATATATATTATATATATATATATATATAATATATATATATATATATATATATATATATAATATATATATATATTTTTAATATATACCAAAACCTTTCAATCTTGTATTTAAAAAGGCAAAAAATATCGAAGCCTTTACAAGTAGGAGCAAGAGGGAAATAAGAAAAATACAAAAGAACAGAATCTAGCCCGGATCAGTGAGTTAGGGAGTTCCAGAAGCCTTCCCCGACGTGCTTGCAGTGTCTTCCGACTTTAGAGATCTGTCTGATAACCTCTCTCAAGAGTTTGTTGGCGAGATATTGCTTGCCCTCGTATCTAAATTTATTGTGATTCTTCCATATAACCCACGTGATGGTGGCTGCGAAGATCTGGTGGCCATACGAGGCTCTACCCATGATACACGAAGATCGTTGAAGCCCCCACCAGCCAGAGGCTGGTCACAACGGGAGGAGAGAGCATACCAAATCTGCATAGCCAGGTCGTCGGACTCAAAACTCTGTTCAACAGATTCGGAGTGTCGCTCAGCACAACAATGGCACGCCGAAGCTATGTTGTAACCTATGGTGGTGAGGGTGTCATCTGTGGGGAGCTTCTTGCGGTATGCTCTCCAGGACAGGAACGACCATTTTTTGGGGATGCATGATTGCCAGAAGGGTCCGATGATGGGGGATGCCATTCCGCCGCCCCGTACCTCTCTTCTCGCAGAAGCTAGGAAGAAGCATCCGCTGGCCGAAGCGGACCACCGCAACGAGTCTGGGAAATGCGTGACCGTCAAACCGAAGATGGCTAACGTCGTAGCTGCTGCCTCTCCTATCCACTCCTAAGCTTTCACCCCGTTCCACTCACCGTCTGGATCCCACAGGTCTCTGATCTCGCTGTAAAGCAGGGCGTCCGGGCGATGAGGGAGTAGGTCCTCACCGACCCACCATTTGAAGAAGATGGCCGAGGCTCCTGATCCAAGGTTGAGATGAATCAACGGTTCAGCCAGACTACTACCGTACAGGATACGGTAACAGGACGTTGAAGCTTTACAGTTCAGGAAAGCAGCATACGGATGGATGTGCTTAAAGTATCTAGCCTTCATGACCCTCGTCCACAGGTTATGACTTCCGCGAAGCTTCCACCATAGCTTCATGGAATAGGCATCCACGACATGGAATAACCTACAAAATCTGAAACCAGCCTCATCCATAGGTTTAGCCATGGTGTCCCAACTATCCCAGTGATGCTTGTCAGTGTCGTCGCTGTGACCCTAGAAGAAGTTGGCGAAGAGGTTTTTGATATAGTTAAGAACATTCTTGCGGAGGGGGAGCAGGCTGCAAGGGTATAAATGGGGATAGAGGAGAGGACACATTGGATGAGAATCATCTTACCCCCAGGCGAGAGAGTCGCGTTGTGTCCTACCTCAATTTTTTTCTTATGATTTTGCCTACCAACCCTTCAAAAATACCGGCATTAGATCTCCCATACACCAGGGGACAACAGAGGTATGGAAGGGGGTACACGACGGTGAAGGAGGTGATATTAGTGAGGGTGGCATATTGCTCTCTATCGGCTGTGTGGTGACAGTAAATAATACTCTAGTTGGGGTTAACCTGCTGCCCGGAGCATCTGAAATATCTCTCAAGTGTTTTCATGACCACTTCCACTGACACGACGTCTCCGGCTGAGAAAGTGCGGATGTCATCAGCATAAGTCAGATGAGTTATAATCAGACAGTCGCTGGTGGTGTATTAATGATGAAATCTGGGGGTCCCAACCATCCTATTCAGGTTTCTACTTAATGCTTCGGTAGCTATGATGAATATGGTGGATGATAGGGGGTCGCCTTGTCTGACACTGCGGCTGGCTTTAAAGAAGCCCTATGCTTGACCGTTAATTACAGTGGAAAACCACGAGTCACTAATCGATCTCCAAACCATGTCAATCCAAATCTCTAAAAATCCAAAAGCCCTGAAACCCAGATCATGAATTGCCAATCAAGTCTGTCGTAAGCCTTTTCCATGTCTAGTTTAATGGCAATGTTACCCCCCTAGCCGGGAACTTCATGCAGGTGACCATCTACTGAGCCAGCAGAATATTGTCTAAAATATTCCTGCCTCGGACGAAACCACTTTGTTCTTCTGAGATAATCTTGGGAAGAAGGCTACTCATGCGATTGGCATTAATCTTCGAGATGATTTTATTGGTGAAGGTGCATAAACTCAGGGGTCTAAAGTCTTTGAAGGTTTCCGAGTTGTCCTTCTTAGGGATGATGATTAGATTGGCACTGGATATCGATCTGGAGTATCTAACGTCCTAAAAAAAGTATTGGCCGCATCTTGGATATCAGCCTCGGTAATGTTCCGGCATGATCTGAAGAAGACACCAGTAAAATCGTCTGGGCCAGGAGCGCCGTGCTCGCTGAGGGGCCCATACGGCTTCCTTGACCTCGTTCACAGATGGCTGGAGCAGCAGCTGGATGTCACTCTGTCTTTGATCAGGGTGGGGATCGCTGCAAGGAAATTCTCATCCCTATGGATGACCTCTTTAGTAAACAGATGAGAGTAAAAGTTCTCCGCTGCCGATTGAATGTCACAGTACTCTTTGAGGATGCGACCGCTATCATCTTTGATCTGATGTAGGGTGAGTTGTTGTCTGCATCCCTTAACGCAAGAGTGGAAGTAACTGGAGTTCTTGTCCCCCTCCAAGTCCCATTTCAGTCTGGCTTTTTGTTTCTAGAACTTCGTCTCGACCTTGATACGAAACTTCAACAGGGCTCTGGTGAAATTAAGGGACGCTCTGTTGGTTGGCGAACTGTCTTGAGCAAATAATACCTCTGCACGGCTAACGTCATCTTCAGCTGCACGCACGGCCTGGAAGATATCCCCAACGCCTCCTTGCTCCAACAGGTGAGAGCTTTTCTGGTGGCTTTGAGCTTGGCGGCCACGCGAACGAGGGGGTCCAGGTCGTCTGTGACATTCCAAGCTGTGGCAATAATATTCCTGAACTGTGGGTGATGACTCTAGAGGTCGAGGAAGTGGAAGCTTTTTTTGATCTGATTCGAGTTTCTGCTAATGTTGATGAGAAGGGGGGAGTGGTCTGATTCAGTCGCATTCAGGTGCGAGAGGCTAGTGGTGATCCCCATATCTGACCACTTGGCATTGATTAGGGTGCGGTCCAGCCGGGAGTATTGACGTATAGCGCCTTCCTATATGTTGTACTAGGTGAATGCACTACAAAAAAACTGGAGAGGGAGTAAATGAGCACCGAAAATGAAGTCGTTGAAGTCGTGCATGGCCGGCAAGAGAGGTGGACGCCCTTCCGTCTTCTCCTTCCTACTGGCAACAACATTGAAGTCCCCGACACATAGCCAAGGGAGGTTATTGTAGAGGTGATAAGTGTCACTAAGGGAGTCCCATAGCTGTTTGCGTTCAGGGATATCGCGACTGCCATGGACCGCAGACAAGAGGGAGCGTGACTGAAGCATCGGGTGTTCTACCCAGCACGAAAGAGCCTGCTTGGTGTCACTAACGATGCCTAGCTTAACTTCAGTACCGAAGAAAATCCAGATGTCATGACAACCGGCAATGGCGTCAGCGAAGCCAAGCTGAAGCTGAGTGGCTTCGATTTTGTTGTGAGGGATTTTGGGTTCAATAACCACTAAGATGTCAATTCTGTAAATTTTTTTAAGGCTGATGAGACGTCTCAAGGTGGGATTGTTCGTGAGACCCCTAACATTCCATGATAGAATGTTAAACATCTTGTAGGCCTGATGGGGGGAGTTTGGTAAGTTTCACGGCAGACCTAGTGGTCATGGTCGTTCCTTCTCTAGTGCTACTTTTCTTCGATTTTTTGTGTGAAGCAACAATCTGATCCGCTGCCTTGTTGAGATGGATCTTGTCGACCTCGACCGTCTCTTCTTGAGGGTAGAGGTAGTCCTCTCTGTGAATTTCTATTAGAGCTCCGAAAAAATAATCCTTGTTGGTGATGCCCGCCTCGATACCCTGCTACATCTTGTCCGCAAATTCCTGCCCTAAATTATACCGGATAACCGCTTGAACGGCCTCTTTGCACGGTACGAAGGGGGTTCCTTGATCTTGGAGACTGCCATGCAATACCGCTGATGTCGGTATGTCTGCTTTATTGTATTTGTGTTGCTCACCTCAGAGCCCTCTCCGAAGGGAACTCCCACCATCTCTAGGGGCTCGTCTGGGGTGTCGACCGCGTGGGTGTCAAATTTGTTGGCAATGTTTAAGGGTGGTAGGTGGTAGGGGACGATGGCCCTTCCTGGAGAAGTTTGCTCTTAGGTAAGGGGGTTATCATCGGTGGCCGCAAATCTTATATGAGAGTTAGGGAGTGGGAGTAAGGGAGATCAGTGTGATTTCTTGGTCGGTTACGAGGTAGCGGTCTTCCTATTCTCTTTTCTCTTAAGTTCTAGGTGGGCGCGAAAGCAGTATTCGGTGGAGTGTCCACGCTGATGACAATGCTTATAGAAGATGATGTTGTTGTCATAAACTAATTGTTGGGTGTGAATCTTATTTCCAAGCGAGATGTGGATTAGATTGGGAAGGTCCTTCGACAAATCGAGCTCATGCTTGGCCACGAAAACCTTAAATTCCTACACCCGAGAAATACGTCCAAAATCAGACTATATTTCCTCACTATGCTAGCTAATATGACTATAGCAGACTCTAGATTCCATAACTGAGGCGACCTAGCCCATATGACTTATCTTGGTAGAAATTAAATCATCATTAAATACTAAGTATCCAATTTATCAACAAACAGAAGAAGGTAGACAGTAACTGTCGAAATCGAATTTCAAGATAGTTATTATAAGGCAAAAATGGGAATGGAATCAAGAAGAACAGAACCTGCAAGTATCCCTCCTACTGCCTGTGCATCCTTAACTGTCATGGTGAAAGCTCACCCCTGCTGGCCTTCTCCTCTAGCCTGTTGCTGATGCTGGACAAACCTCTGCTGCTGAGTCTGCAATGGTAGTCCCCTCTGCTGCCCTGTCGGAGCCCTAGCTCCTTCTGCTGCCTGAGTCAATGGTGTCTGGTTTTTGGGACACTCCCTACACTGATGCTCCATTGAACCACAAAGTAAATATATACCTGCCTAGTCTCATCCGGCAATCGTTCTACCAATGACCTGGCTTCTTGCAGAAGTTGTACATAGCGTCCTGCTGCTTTCTGGGTGCCTGTTGGTAAAGTGTATGTCCCTGGCCCTAAAATTGCTGCTGAACAGGCCTCTGCTGCTGCTGAATCTATACGTGAGGCCTCTTGGCCTGGCCTCCGCTGCTGCTGGCTCCATGGGTATCTCATCCCCTCTGGAGCTTCAGCTCAAGATCATCCTCTGCTGCTAAGGCACCCACCAAAATCTCCTCAAAAGTGGTACCCCTGTCACTCTAGGTCAAGGACTTGACCTCCTTGACTAACCCCTTCCGAAACCTCCGGGCCTTTGTTGTCTCACTGAGTCCCTCAACAAATCTGCCCAGACGGTCGAACTCCCTAGCGTACTCCTTGACAGTCTGACTGCTCTGAACTAAGCTCTCAAACTGCATCTCTAGGGCGCCAAGAGCTGTGTCAGGGAAAAACTTCTCCTTGAACAGCTTCTTGAAGGCTGCCCAAGTCTGTCCCTCTGTACCGACCCTCGGGTCCGTCTGGTACCATGCGCAGGCTAGGTCTTGCATCTGGCTACCTGCCGTCTCAATCTGCAGTCGAACTGGTATCTCCGCCAGCCTGAAGATCTCTTCGATATGCTTTATCCAGTCGTCTGTATACAGGATCCCCTCTGTGCCACGAAAGTCCCACGGACGCATCTTCTGGAACTCCTGGATGCCCGACGTCCTCTGCTGATACTGTTGGATCTGGCCACCCTGCGGCTGTGCCGTAACTCGCTCCACTGTCATCAAAGCCAACTTATGGGCATTGTCAATGCCCTGACGAAAATCAGCCGACTGGCGCTGTTGTGCCTCTATCATCTGCTGAAATAAGAAGAACAACTGTGCTGCATCTACTGATCCTGACGGCGGCTGCTGCTGAAGAATGTCTGGAAGAACAGGTGAGGGCCTCCGGATAGGTGGAGGTGCACCTCCAAAGGCAGCAGAAACTCCAACCTGAGCTGGCATGACAGGTGCTACAGGCTCGGGGCCTGGCTGAACAGAACGAGAGGTGGCAGACCTCTTGGTGTGTCCCTCAGTCCGGAGCGATGTGATCTGGTCTCCATAACAGTCTTGGAGGCAGATCAAACAAGAAAGCAATTACTGAGAATGAATCGATAACGTCAAAGGATGACAGTTTATTTCAAAGGAAGACAATAAAGCAGCAATAATTTAGATGACAGAATTAGATAAGAGTTTTCCTAGGTATGATTGAGTACCTTCAAAACTATATCCTATATCCTACTGTAGGCTGTAGTGATACTCTAGTTCGAGTACCACTACATAAATTTGACCTGCATGGGCTACCTCTAAAAATGTGTCACGACCCGCACCCAGTGTAGGGGCACGAAAAGTGGGTACGTCCAGCCTACGTCGTAGTATCGACGGTAGAAGGCTGTCCTAGGTCACATGCATCTAACAATTATAAGGTACCTGTACAGTATATACTCTCCAAATGGAGGACAATACAAAAATGTACAGCTCAATCACAACTAAGGTAGAAGTACGGTAAGATAGATAGATATGATATGAAAATCACCAAATAAAATACAAACAGAAGAAGAAGTCTAAGTGTCTAAGATAACATATCCACAAAACAACATCAAGAATATGTATATATCTCAAAGCCTCAAAGGAAAGACAAGACAATAAAGTAAGATAACTAGTCTAGCTAACTAGCCTAGACTACTAGGATAATGTCCTCTGCAAGGACTGGGACCTCCTGGGAGTCCAGCTCGCAAGTGTCATCTAGGGTGCTCCATAGTACATAGGACAAAACTCCTCGGTGTCATTTGTAATATTTCAACAGGTCCTGTCAGGACAGAAACGAGCACAAAATCTCAACAGTTCATATCATGACAGGAATATAAAGCATGCAATAGAGTAAGATACATGAATCGCTGAAAGAAATGTACATAAAAAAAATAGAAAGATAATTATACTGGAAATATCTACTATAAGTAAAGAACTACAAGTGACTAGTGGTATAGAGTACAAGATAGGCATGTGAACGGCTTGATCAATACATGATTACACTACCGAGTTGTACATGATTACACTACTTGAAATTATTCACATGACTATTTCTACTCTCACGTACCCCAATCAATACACAAGGATCTAGACAGGTTATGTTATTGTACATGACTTCAAATGGGGCTCATAAATGAGTGCATATGAAGTTATACATGAGGGCTCTGTGAACATGAGAGTACATGAATCACAAGAGTATACATGAATAGTAAAAGCACAGGAGTACATGATGAAAGTGAAACGTACATGACATGATGTACCCGATGCTCCCGAGGGGGATAACATCTCATGAAAAGATCCATATAGTACCAATCCGTGTTACCAACGTGACAACATCAAGTAAAGTAATCTAGAGCAAGAATATAAGTCATAGCAAGTATGAAATGATCAAAGAATGTAGTCGCCTGATATCCTGAGTATCTAATGAATATAGATGTCCAAACAAAGTAGATGAGTCCTATTTAGAGCAACACAGGTCACAACATGTCCAGAAAGTTAAACTAAAGATTACAATGCATTCTACATGATTTCTAGGTCATCTTCACCAAAGTCAACTTTTGGTCAACTCTGGTCAACTTATAAAGTCAAACTAGGTCAACCAAGCTATTCTAGGTCTAAACCTAGTCTAACAAGTCATCTAGGCCTAACCAAGCCTATTCTAGCAACCAAGCACAACCACAAGCAAAAAACAATATGTAAATGTCAAGTTATATATATATACAAATACATTTATCACACAAGGCTATTGCCTATATCACAATTATCATATATATATATATATATATATATATATATATATATATATATTATATATATATATATATATATATATATTTTATATATATATATTTATTATATATATATATATATATAATTATATATATATATATATCAATATATATATATATAATTTTTATTTATTTATCAATATTATATAAAATATATATAATATATATATATTATATATATATTATATATATATATTAATATAATCTATATATATATAATATATATGTATATATAAAAAATATATATATATATATATATATATATAATATATATATAATATATTATATATATATATATATATATATATTTATATTATATATATATATATAATATATATAAAATATAAATATATACATATATATATATATATATATTTTATATATATATATATATATATATATATATATATATATATATATATATATATATATATATATATATATATATATATATTTGAATATATATATATATATATATATATATATATATATATATATATCTCATCATCACATCTCATATGAATATATATAAGGGGTAGAGCTATATATATAGGGTGAGTGAACATAATGTGTCAAGGCCAAGTATATAGTGTGTGAATATGTATAGTGTCATAGCAGATAGGGTCAAGAGTGATTATGTGTACAAACATATAATGGGATATCAAAGAGTGCAAAGTGTAGGTGAACATAGTGTCAAGTGGAACAAGCATATGAGTGATAGTGAGTGACAAGGTGTTAGTATAGTGTCAATATGTATATACATATGAGTGTAACAGTAGTGTTAAGATGTAAAACTGTGAAAGTGTCAAGTGAAACATAGTGTATACTATACATGGTGTCAAGGTGAAATGTAGTGTGCCGCATGTATATAGTGTAGTGTACATAGTGTTCTGTTAACAGACATAGCAGTAAGTAATGTGTTAGAGTGTTAAAGTGTCACCAGTGTCAAAATGTATATAGTGTCTGTGTTAAGTGTCAAAGTGAAGTGTTATGTGAACAGTTTGTGATAACATGGTGTAGTATTATAGTGAAATGTGTAGAGTGTCACATAGTGTAAAAGATACCACATAACCCATCTCAGTTAACACATTTATATAAACCTCATCTTCTAGGAATACAAACTATATAGCATATTATGTATCTGAATAGGGTTTGAAACCCTATATCACCCAAATTCGAGCACACAAAGAACCCAGATATATTAACAATCATTACAGTTCATATATACATGTAATTTCATAATTTAGTATTGTAAAATCAATTAAACACATCAAAATCAATTTCGAACACACAGTATCAGAGTTTCGCAAACCCGACAGCCAAACCCTAAATTACATGTCGAAAATCCAATTAACAGAAAATTAGTGTGTGTTAGTAAATGTCAAACATGTACTCGTGTCCAAGGGGTCATCTCATGTCCATAAAACTAGACACGAGGTGTCCAAACACAAATTAAACACTGAAACCCAAACTGCACACAGACAGCCTCGTGCGGTGGGTTCGAGAGCTCGTGGACATGACACGAGCCACGACACATCTCGTGCTCGTGTCTACACGTAGCCTACATGTAGGTCTACACAATGGACACAACACGAGATGTCCACGACACGTATTCGTGCGATACGACACATGTATCAGACACGAATACACACGTGCACAGTCACAGAACAAAACACGTGCACACATGTTTCTGTGTCCGACACGACACGAAAAGCGACGAAAATTTACAGACACGACCGCAGATAATGCCCCTACGTGTCCCTCAAGTTTCATCCCTCCTCTTTGCGTGTCGTATCCGCTGCATGCCTCGAGCAGCAGGACACAGCATGCGGGCTCGTGCGAGCGAGTTCGTGTCCATTTTGGACACGAACACGGCATAAAAATTTGCTCAGACACGTGGATTTATTATCAGCACACTGAGGGCTACAAAATCATATATTTACTTGTAGAAAATTAGAATAAAACAGTCACTGTGGTATTTTGTCAAACACATGTCATAGAACACTGATACGTGTCAATACGCACATCAAAACAATACTAATTCCAACCAAACTCACTCTACAGGTAAGGGACACCAAGATTGATGCAACTATGGAAAGAAATCTGGGATTTGAATCAATTTGAGGGGTTTACCTATTTAGTGAAGATCTCAATCAAAAAGCCCCAAAATGAGAATCCTCTTCCAATAGCAATGGCCAAAAGAGCTCCAATCCTAGCAAGCAAGCTCCCTTCAACCTCTACTCCAGAAGTGACTTCAAATGCAAGTGCGTGGGATCAATTTGGTGGAGGAATGGTGAGATTTGACAATTTGGGGAAGAAATATTAGGGTTTCCAAAAGGGGGATCACTAAAAGAGGTAAGTGGCAAAGAGACATTACATAGGGGGTTGGGATCTCCATATGGCTGTGATGGGCCGGCCATACAAGCTAGGGTTAGGGTTTCATATGGAGAAATGGGCCATGGGCCTAATGCACCAGTTAGTTATCTCAACCTTCTAGCTAATAGCCCAATCAACACATAGCACCCAATCTCTCCATGAACCCAAGTCAACTTGAGTCAACTTGAGTTAGGTTTGGGTCCAACACCATTCTACCATGCTAACTAAGTCACCAAATTCATGGTCAAACGCAAGGCTAGTCTCTATGGTCTCAACTAGCAAAAGTCAAAAATCACAAACACCAATCCAATAAATAACAAAATAATTCAAAGAAACCACAATGACCAAAATACCCTCATGCCAAATAGAAATAAATCATCTTAATCACATGGTTAGGTCCCCATGGTCATGGTTAGTCTCTAGGTCAAGTAGTATCTAGGGTTTTACTAGCAAAATACCAAAATCACCAATCACCAATTAAAATAGTTTTAAAAGAATTAAAAATTACCAAAAATCATAACATGATTTAAATCTCATTATTAAAAGATTAAAATTACAAAAGTTCAAAATTACCCTCATTCAGAAAAGTGGGTGTTACATATTAAAAACCTTTCTATCTTCTCAAGCCTAGCTTCCTAGTCATTTCTTAATTTCGAGGACAAAATTCTTGTAAGTTGGTTAGAGTATAAACCCCCTAAAATTTACTACATAATTTTTTATTATGGTATTTATACCTTTAAGTACGAATATGTAGATACATAGTATTGTTTATTTGTGTATATAAAATGTTTTATAGGTTTCAATAATACAGGAAAAAAATTTCCGATATATATGTAAGGTAAATATATTTTTCCATTTTTTGAGTATATAAAATGTGTCACACCAAGAGACTAGTCAAATTTTATTTATAATGATATATTTATATGTTATTTTATTTTTATACATATATATGTACTATATTAGTAAATAATGTTTTATGTAATTAATATATACCACTTTGCATGAAAGGTACATGAAAAAATTAATATATATTGTAAAATTTGATTTTTTTTTCAAAATTATTTGGAATTGTTTTTAATTTACAAACAGTTATTTTAAATTTATTTGATATAAATTTTTAAATATTTGTGGTGATTTAAATTGGATAAGATTTGATTAAATTTGTTTAAATAAATAATTAGAATTATCTAAAGGGTTTTTTAAATAATCATAATTCTTATCCAATCGGGAGTTTCTCCACCTATATATAGGGGAGTTCTTCCATTATTTTTTCCACAAATTTTTTTAACCACCATCTATCCATCATAGCCAAACACCATCGTGCCAGACACCAAGTCCTTGTCCATATTTTCTTTCCACTATTTCTATTACAAATACATTTTATCTTCGTGTCCAACAAACTCGAACACAGCCTTGACCCTCAGATTTCCTGTGTCACGCAGGATACGATTCTATTCGACAAATTTTCCTTGTGTCCGTGTCTCGTAGGACATACTGACACAATCTGAAACCTAACCCTAATCCTAACTCTGGCCTGTGGCTACCCTCTGCCACCAGTCCCGACCTACCTCTGAGTGCCTACGTCGCCACAACGACAGCAGCTTCGTCTCCCCTGAGAATTCCCTCCAGACCCCCTTCCAGAACCTCCGTCGACCAACCAAAGCCAACAACACCACCCGACCTGCCCGTCACCACCAGAAGTTTACTGCTCCACCACTCTGTAACCTAGCACCGCCTCATCTCTACTATCATCATCGTCACTGACTCCACTGTGACCGTTGCGCTCACCCCATCACTGACTCTGTAAACTAATCCTGTCCACCACTGACTTGCCACCAACAACTCCTTCTCACTGCAGTCCATCGCTACCAACGCCACAACCTCCACCGTCCACATCTATACGGTACCACCACCACCACCATCATCATCGACTATCGCCCCATCGTCTCCTCTTCTTTGTTGACCTCGTGCCTCACGGCGACTGTCTTCTCTGGCACAGAGCTCCCCTACAGCACCTCCGGTGAGCACCGTTGTGCTTGACAGACCCTGACCTCGACGATTCTGCCCAGATCAGAGAGCTTCGTCGCTCTCCATGTCGTGTCGACCGCGCTCAGTACCACCCTCGAGCCCACGCTTGCGATGAGAGCTCCATGGCTGGGGCGTCGCTGTAGAAATCCCTATCCGCCGCTCGAGCTAGCTCCGTCGTCTTCCTCTGGCTGGGACCATCCCTTCCGCGGGTGCTGCAGCCAATTGTCGGGCACCATGAGGTGAGCTATCGACTCTCCATTTTCCCTCCTTCTCGAATGTTCTCTCATCAAATTCTCTTTCTTATAAGAGATCTCCAGGCAAACAGGAGAACACGCGGGCAGATATAAGAATTCTTCCAGAATTTCTTCCACTCATTAAATATAGATGAATCAGAGAGATTTGTTTCTCTGTTGAAAGATTCATGAATCACTCGATAAGCCGATTTAGAAGTAAGGTTTCCATCTTTGGTATGCCTCCAGTAAAGAGTATCAGATAATCCACAATTTGAATGGGATGTTGAATATTGCCTCAGCTTCATGGGAAGGAAATAATAGCAGAATCTTCTTAATATTTCAATTGTTGGTATGAGAATCAATCAATTCATTAACATTAACCACCTGATCTTTAGCAGAAGGATAACATGTTACCAGAAAATTAGGCAACCCAGGCACCCAAGGATCTTCCCAGATTTGAATATTTATGCCATCACCCACAGACCAAATAATATTGCCATGTAGAAATTCTTTTCATATATATACTGGACCAAATACATGAAACAGTAGATGTTGGTGTTACCGACCAAAAGCATGATGTATGCAAGTATTTACTTTCCAGTAATTGAACCCAAGGGGATCTTTTATCCTTTAAGAATTGCCAAGCCAATTTCATACACAATGCCAGATTTGATATATGAGGATCACGAATACCAAGACCTCCCTGGAACTTTGGTTTTGTAAAATTAGACCAAGCAGTAAAATGGAGCTTCCTCTTACTATCATTATCTCCCCACCAAAAATCTCGTTGATGTTTGGTATGCCTACCAAATCAAATAATCATCGACGGATTGATAATATTAATACATTATGCCCTTTATGTCAGGTATGTGAAGAAACTAATGATTGTTGGCCCATTCCACGGTCACACCCGATTTCGATAATCAACATATACTTTAGTCAATGCACAAAATATAGAAAATGCTGCTAACTATTTCAGGATGCATGAAATCATATTCGGACGATGTATGCATAAATCAAAGCGTCAAAGTCATCAAAATCTTCTGAAGACTCTTTTATACTTTTATTCTGTATTTACATTTTATTGAGTCTAGGAATTACTTTGTAAAATCAAATATGGTAATACTGGCTTAGGGTTAAAATTGTCCTCCTTTCTAGAAACCTATTTTTACCCTTTCATATTTTCGGTTACAAATATTTCAAAAACATATTTCGAAAATATTCTTTTCAAATGATTTTACAAAGAACCAAAAACATGTTTGAAAACTGTTTTTACAAAAGAATTTCAAAATATCTCCTAACAGAACTCCTAGCCGAGTTCGGCCCGAGTTCGGTCCGAACTCTGACCGAGTTCGGTCAGTTTGTATTCAAACTTCAGTTGCCTCCAAATCTGCGAGCAACGTCTATTTTGCGAGATATTTGCACCCGTACTCTGCCCGAGTTCTGTCCGAGTTCGGTTGGTGAAAACACCTATAAATAGAGAAGAACTTTTCACTTCAAATCATCAATTCATTCTTCATCTTCTCTCTCTACTATTCAAGTGTTTTCTAAACGATCTAAGATTTTCAAATCTCACCTACACATCTCTTAGCCAAAAGCCAGTACTAGAGTTGATTTAGAGTCTTTGGTTACTCAAGAGTTGTAAGAGGTCGTTCAAGTTTCAACAACTTTTCTGTTGTGGAGCTGGTCGTGCGCTCGCCACCAAGCACTGTGTTGTGAAGCCGGTCGTGCGCTTGTCACCAAGCACG
>JANAVB010009819.1:0-25307 GCA_029216955.1 Iris pallida
GGACAAAATTTTTATAGGTGGGTAGGATTGTAACACCCAGTTTCTGAAATGAGGTAATTTTGAAATTTTGTAATTATAATCATTATTAATGATATTTATTTCATATTATAATTTTTAGTGATTTTAATTTATTTTAAAACTAATTAAATTCATGACTTGTGATTTTGGTGATGTGCTAGTGAACAGTAGAGACTGCCTACCCTAGAGCCTAGCCATGTGATTAGGGTATTTAGACATTTTTAGGGTTATTTGATTTTATTATAATTTATTTGAATTTATAGGAATTTTTAGAATTTATTTTGAATTGTTTGGATGAGGATTGACTAATGTTGACTAGGAGACTAACCTAGTGACTAACCTAGGTTAAGACCACTAGGTTAGGTTAAGTAAACTTGGTTAGACCTAATTTAGTGAGGTTTAAGTCATTAGAACTTGTTTGGAGAGTTTTGGAGTTGATTAGGCTAAAATGGCTTATGACTTCATAAGTCATGATTAATGACTTAAGACTTAAAGCCCATAGGCCCACCATGTAGCCAAACCCTAACCCTAATCAGCCCATGGCAGCCAACATAGGGTTTCCCACCCTATTTAATGCCTCTCAAAGTTAGGGCTAGCCTCCATTAGGTTTTCTTGCCAAGTTTTGGAAAGAGGTGAGTTCCATCTTCAAAAATTCCTATTAAATCCAAATTAAATCCTTTTTCCCTCTAATAAATTGCATTAGGACCTAAATACCATGTTCTTGCTGTTTGTATCAAGTGTTGACAGGAAAGGAACAATTTGGAGAGCCTTTGGTGGTTTGAAGGATCCTTCTCTTTGGAGCTTTTGGGGAGATTGAACACCTATAGGTAAAATCCTAACCATAGCTCCTAAAATCTGGTAAAAATCATTTTAGGGAAGCCCTAACCCTCACCTAACAGTAGGATAGGCTAACCCTAGGTTTTGGACTCGTTTCGTGTCCTATTGGACACGTATCAGGGTTTAGATCTAAGTGTTCGACGAAATGTCTCAAAGGACATTTCGTTCGAGATTTTCGATTCTAATTGAAGAGAAAATTAGCCCTAGGTGTCGTCTAGGGATTCCCAGTGTCGTGTGATGCTTTGTGAGTCGTGTCGAGTCGTGGGGACACGAGAACACGCGAGTCGGGGGCGTGCGCGCGGCACTGTAGCTCCCCTGCTACTCAGGGGCTACTGCGCGCTCATTTCTCCACTTCAACACATGATTTTTGGCCTGTAGTTAGGGGCAGTGACTGACACAAGGCTCGCAAAGTTTCACGAGTCCTCGTGTCGTGTCGAACACGGTATTCAGTGTGCACGGGGAAGCTATTGTGTGCGTGCGTGTGCAGTGTGTGTTTTCTGTTACTAAATCGTTTTTAAATGATTTTAAATGATGTTTAATGCTTAGTTAGATCCTAATAATCATGTTAATCTCTGTTAGTATAGGTTTACATGTTGTATGGGTTTAATGATGGTGTTTTGGCTCGAATTTTGTGGAACAATGCATTGTTCTGATACTTAAAGTTTCAGTTTCTAAACCATATCAATTTTCCCATTTTGTGTATGTTTTCAATTGGGTTTTTGGATCCCTACAGGTTGCATATTAGGTTAAATAAGTGAATGGCATTTGAATTGGGCTTGGGGACGTGTAAATGGGATTTTGGGCAATGTTGTATGATTCGAACTTGGGATTTATTGTGTTTCTGATACACACAGGCTTGTGTTTCCAGTTTAATTCAAAACCAATAAATTTCCCTTTGTGTTATGTTTTAAATTGTATTTGATCCCCACATATTATATTTAATATTAGCTAAGCTTTTACATTCGATTTTAGGCTTTTGGTTGTGATATGGAGATTTTGAAAACCTGGGAATGGTTTTCCTTCATGACTGCAATGTGTTCTTAGAACCTGGGAAATGGGCATGGGGTGGACAATTTAGTTCCTTGTAAAACCTGGGTTCCAGTCCCTTTTAAACTATTGTTATTGATCTTAAACCTGGGGATTTGTTTGGGTTTCAGTTCTTGAATAACCTGACATTGTTCTTAACTTAGGTAATTCACTGTCAATATATTGTAAACTGATTTTTCCCTTTATCCTTGATTTCGAAGTTGAAGTTTCATTACCTGGAAACTTTTGTGTTTCCAGTTTTTCTATTCAAGTTGAACTGAAATAAATTGCTGTCATGAGTTACATTGCATTAGTACAACTTTTGTGAATTGATTTCCTTTCTTTACATTAACTGCAAACTGAATCTGTTAACTGGGAATAGTGTTAAGCCCTTGATTGATTGTAAACTGAAATGTTTGATTCATGTATTCACTGCTTTCAATGCTATTTCCTGAGATTAATTCTTTCCTTATTGAACATTAATTGATTTCAATGTGTAACTGCCAATAGGTTCCAGATTTTCCTTCACTATTAGCCTATTACACTCACTGTTTTTTTGCCATTTCTATGATTCCCTACTGGAAATTGATTTCCTATTTTAACTGTCAAGTATTAAATCTGAGAATACAAACTGTTTTCCTTTTTCCTTTTTCTGAGTTTTGGGAATTGAAATTCAAAACTGAGATGTGAGTTTATGAGTAAACTGATTTTGAGTATTGTAACTGAAACTTGAGAATTGACATGAGAAAACTGTGATTCCTGTCATACATTTCCTGAGATTATTCCTTGTGTCTTTTAACTGAATTGGTGTTGAATTCATGATTCATTTCTATATAAGTGTATGGTTATTGCAATGTGAGATAACAATGTGTGTAGGCTTTTTGGGTTCATAATTACTGTGAACTCATGGTTGACTGAACCTGAGAATAGGTTGTAAAATCTGAAATGTGGTAGAGTGCTAAACTCTGAGTTTATTCTGGGAATGATGTAGGACTGTTTTGCCATTGATTATTTCCTTCACTGATTTTGTATCACCACACACACACACA
Organism: Iris pallida; assembly: GCA_029216955.1. Classification (NCBI taxonomy): domain Eukaryota; kingdom Viridiplantae; phylum Streptophyta; class Magnoliopsida; order Asparagales; family Iridaceae; genus Iris; species Iris pallida. The sequence goes on from JANAVB010009819.1 coordinate 2,931, forward strand.
CATGAGCACTAGTGTCATATACATGTATAGGTATTGAGATGAATAGATGCATATATCCTATATATATATTATATGATATATGGGTGCTATTATATATAGGGATGTGTGGTATACCCATTGTTAGCTTATAGGTTATATATTTCCATAATATATTATAGCCATGTCAATGTGTGCAATATAGGTTAGATATATTGTCATGTGTGTAATGTTCTGATTTGGTTGTTAGGGCATGATATTGCCTGGTAAGCCTAGATTAGCCTTGTTAGAACCTAGAATGGCTAGTTAGACCTAGAATAGACTAGTTAGACTTGGTTGACCTAGGTTTGACTTGGTTGACCTAGGTTTGACTTCTTGATTGACCAGAGTTGACCAAGAGTTGATTGTGGTCTACATTGACCTAGAATCATGTAGATGCATTGTAGCAGTCTATTTTCTTGTTCTAGACTTGTTGTGACTTGTGTTGCTCTAACTATGAGTCAGGTGCCTCATCTCGGATAGTACATTTTCACAGCTATTCAGATATCAGGCGAGTACATTCTTTGATCATTTCATAACTTGCTTAGAATTATATTCCTGCTCTAGTTTACCTTATTTGATGCTGTCACGACATTATCACGGATTGATACTATATGGATCCTTGCTTGAGATGTTATCCCCCTCGGGAGCATCGGATACATTGTGTCATGTGTTTCGTGTACATCGTGTATTCCTCGCTCTCCTGTTATCCATGTTTATCATGTGCTTCATGCTCGTTCCTGCTTGCTTGTGTACTCTCATGTGCTATCATGATCGGTCGTATTTTCCATGAATCTCATGTATAACCTATACTTCATGTGCACCCTTCGTGGGCCTTCGTGTGGAATTCATGTGCACTCAGTTCTCTGAGCCTCGTGAATACTTCATGTTTACCCATCTATGGGCTTCATGTGAAAATTATGTGCGTAACATAACCTGTCTGGATCCTTGTGTATTGATTGGAGCTTGGGGGAGTATAAATAGTCATGTGAACAATTCTAAAGTAGAATAGCCATGTGCACCTCTTTAGTATAGCCATGTGCAAATCAAGCCGTTCACATGTCGACTTTGTACTCTAAATCACTAGTCACTGGTAGCTCTCTACTTATAGTAGATATTTCTATTACAGTTCTCTTCCTGTTTACATCATGTATCTTCTTTCAGTTTCATGTATCGTACTCTCTTGCATGTTTATATTTTTTAACCTGTTATGATCTACGTGAGATGTATTGTGCTCGCTCCCGTCCTGACTAGACCTGTTGAAAATTTTACAGAGGATGATGAGGAACCATGCACCCCTTACCTTGGAGCTTGCCTAGATGACACCCGCGACCTGGACCCCTGGGGAGGTTCAGGCAGCTACTGAGGATGGCACCCTTGTATAGTGTAGTTAGCTTAGTCTGTTCCTCTTTTCAGGTTTAGCCGTTTGTCATTGTTCAGAGTTGTATATTGTAGAGATGTTGAGATTGTTATCCATCTCTGTTGTACCTCAGTATGAGGATTTCTTTTATTTATTTTATCGTGCTACATTCTGCCTTAGATTGTGATTGAGTTGTACCTCTGTGTTGGCCTCCGTATGGAGAGTATTTCATGTTAGTTAGTTATAGTTCATGACTTAGAACAGCGTTCTACCGTCGACACTGCGGCGTAGGCTGGGCGCTGTTACGTACTCGTACCCTCACGGTGGGTGCGGGTCGTGACAGCATTCCAAGCCTTAACATGTTCAAGCAACGCTTCGCCGCGAACAATCCATTACCTGTACCCTGCATAAAGCTGGTGGAGGATCAGTACGTTCGTCCTCGCATGTACTGAAGCAAAGATCATCTTTCCAAACCGACATTTTAATATTTATGTTGAATCATGCAACTTAGCATATGATCTTGCTATGTTCTCCTTAGGGTCAATTTTATGGCATATTCGAAAGCGTAAAGCATGTTATCATAGCTGCATGTTATCGAATTGAATAGGCAAGCAAACAAGCAATCTCGTGTTTGATTCGTGGCGAGGCTTACCAAGTCGACGCACTCGCCCTTGCACCGACGCAAGGTGAATACGCCGTAATCCTTCCCTGTCATGTTATATGTGCATCTCTAAGCAGGATCTCTATGTGGACGCATATGCGCCTATACTTTCAACCCATCGTTCCTTAACTATATGAAGGTCATGGGCGTATCCGCACCGGAATGGACTAAAGGAGTTTCTCTTTTATTTTTTCTTACTTTCTTTTCTCTCCTTCTTTTCTCTCTCGAAATCGAATTTGGGTAGCCCGGCGTTTCACGGGTTGGGTTGCTATCCCAACAACCGAAACTTACCTCGTGCCTACCATCATTTGCGACTTCTCCCATTTACGACCGAGTGCTAATCGAACTTCGCAAATGTGCGCCTATCAAAGATTATCATCCCTCCTAGGTCGAACGGTCCCGGTGCCCCGGTGCGCCCGTTCGGAGGGAACGTTCCGTGCAAGGAAGATATCATCGCAATTATCTCAAGTCCATTCCATTCGACCATGCAACGTACTATCATTCAAACAACCAAGCATAGCCTTGAGTCCAAGACTCAGACTTTATCATCTCGCGTCTCTTTCGTTAACTTTCTGTGTTCTTACATTTCATACTTCGTTTCAATGATTTAATGGCATCGTGCCTCAACTCAATGCTCGTCAACCGAACGACCCGAAGGTCTTGAACACCTTTTGAGGCACCATGTCATATCCGACAGTTCTGCCACATTCGTGCCACAACTGTATTCTCTTGCAACGAAGCCATCTTTTATTATCTCGTGCACGTATGCACGTTTCGACCGTATTTCCCTGTTCTATAACTTAGCATTCAATGTTCGGGGCTTGCGCGCTAGGGCGCTCGCCTATTGTCTTCCAATGTTCTAGTCGTCTAACTCGTACATCAAAGTCACGGTATGGTTCGTGCACTAAGGCACTTGCCGATTACAGTTATCCCATGTTCTTGCGGCTTGCGCACCGAGGCGCTCGCCTTAGCGATATCAAATGTCCCATAACGACTCGTGTATATTGATGTACGTTTCATTTCAATTGTTCTAACTTAGTGTTCGAATCACACTATTATTTATCTCCGATCGGACCACGCCCGTGGCGTCGATAGGTTAACTTTTAGCATACAATGATATATTTGACTTATCGAATAAAGGAGTAAAAAGAAGTCAATTCTCCCACCTTGAGTCGATATGCCTTCGTCGTTTCGCCGAGCCGATGCGGCTAGATTTCCAAACTTTGTTGCACGGCCACTCTCCTGACTTAGCCATTCGAGCACTTCGTGCTTCGTTGAGTTATACGCCCAATTCGCCTTAGCATGCCCACGTCTTAGCCCGTCGCAAGACGACGATTTGATTTTGCGGACCCCTTACTAAATATTACAAAAGATCGACCTCTAATATTTTTCCGTTAAAGTATAACCTGCACACGAAACCAACTAAAATCAATACTTGCATCGATTTGGACTTGCGCCTTGGTCGATTCGATTTCTTAGAATCTTCGAGCCGATTCAACGCACTCATCCTTCGGGGCAACGCGGCGCTTCGCATCGATTCAACTCGATACATTCTTTCGGGGCAAGGCAACTCTTCGTATCAACTTAGTTTGATGCATTGCTCGGGACAACTTAACTCTCGTATCATTTTGCATCGATACATTATCGGGTCAACGCAACTCTTCGAGTCAACGACTCAGCATAATGCACCGTGCGGAGCGGGGCATTACAAGGGGGGCTGGGGAGGGGAGGGGGGCTAGTGGGGGAGGGGTTAGGGATAGGGTTCGGGTTAGGGTTAGGGGTGGTGTAAGGGGGGAGGGGTGCGGGGGGTTTTGGTCAGGGGCACCGATAGTACCGAAAAATCTAATAATTTAGTAATAATTATTTGTTTTCTGACACCGAAAAATTTGATACTCCGATTCGAAAGCACCGATAGTGCCGATATTTGTGTCAAGTAGTTTTGTTGGTTGGTTAATTGGTAACATTTTATTCATAAAATGGGTTGGATTGGTATTATTCTAGATACGGCAATCCAACCCATTTCCTCGGCAATGATGATACAACAACCTATCACTATATCTTTTAGTAGTAGATGATGTCTTAGTATTACATTATGTGGGTTCATCTTGATTCTGTTATATCCTTCAGATACTAGATTCGATAAGAACATATACTACACCATATGTATAGAACATAGATGATTCACACTAATGTATGCTAGAATGAATTTTGGGTTGTGTTCTGAGCCATCCGTTCTTACACTTAAAACAAATATGAATTAGTACTGTGTGTCAAGCTTTGTTTTTGTATTTTCGGCGAACCTAGGGATTGGATTCTGTATTTTGTATTTTGGATTATGTATTTTTGCTCCAGCTCCAGCTCTATTTGCATTAATCTACGGTACGACATGGTGATCAGGACATAGTCCCTGCAGCCATTCGACTGGCATGGCAGAGACTATATATTCGTAGATAAAGTTGACTGTCCTTCGACCCTCATCCCTCGGCAATGATGATATGACAACCTATCACTATATCTTATATAGTAGTAGATGATATCTTAGTATTACATTATGTGAGTTCATCTTGATTTCGTTACATTCTTCAGATACTAGATACGATAAGAACATATACTACACCATATGTACAGAACATAGACGATTCACACTAATGTATGCTAGAATAAATTTTGGGTTGTGTTCTGAGCCATCCGTCCCCACACTTGGCAATTAAGCATGTAAAATATATCGTTGAAGAACATTACTATATATTAGTCATATGATATATTATACCTTTATAGTATTGTATCAGTATCAGAAAGATGGACCTTAAAGATGGACCGTTATTAGTCATATATTTTTAAATGTAAATAATTTATTAATAATTATTTATTTTCCGATACCAAAAAATCCTATACTTCAATCTTTGACAATTGGGATATATTATACTATCTATGAAAGTTTCTATGGAAATGAATGTTCTGTCTTGAACATATGTGGAGGGTTATGAATCTCCTACATTCTCCTACATTTTATAATTTAAAACCTATGGTTCTTACTATTCTACAAAATGAGCTCCTACATTCTAAATCTAGAATCTAGAAATTGGGATGAGTATCGAAATCGGTATCGGAATCGGTATCGGTATCGGTATCGGTATCGGCAGCTTCTCATAATCAAAACTGATGTGGTTAGCCATTGGCCTTGATTTTTAGTTCAGCTTCTATAAGGAATTTGCATTAATCTACGGTACGACATGGTGATCAGGACATAGTCCCTGTAGCCATTCGACTGGCGAGGCAGTAACTATGTAGTCGTAGATAAAGTTGACTGTCCTCCGATCCCCATCCCTCGGCAATGATGATACGACAACCTATCACTATATCTTTTAGTAGTAGATGATGTCTTAGTATTACATTATGTGGGTTCATCGTGATTTTGTTATATCCTTCAGATACTAGATTCGATAAGAACATATACTACACCATATGTACAAAACATATATGATTCACACTAATATATGCTAGAATGAATTTTTAGTTGTGTTCTGAGCCATTCGTTCTCACACTTGGCAAAAAATCGAATATAACATTTTTATCTGCTTTCGAAAATATATTCAAACGAGATGATGGTTCCTTTGCTTAGCTTGCTTATGTTACAATTATATTCTTTGTGAATATCGATCTTACCAGATGGCACCCATGACCCGAGCAGCGGCACGTCGTTTGAGGGAAACACTGAATGCTGAGGTGGCTCCTCCTACTGTTAAGGAGGAAGTGGCACCGGTAGCTAGTGAGACCGGGAGTTCCATTCATCCAGCACCTGCAGTGGACTGCACCTCTCCTGGTGCCGTCGATCCCACTTTTTCAAAGTGGTTGCGTGATCGTATCACTGAGCGTTTGCGTGAGCTGCGTGGTCGTCATTAGTGTAGTGTAATTTTATGGATATATTTTGTATTGGACTATTAGTACTTATTACAAGCTGTACTTGCTTTATGGATATATTTTGTATTGGACTATCTACTAGTTTGTTTCTTTTTTGAAATTACAACATGAATTAGTACTGTGTCAATCTCTGGATTGTATCTCCATCTCCAGCTCCAGCTCCAGCTCCATTTGCATTCTGGATTCTGTATTTTTTTTTTAATTTAGCGACATTCTTAGCGACGTTCTTAGCGTCGCTATTACGTAGCGACGTTCTTAGCGTCGCTATTACGTAGCGACGTTTATGAATGTCGCTAATAACGTCGCTAAATTGATGACGTGACAAAGAATCTTTCCTCACCACATCGTCGCCAAAACGTCGCTAAAATGTCGATAAACGGCGACCACAAACGAACGTCGCAAATAACGTCGCTACTTAGCGACGTTTGTAACGTCGCTAATTAACGTCGCCGTAACGACGTTTTGCGACGTTTTTCTGATTAGCGACACGCTTTTTTCCGTCGTTTCCAAAACGACGCTAGAAACGTCGCTAACTTAAATTAGCGACATTTTGGTCGGCATTAACGACGTTTACAAACGTCGCTAATCTGACAGATTCTGGTAGTGGTGGCTAGGGTCCGGTTTCAGGCTGCTGGAAGAGGCATAGGAAGTAAAATAATAGGTGGAGAGGGGGTGGTGTTCTTGCGACCGGCATGAGAGAGAGGAGGGGCGGAGCTATGTATTGGCTGGGGTGGGCTACAGTCCTCCTAAATTTTATTTTCATATAATTTTTTTGTATGTTAATTTCTTATATGAGTTTATCCATAGCCAGTCTATGCCAACCTAATATAGCCTATCCCAATTCAAAATTGTAGCTCCGCCCTTGAGAGAGAGGAGGGCGACATCTCGGCCTTGCGAGGTTGTTGTTGTTACTCCCATTGAGAAGAAGAGAGTGAGGAGAGAAAGAGAGTCTGGGGGTTGAGCTATTGTTATTATTAGTTGGTATTTGTAAGTAATTAGTATTAGTAAATATTTATCAATTTATTCAACCCAATTAGTTCTTGTTATTATTATAATGCAATTGTATTTTCTTTACCATCTCAAGTGTAAATTTGGCCACTTCCATGTACGTAATACTATTTATTCAAACCTTAAAAGTTAGATTTTCAAGCAAGAACTAACATTAAAGTTAAATGCTCATGCAGAATATTTATCCACTTTGTATATGCACTTTCTCACTTCCTTTCCAGTTCGATCCACCAAACACCCAAATAGCGAACCTATTTGATATCCTATATATATAGGGTACTGCTATTAACACTCCTAAAATGTCATTCAGCACTCATCTTTAATTTTTTTAACATTCAAATTACATATCTATTTCTGCATTAAATATAGTATTAATTTGTGCATGTATGGAGGGATGAGTGTAGGATGATATTTTAGGAGTGCTAATAATGTTAATGCAAGGGTAAATTTGGAATTTAAATCTTAAAAAAGTTAAAGAAGAGTGTCGAATGACATTTTATGAGTGCTAATAACAGCACCATATATATATATATATATATATATATATATATATATATATATATATATATATATATATATATATATATATATATATATATATATATATACACACGCAAGCGCATGAATGCAAAAGCTGTATGATCTTTAATAAAAAGGAATAATCAGTAAACGAGTAGTTCTTAGTGATGGTAAACTATTACATCATATATTGCTTTAGTTTTCAGAAGAAAATAAAAAAATAAAGTGAGAAAGAATTGTTACATTAATATCATCCAAAGTGCATGGTCAAACAAATATTTCACAGCAATCCGCTTGAGTATGGCACGCCAGTCAGAGGCAACCAGTTGTCCCCCAAGACAAAGTTGGTCACGGTGTAGTTGAGCGCGTCCGAGCTGTTGCTGATGACATGGTAGCCCGGCCAGGACACCCTGCCGCCCGTGTCCGACCCGGCACCGGAGTTGTTGAACTCGGCGTAGTACAACGTGCTCAGCGCGAATTCCCCATTCCATGGCATCCACCCCGCGGCGTAGACCAGGCCGTCGACGTTCGACTGCATGACGACCGTCCTCGAGTACTCCTTCCACGGCCTCCCCAGGTACGTCCGCGTCGAGCCGCCATCAGCAGCGAGGTCGGGCGCGGCCGCCACGTTGCAGTCCTGGATGGACGTGCCCGTGTTCTGGCCCGGGTCGGTCCGTCCCTGGGCGGTGATGGTGTTGCTCTGGCCCCGCATGGGGAGCCTCGAGTAGATGTTGCACTCCTGGAAGACCACCGCGGCGTTGCCGAAGATGTAGTCGACCGTGCCGTAGACGTCGCAGTTCTTGTAGAACTGCCTCATGGAGTGGGTGTAGAGGGTGTCCTGGTACCCCTCGAAGCTGCAGCTGTAGAACGCGGAGAGGTCGGCGCCGTTGCGGACCGCGACGGCCTGGTGCTTGGCCGGGCCGGCGGTGTTCTGGAACGTCATGTTCATGGCTACGAATCCTTGGCCAACCACAGCTGTAACACAAAATTTTGAAATTGAACCAACACTAACATGTTAGTTTCTAATACTATGCTTGTCCGGGTAGTCGTTATGAAATGTTTTTAAAATACTTTTATGAAGGGTCCAACTTTAAATAAGTTTACGTTTTTAAATCAGTTTAATTCATGTTTGATAATTCATTGACGAACAGTTCTAAAACGAATAAAATTACATATATGTCCATATGCAAACAAAACATTTTCGAGCACGAAAACTAGCACCAAGTCCACATTTCGATCAAATTAGGAGGTAGAAGCTTATATTTTATTAAAATAATAGAAACACATTAAATAATAGAAACATCTAGTTGAAAGTAGAGAGAAAGATTTTAAAATTTTACAAAAAAAAGTAGTCATACTTTAGAAAAATTAGAAGAGAAACATAAATAAGAAAGAAAAAAAAATAGTGTAGGATATTAGTAGTTATAATTATATTTTTTATGAGAACATAAATAGAATAAAATAATATTATTATTCAAAACCCACCGACTTGGAATATTTATAAAATTATTCAAATTATATTGCATCGATCTTGGAAGTTTTTTGAGCCGAACAAAATCAGTGTCTAAAAAAAAAAACTAACAAAGAAGGGTTTTTATAATTGGTCGGTTAAAAAATACTCCAAAACAGATAAAAACATCGTTACCAATCCTAGTATTTGTAATATAAAACTTTGTTTCTTCAGAAAGGAGACACTCACCAAAGGTGGCAGAGTTGAAGGTGGTCCAACCGTCGACGTTGTTGTGATCTCCGGTGACGACGGTCTGGTTGATCCCGTCTCCGATCATCATCAGATACTTCTTGTACTTGGGGATCAGCACGTACTCCTGGTACACCCCCGCGCTCACCAGTATCATGTAGTAGCCGCCGCTGCCGTCGGTGTTGTTGGGGGCCGAATTGACGGCGTCGGTGATGTTGGTGAAGTTGCCGGTCCCGTCCTGGCTCACGACCACAATGTCGCTCACCATGACTGCGTCCGACGACTGAAGGAGCCTCCGTCCTCTCCTTAACAGCTTCCTTGCATTAGGAGGGACCGGGACGTCTTTGGGCAGCACGGAGACGTTACGGGACTTCTTGGGCTTCTTCTTGACCCAGGCGCGGTTGAAGAGGGAGAGGGAGACGCTGTAGAGCTTGTTGGCGTTGGAGAGGGGGACCGAGAGGCCGTTCTTGACGCTCCAGGCGGAGGCGGCGGCCTGGAGGCCGTCGACGCAGGTCTGCTGGTTCGTGAGCAGCGCGGAGAGGAGGGTCTGGAGCTTGTCCGTCTGGGGGTCGAGTAGGGTGCTGGTGGTGGTGGAGTTGACGGTGGAGCTGGCGGAGACGAGGTAGTCGATGTTCAGCTCCGCGAGGAGCTGGCAGTCCTCGAGGGCCTTGACGGCGGAGTTGGACAGGGCGGAGCGGCGGGAGAGGTACTTGTTGACGGCGTTGAGGAAGCCGCGGGCGTTGTTGAGGGACTTGGCTAGGGAGAAGCGGCTGTAGGTGTAGAGGTTCTGCGAGCCTCGAGGGGGGAGGACTGACTTGCAGAAGGCGGGGTCAGTGGTGGAGTTGCAAGCGACGCCGGGGGTCACTGGGGACGACGGAGGGATGTCGGAGAGAGAAGGAGTGAGGAGGAGGAGGAAGGAAGAGAGGAGGAGAATGGGAAGAGAATTAATGTGGATAGAGCTGGCCATTGTTGTGTGTATAACAAGGGAACTTAGGTTTTAATGAGTGAAGTGTTTGTTTGGGGAGGCTGTATATATAGGTGGTGGCCTGAGATTTTATTCGTTAATTTTGCACAATTTGCACTAGTTTTATGGGTCGTTCAACATCTATGAAGTCAATAACCGCGTGTAAGACTTTCGAACGTAAGAGTTCGGACAGAGAGCTAGCAAGAGAAATTATTAGATTAATGAGATCCATTATTTATTTTATGAATTGAGAATTCAAATCTTAAATGTGGATTTTTTTTTTTTATAATATTGATAAAGAAAAATTGAGATAGAACCACAGTAGAACTGGCATTACCTATAAAAATTGTAAGGGGAATTGCACCTCCAATTGGCACTTGGAAGGTGAACTTCGATGGGGCATTCCTTGATGATAAAATCGCAGCTGCTGCAGTTGTCAGGAATAGTAAGGGAGTTTCCATGGCGCCATTTTCGGTCACCAAGGAGGATCACCCTTGGAAGCGGAAGCAATGGACATCCGTCTAGCATTGGATATCTGCCGAAGGATGGCTTCAACCGAGGTTATCATGGAAGGCGACTGCGAGATTGTGATTGATGCTATTATTCATCCAGAGTTGGATATCCTGTAACGAGGACGGCATGTGATTGAGGAGGGTCGAGCATACTTGATAAAGGGTACTTACGTTGTCCGCCCGCGGGCCAGTCCGTTCGCCACGTGTCGCCGTCCTATTGACAGGTCAACCGACACAGGACTCATTAATACAAGGGAGGCCAATGGGATGCGGCCACGCGACGGACGGGCCAACCCGCCTGCAGACAAATTAACTTTCCCATTTGATAAATGAGCCAGACGTTTCCTATATCTATGCTCCTAAAATTTGCTAATAGAGTAGCACATTGCTTAGCTGTTGTAGCTTTATTTCAAGGTCATCCAGCCTATCTTCCTGTCATGTATCTTAATTCATATCCAGAGATATGAATAACTGTTGGATTACTACTTCATCATAAAATAGTTTAGTTTCGAAATAATAATAATAATAATAATAATAATAATAATAATAATAATAATAATAATAATAATAAAACAATGGATTATTATATTTTTTCCGACAGTTGTTGGGAAATGACACAAGTAGTGTCTTCTTTATTGAAGTTTTGTTCTATATCATGTGAAAAAAACTTATTGCGAAGCTAGCTAATTGTTAGTGGGACGTGAGAACCTATCGGGTTTGTACTCCACCGTCTAAGTGTTGTTAGAATTTTAAACATTATATCAACAATATCTTATGGTAGGATATTGAGAACCTAAGTTATTATCAAAGTTTTATATATATATATATATATATATATATATATATATATGAGGGAAATGTACCTAAGGTCGACCTTAGGTAAGTTACCTAAGGTCGACCTCATTTTCCTCACTTTACAACATTTTTTTTCTTGAATGTTTTTTATGGGATTGATCTACACCTTATTGATTGGCAACATACCAAATTTCAAGTGATTATAATATTGTTTAGCCCCCTATCTATCCCTTGCAAAATCGACGGTCTAAAACTTTGCTGCTACACCGTCGATTTTGCAAGGGATAGATAGGGGGCTAAACAATATTATAATCACTTAAAATTTGGTATGTTGCCAATCAATAAGGTGTAGATCAATCCCATATAAAAACATTCAAAAAAAAAATGTTGTAAAGTGAGGAAAATGAGGTCGACCTTAGGTAACTTACCTAAGGTCGACCTTAGGTACATTTTCCTCTATCTCTCTCTCTCTCTCTCTCTATATATATATATATATATATATATATATATGTATATATATATATATATATATATGTATATATATATATATATATATATATATTTATATATATATATATATATAAATATATATATATATATATATATCTCTCTCTCTCTCTCTCTCTCTCTCTCTCTCTCTATATATATATATATATATATATATATATATATATATATATATATATATTGCGATGTCCATACGAAATTTTGTGTATGTCGCGTTGTATGTCTTTCGGACTGAATGTCCTCAATTTTTACACACACATACCTCTTCTGTGGCTCGATTCCGAAACTATCCGCCTAATCAGAGAGCTTATAGCTCTCCTCACTGAGTGTTGTAATTGTCGTATTTTATCCACAACACTTGTATTTCTATGATTGTGATATAACAGTGGAAAGTTATGATTTGTTCAAATTATAACTATCAAATTTCAAAACTCACTAAGAAAAATTATGGTAATTAGTGTAACAAATGAATGCGCTATTTGGGTCGCAAATTTTTTGACAGATTGTTAGTAGGGTGTATCAAGAACACAGGAAGGAGCGGTCGGACAAAATTAATGAAAGGATTATTTTGAAAGAAGCAAAAAAAAATGCTCTTTTCTTCTTGTTTCAACCCATGGATGAGTTCACAAAAGCAATGGATAAAAAATTGGAATAAGAATTTTCGAGTTATGGAAAAGATTTTGTGCTCGCTATCGCTGACATTTGAGCATAATAATTGTCGTTGTCATAAGAGTCGAAGGACATTAGATCACTCTCCATCGACCAAATTGAGGGATATCTTCATGTGAAGGAGCAAAGGATACAAAAGAGTACGAAACTCACGGCAGCAAGTAAATTATTATATAATGACTAATACAATTGTGTGTATAGTTAGCTTGATAGTTTTGTTGTGTATAGCTGGCTATTGCTTAACATCCCCTCAAATTCAAGATGGCTTATAAAACATATTGAGTTAGGATAATAGAATACTAAACCGAGCCAATGGATATGTCTTTGTAAAAAAATCTGCTATTTGAGGTTCTAAAGTAATGTAAGGGTGGGTTGATTGTTCTTTTTGTAAAATGATCTGTGACAAAATAACAGTTAACTTCGACATGTTTGGTGCGTTCATGGAAGACAGCATTATGAAATATTTGAAAAGAACTCTCTCTCACAAAAAAGAGGAGTAAACAATGAATATTCAATGCCCATGTCATGAAGAAGCTTAACGTAACCATATGATCTCAGACGTTGTGTGAGTAAGAGCTCTACATTAATTCTGCTTTAGCACTTGAGCGAACAACTATTGTTGCTTGTTTTTTTCAAGAAATGAGAGAATCACCGAGAAAGAATAAAAAAGCTAGTGGTAGAGCGACAATCTGTGACATCTCCCTTCAAATCAGAATAAGCACGAAGAGTAAACATCGTGGTAGAAGATAATTGTAGTCCTTGATACAAAGTGTCATTCAAGTAGCACAATATTTGAGAACAACTGCATAATCAACAGAGCGAGGTGAAGACATGAATTGACTTAGAATATGAACTGCATAACTGATATCTGGTCCAGTGAGAGTAAGATAATTAAGACTGCCTGCAACCTGGTGGTACATATTAAAATAAGAGAGTAAGGTGTCATCAGAAGCATGCAGTTTGACATTCAATTCAAGAGATATATCAGCAGTCTTCGTACCAGTATTTGACGATCCAAAGCTAACGATGAAATACGGTACTGCACAAAAATTGGAAGCATCGGTATCATGCTAGTATCTCACAAAAATTGCCACATAAACCTGCTAAAAACTTTTGGCAATTATTGGTACACCATCATTATACTCGCGGTATACTACATATATACCAGTGCACTTGTTTCGGCTCTGATACGAGCCACGATCATGCAGGGCCGGTCCTATGATTTATGGGGCCTAGGACAAAATTTAGAATTTAGGCCTTTTTTCTCACATAAATAATTTTTTTAGCATTTTTACGAGCAAAATCATCTATCAAGCTATCATATTTTTTTTCAAATTGGAGTGCTAGCTTTTTTGTTGTTTCTAGAATGGGTCTTGTTTATTTTTATTTTTATTAATTTTTATGATATACCTAGTCAATTTTAAAATTATGAGGCCTTTCAAAATTGGAGGCCCAGGACGGTCGCCCACCTCGCCCGTGCCCTGGGCCGGCCCTGCGATCATGCAACACTGATACTCGATCCATCTTTGCCGCAATTTCCGTCGATGTTCCATACTGTTTCAATTCAAGAGGTGTATCTGCAGTCTTAGTACTAGATTGTAGCCAAACTCATACAAACCACGTACACACTTTAATCTTATCTGTACCATCCCGTTCAAACTCCAAACCAAACCTGTACTAACTACGAAGAAGAATCATGAGTAAGTTGCAGTATATCTAATTAAGTGATGCCAATTTTCTTCGATTCGTTATCATAACTAAATGTGGTCGCGTAGACTTCTAACTCTTCTTATTTGTCTACTTCTTCCTCATCGGCAGAAGAGCGCGTGGAAAAAAAACAGTGTTAAGAGAGGAAGAATATATATAACCTCTCTGCAAATAAGTCAATGACAATAAGAATAATTGTGACGACTTAAATTGATCAGTAGCGCAGTCCGACATCTGCGGAAGTGAGGGATTTGGTTGAAATATTCTTTAAGCTTGGCATATATAGTAAATCCATATATAATATTAAGCAATTAATGTATGAAGTTCAAGCTATCGAGTAAAATTTGTATAAAAATTTAAACTAGAGTGGACTAAATTAGACTGAGGTGGGTTGAAGCATCGTCGGACTCATGTGAAACAAAAGAAAAAAATCAAAAAAAAAAAATGCAAAAAGATTCAAATTTCTTTTTTAGGGGAGACTGGAGCCCACCTTAGCCCTAAGTTGGCTCCGTGGCGGATCAATGTAGCTATGTACAGCCAACAACCAAACCTTTAACCATGCAAATTTTGCTGTTCTGAAGGAAGTTTGCATGTTGGAACAATTGGATTGTATAGTTAGAGAATACATAAGTGTACGTATTCTCTAATTAAATCTCTAGAAGTTAATACAATTATGTTTAATCTTGGATGATCTTTCGATATGTGCCTTAACCTTAGTTACTAGGTCATGCATGGCAGCATTTAAAGCCTGACGCAAAGAGGGACGAATTGTAGAAGAATTTTTAGTACCCGTCCCTCCAACTTTACAAAATTTGTGAACATATTTGGTCTAGCTATGTACATACGAATTCGAAGCCGAAGTCTTCTACTATTGTTCAAGCTAGGTTTTACATGCATAGTCAAATGGTTGGAAATCAATAAAATTCCACTTAGAAGAATTCAGTTACAATCTACTGAAGTGGGATTAATGATTATAAGTAGTAGCAAATGATCCCTTGTTCTAGCTAGCTACTGTTTATTTTAGTTTCTTATTTCTTAAAGAAATCTTTAATTAAATTACTGTTCCCCACCAACTATATGCACCCACCATGAACATTTGAAAAAGAAGTTTGCACTGTACGAAACTCCAGCACGATCGCAGTTTTGGCCAACCCATCATGCATGTGTAGGCCTTCCATTGTAGGAGTGTCTGATGACGGGCTCGAGCTAGGAAGTAGGGCTGCAAATGAGCCAAGCCGTTCGCGAGCTGCTCGAGGCTCGGCTCGATAAAAGCTCGTTTGAGCTCGGTTCGTTTACTAAACAAGCTGAGCTCAAGCTTCATTTTCAAGCTCGTTTAATAAACAAGCCAAGCTCAAGCTTAGAAGTACTTGGCTCGTTTGAGCTCGCGAGCCGGCTCGTTTATGAGCTTGCGAGCTGGCTCGTTTAGAAGCTCGTTTAGGTGCTTGTTTAGAAGCTCATTTGTTCTTTATTGAATTCTAACTTTATATATATTTGTGCATTATATATTTATATGTCCTTAATAATTGATATTAAGGAACTTTTTTAATTAAACATTTATAATTAAATTGTTAATATTACAAGTACTTGAATTTAAATCTAACTAAATTGAAATCGAGCTCGTTAAGCTTGAAATGAAGCTTAATGAGTTTGAAATAAAGTTGAACGAGCTTGAAATCAAGCTTAACAAGCTTGAATTTGAGCTTATCGAGATTGTTTATCAAGCTTGAATCAAGCTTTCTTATCAAGCCAAGCTCGAGCTCAAACCAAGCCAAGCTCAAGCTTAATATAAACAAGCTCGAGCCAAGCTCAAGCTCTAAAATAAAAAATTTATCAAGCTCGAGCTCGAGCTTGAGCTCGATTAATTCTAGTCAAGCCAAGCTCAAGCTTACCAAAGCTTGGCTCGGCTTGGCTCGTTTGCAGCCCTACTAGGAAGGGCCAGTGGACTGGGGCATGTGGTATGACGGTCACGTCAGTAGTCACAGACCGCAGATAAAATAAATAAAATCATGTTTGGCAGCACAAATCGTTATCCCAATTTAAGTCGGGGAAGGATATAAATAAGGGATGTTCGTAAACTGATTATTAATACTCATTAGCCTGTCATAGACTAGAATATTTTGACTTCAGAACTTGAAACAATTTGTTTCCATAAACAAGTTAAATTAAGTACAATTAGGCCGTGAGAAATTTCCCAGCATGTCCCATTCTCATGCTTATAACCTCTAGTGCCATAAACTCCACATTTTGGCAAATTTGCATTAGAATATCTTCAACTTTCAATACTTTTGCAAGTTGGTGGTTGTTAGGCGCAAAATCGAAATGATGAGTCCCGTTGAATGCTCAACGCAGACGGGACGAGAAGTGATGTATATTCGACTGTACGATATGGAAGATTATAGACATTCAGTCAGTTGAAACATTTCAACATAGAGAGACTTTGACCATCGGAGCTCAAAGAGTATTGTTTCGTTAATCAAAACCAGGATCAACATTTTAAGGACTTTGTACGAAAAAAAAAAGGGACTGTATTAATGCAGTTTTTAAAAAAATAGAAAAACTAAATCTAAAAATGGAGAATTTATGGAAGTTCAAAATTCCATCAATTTTCGGGACCCTATATGATTGTACAACTTGTACATGCTCAGAAACAACTTTGGTCAGAACCTACCTAATTTCTCCTATGCTTATCTAGCCTATCCTTCAAATTAAAACTTTTCGGCTATTTAAATAATATTCACATATAACTAATAAGGGATATAGAAATATACGTGGCATCAGATCTACTGGCCAAACTTAAGTTGACTAATAACTTATAGATGCACAACTTATATTTGAATCATGCATGCTAGCCATAGGTCCAGGTTTGGTCAAGTTCCAACAAAGTATTATGAGTCAGACGGAAGGGCGTTCATAGCATTATATATCTTATATCTTACAAAATTAATCGTGTATGAAAAAAAAACCTGAAAATTGCTAAGAAATTTAATTTCGGGATTGGTTTGTATGAAAAATTCATCAGCATGATGGATTTTATGAAATGTCCAAAATTATATATTTTTACGTTAAATATTTTAATATTTTCTTTAGATGTTCTGTATTTACAAAATTGCCATCTTTATAATACCATAACTACCCTTCGCACAAACTCAGATTTGGATTGCGATTTTCTTCTTCTTCTTCACGAGAGATCTGAATTCCAATGCTCTCATCTTCAACAGAGATCGTAAAAATCGTTCGTAGTTCACTGTGTTTTCTTCAGTCGAACTCCGATCATCGCTCATCATTATCATTATCATCATCGTGGAGAGATTTAAAAAATTTCGACGATTAGGTCAATTGTGCAGAAAAAATCTTCTTCTTCTTTTCCATAAGAGTTAACATCGTTTTGAAAGAAGAACAAAAACTCTTGAATTTTTGTTCCTGACAAATTTTTTTCCACAAAAAAAAAAACAAAAAAATTAGGTTTTAGGTTTCTGTCGACTGTTCTCCATCATTCTCCGTAATTTTAACACGGAGAATGGTCATTCTCATGCATTTTAACACTTGGAATGCCATTCTTCGTGTACTTTAAAACGGATAATGACATTCTCAGTATTAAATTATACGGAGAATAAACATTCTCATGCGTTATAACACTGAGAATCCGTGTAATTTAACACGAAGAATGGCATTCTCCGTGTTAAATTACACGGAGAATAGCATTGTTCGTGTTTACACGGAGAACGCAATCCTCCATGTAATTTAAAACGGAGAATGGTCATTCTCATGCGTTTTAACACTGAAAATGTTATTCTCCATGTAATTTAAAACGGAGAATAACATTCTCCGTGTTAAATTATGCGGAAAACACGAAGAATGGCATTCTCCGTGTTAAATTAGACGGAGAATGCCATCCTCCATGTAATTTAAAACGGAGAATGGTCATTCTCATGCATTTTAACACTGAGAATGTCATTCTCCCTGTAATTTAAAACGGAGAATGAACATTCTCATACGTTTTAACACTGAGAATGCCATTCTCCGTGTAATTTAACACGGAGAATGGCATTCTCCGTGTTAAATTACACGGAGAACGACATTTCTCCGTGTTAAATTATACGGAGAATAGTATTCTCCGTGTTAAATTAGACGGAGAATGTCATCCTCCATGTAATTTAAAACGAAGAATGGTCATTCTCATGCGTTTTAACACTGGAAATGTCATTCTCCGTGTAATTTAAAACGGAGAATGACATTCTCCGTGTTAAATTATACGGAGAATGAACATTCTCATGCATTTTAACACTGAGAATGTCATTCTTCGTGTAATTTAACACGGAGAATGGCATTCTCCGTGTTAAATTACACGGAGAATAGCATTCTCCGTGTTAATATTCTCATGCGTTTTAACACTGGAAATGTCATTCTCCGTGTAATTTAAAACGGAGAATAACATTCTCCGTGTTAAATTATACGTAGAATAAACATTCTCATGCGTTTTAACACTGAGAATGTCATTCTCCATTTAATTTAACACGGAGAATGGCATTCTCCGTCATTCTAACACGGAGAATGGCTATTCTTTGTCAATTTAATAATAAGAATGATCATTCTCCGTGCTTGGCCATTCTCTGTGATATTACCATGGAGAATGATCATTCTCCTGCATTTTATGGCAGTTGAAACTTTGAAGGGCCATAACTTTTGACTGGGAGGTCGAAACGAGACCCGGTTTGTCGCAAAAGGAACGTATTTTCGAGGAGCTGAAGATTAACCGCTTCTCCATTAAACGGTCTTTCAAAATTTTAGAATCGCGAAAAAAATGATGTTTGGACCTCCGTTTTAACAGTTTTACCGTTTGTCGACCTTTTCGAAAAATTTTGACGAGTTTTTGAAGTAAGGTTTGAAGATTTTTGAGGAAAAAATCTAAATTTGAAAGTGAGCAGCGTATAGAAGAAGAGGAATTATCGAAACATTTTTTTAAGAGTAGTTTTGTGGATGTTTTCAATAAATTAGAAGGAAGGACAAAAAAGTCTTTCGGAACCCCCTTTATATATATTTTTACTAATTCTGTGCACGCGATGAAATGTTATTGTGCGATGAATTTTTTATATAATTTTTTGTTTTTTGGACATTTCATAAATTTTTCCGAAAAAAAAAAACTGTTATCTTAAAACCCTAATGTGGCTAGTTTGAGTCAGAAATTGTAGGCCTAATAATAATTCCGAAATTGTTAAGTTAGGCAAGGACTGCTGCTCATGGTGCTATGCATGTGGACTGTGGATGAGTAGTGAAAGTCTGGTCAAGATTGAATCATCTAAAAAAGAAAAGAAAAACTCGACATGAAGAGACATAAATAACAAGAAAAAGTAAGTGGGAAAGAGACATGACAATCAATAAAATGTCACAAATTATAATGTAACTATCTTTTGCACTTACATATATATCTCAATGACCGTCTTACATATTGTTGCCAATCAATACTACCAACCATCGGGACTCTTAGCCATCATCAATGGAGGAATTATTATTATTTTTTTAGAATTTTTTTTTTTCCAATCGTTGGTTCTATTCCAGTTTCCATCCTACATGATGTTGATGTAGGATGAAGAATTTATATAAGGATATATACATGTAAAAAATTTCATAGAAAATTTTCATCTCAATAATGGACCCCACTTTAAAAATAAATCATAATTTTTTTTATTTAATATTCTCTATCTTAATATTAGGCAGTGCCACTTAGAAAATATATTGAGAACCATTTGATAGTGTTTGTTTGTTTTTTTTTTTTTTTTTTAGAAACATTATCAATTAGGATATAAATTTTCTTATATACAATGTCAAGTATGATAGAAAAATTTTGGAAATCCTCATGGGAGATAGCCTAGCTTCTTGTTTTCTCTTCTTAAATTGTACAAACTCTTTGTGAAAATCTCACACTGACGTTTTTTCTTATATTTCTCAACTAGGTCAGAGAACAACATACGTACCCCTTGATAATTTCAAGACATCCAGATCGTTGATTCTTTGATTAAAATATGATCCCAAAGTCTAACCCAGAAGGACGATGTACATGTGGTTTCATACACACCCTTCAAATCTATCTAGTCTCGGGAAAATAAAAAACTACATCAGCCTGCAGACCAGTATACCGATGATCAGGAGTGCAACCAGAAATTTGAACTAGGTGGGGCTGGGTTAGATTGGGGTGGGCTAGGGTATGTCCTCATTCAGATATGAAAACAAAACAATATATAAGAAAAAATATATATTAAAAAACAAAACATTTTTTTTTTGGAGTGGGCTAGGTGTTACGTACAAAAGTTTGCGTCCCATCGAGACGGATTTGCATGACTCTCCACGGTCCGGGGTTATGCGGAAAGCTTCCGGAACATTCTAGAAGATGGGAGAATTCTCTAGAAGACGGTGGATCTCTCAGGAAGGCCCAGGATCATTCTAAATGGCCTAAGAAGTTTCCTTTTATTCAATTAGAGGATAATCCTAGAATATGTCGTTCCAGTTATGGTAGGAAGAATAATCACTGTAATATTATTTCCAGAAGTTTCCATGTAGAGCTCTTTGAGCCATTAGGGGAGGCCTCAGTTGTTCCTCACCATCCAAAGTTGTAACCTTTTCTAGTATAGTGAAGTTTTAATATTCCACTCTCTCTCTATTTTGCTCCACAATATTCTCAATATCGTCTTAGCGATCTAGCTAAGCTTTGAGGGAAGACTTGCACAACTCTTCGAGGAGGAAGATAGTGCGCCGCACAGGTCGAAGTGTAGCCTAAAACACTAAGTCCGTGACAAGTGATATCAGAGCGGTTGGTACCATGTCGACATCCGAGAACGTCCAGGAGGGACCCACGTCGCCTAAGGAGGGGCACGCCAATACGCACAAGAGGGGTAAGAGCAAGGAGTCTACGGTGGAGCGTAGCGTTGCCGGTCTTGCCGAACGTGTTGGAGTCTTGGAGGCGGGTTCGAGGGACATGGAGATGTGCATGGGCTCCGTGGAGAAACACGAGACTATAGAAAGATACTTCGATGGGCTGGAGAGTGACGTCACTTCGTCCATGACAATCTTTCGAGAGTAATTCCAAGATATTCGATCCACACTTGAGGAGGAGCTCAAGGGGCATCGTGCGGAGATTGAGGACTTGCGTAGGAAGGTCCAAGGCTACGAGGAGCTGAAGACCGTGGTCGAGAGTTGCAAAAAAACTCAAGACCAAAGTTCTCATATTGGAGGCCGTTACGAATGGTGGACCTTCGAGTAGGGAGGCACCGAGGAGACGGAAGATTTCCGAGCCAAAATCCTTCAGCGGGGTGCGATATGCCAAAGAAGTTGAGAACTTCTTGTAGAACGTAGAGCGATACTTCAAGACGTTGCACATCAACGATGACGCCAAGAAGGTGGATATTGCTTCACTCTACTTCACAGACGATGTGATGCTATGGTGGCATCGAAGGTGCACGAAAGCCGAGAAGGGTTTGTGCTCGATAGAGACTTGGGAGGATCTCAAGAAGGAGATCAAGTCTCAGTTCTATCCGGAGAATGTGGAGTTTGCAGCGAGACGGAGCTTGCGGTAACTCAAGCATACAAGGGCGATAAAGGAGTACGTCGCGGAGTTTACACGCTTGATGCTCGCGATATCTAGCATGGGCAAGGAGGATCGTTTGTTCTTCTTCCTCGAAGGACTCAAACCTTGGACGGCTCAAGAATTGCAGCGACAGTGGGTGCAAGACTTGAACACCGCCGTGGCAGCAGCGGAGCGGCTCATCGAGTACATGAGGGATGACAACGATGCCGAGGCCGAGAAACACTTTGTTCGGGACTGTCCGATAATAAGTATGCGTGTGAATGTCATCCAAAGTGAGGAGGTGGAGGACGATGAGTGCGAAGTGGAAGCGCACATGGGAGCGTTGCCCTTACTCAACGCCGTGAAGACCAAGTCTGCTGTGTCGAGGACTCCGAGCAGGGAGCTCATGTAGGTTGATGTGAGGATCAATGGCATGAGCACACGGGCGTTGGTTGACACGGGCGCCACTCATAACTTCATCA
>JANAVB010009820.1:0-34658 GCA_029216955.1 Iris pallida
TTCCCCATAGGGAATTCAATCAATGATGCGGGCAATAAATGCCTACACACCTCTACCGGACATGAAAAGCGTACCCTAACTTCTACGAGCCTATTGCCGGTGAGTATATCCATCCTCTCCGGCAATGCCTCAAACTCTAATCCAATCCGGGTAGCATATTGTGCAGAAATGAATGAATGAGTAGCGCCTGAATCAAATAATGCTACAGCGGGAAATGAGGTGACGAGAATTTTACCTGCCACCACGTCACTAGACGCTAGAGCCTCTCCTAAGGTCAATGTGAGAGCCTGGCCCGCGGAGCCCCTTGTTGCGGCCTTCCTCGACCATGCTGTTGCTGCCTCTGAGGGCCTTCGGCTTCCTGTGCCTGGCGAAACATCTGAGCCTGCGTTGGTAGACGCTGGGCTAGGGGCCTTACTGCTAATACTGGCCCTCCACTCGGGGTTGCTACCGGAGCTGGCAATGCTAAAAACTGCTGAGCTGGTACTCCTGGCCTCTGCATCACAGGACAAGTGGAGATACGGTGGTCTGAACTACCACACCTCAAGCATAAGCCATTCGCTGACCGACACACCTTCCTTGTGTGCCCTGCCTTCCCACAGAATGTACAGCCCTGGGGTGCTCCTTGACGCTGTTACTGGTTTCTCGGCTGCTGATGCCGAACTGGCGCTGTATTAGTTTGACACGGTCGTCCTCCGTGGCGCTCCTGCATCATGAATACGTACACCGGGTGCTGGTGCCGATGTTCGCTGCATTGCTCCTCCTCAACCTGGGAATGAGGTCTCTTCTGACCTCCTGTCCTCGATGCCAACCTCTGCTGGATAAGCTCGTGCCTCCGAACGGCCGTCAAACAGCGTCAAACATCTGGTAGTCGTGTCCCTCCACAAGCTGCAGTAGTTCCAAATAAAGTCCCTGCTGGAACCTCATAGCTTTCTCTGGCTCCGTTGCCACCATTGCTAGTACAAAACAGCATAATCTGCAGAACTCTGCTGCATACCATCTACGGTCTTGCCTGCTTGCTTGAGACTGATAAACTTCTGCTGGAGCTCATATCGAGCTACTACGCCAAAATACTTGGCCTTGAATCTGTCACTGAAGGTGGTCCAACGAACAGGGCGTCTTGCACCAACTTCTTTTGATGCCCACTAGTCGCGGGCAAGATCCTGAAGTACCAGTTTGACCTGATCAACCTTCTCATCATCTGGAACCTTGGCTGCCACAAGAATGGCTTCGATGTCTTGAATCCAGGCATCCGCAGTGATAGCATCCTCCGTGCCGTCAAAATACCTCGGGTTCAAGCGACGAAACCTTCCTGATGCCCCCGAGTCAGCCCCGACACTCCTCTCGAGAGCTAACTGAATCCCTTGGTTCAGCAGCATGTTCTGCTCCTGCTGCCGAGTCTGTTGCTGTTGGTTAGTGACAAGAAACCCCCGGATGATCTCCAGGAGTGCTACGACGTCTGGTACTCCTCTGCCGCCGCTGCTGGTGCTACAGGGGTTTCAATAACCTGCGGCTGTACTGCCTCTGGTTCCATTTCTGTTCGTGCCTGCACTGGAGAAGGTTCTCTCCCCTGTTGCTGCCCAGTCGAGCCATGCTCTTGTTGCTCTTCCTCATGGGCCTCACCCGCTACTGAGAATGAAGCACCCCTATAGAGAAGAATATAAGATTATCAAGTCCGGACGAGGAAGATTTCGAGGATGCAAGTCAGGTTAGAGGTCAAGGCAAGGACAGAGAATTCGAAACAGAATTTCAAGGGGAACAAGTTTTGATTGAGACTCCTAATAATTCGCAATACCCCACAAGTCTGAAAATCAGACCTGCATGGGCCACCACTAAAACCTTGTCACGCTCCAGTACCGAAATACGGAGACGGACTAGGCCAGCTACTCCATATGAGGTACGTAACGTCATACGGCGATCGTGGCTATCGAGAGACTAGGGGGTACATGCTACAATTAAGTCTCCTATGGTCCCACAGAGTTCTATGTCTCAATCAATCAAATCACATCAGCAAATAAATGAACATTAAAGATAAAGCAGTAAGGCGTCCCCGACGCTTCATCAAAATGGTCATGAGAGACTAGCTTTATAATTTAGCTATCTCAGAGAGTCGAGAGTACAAAATTATACACAGCTGCAGTCTGTTTATTTACAATTCTGTACTGACACAAAATATCAAGTAATCCGGCTAACAGGTGCCGGTGGCTAAACGCCGCAAAAGTATAAGCAGGAGTGGTGGAGAAGAAACCCACTCGAGTCCCCGAACCGCCATGCTCCTAGTATGTACCATGGATGTCAGGGAGGAAGATCGTGTCCTCTGGCTCTGCTACGAGATCTGGCCAAACAAAACCAGCGGGGTCAGCCCCGAATAGCAAGTACCGCCAAAGGGGCATAAGAGTTAAGATTAAAAACCTAGTTAATAGAATGATTGATAATAGTAATACTTATGCTACTATTATAGGGCAGCACAACATCTTCGAACCCATATGGCACCCTTACAACCAAACAAGGACAAAAGGTGCCGCATGGAGTCGGGACGTGTCGTACTCTATAACATTCACATAAGTTAAAGGTATAAACAATAAAACCTCCTGATCGTGACTTCGGTCGATAGCCTATCGCAGCACAATAACCAACCCAACAATCAAACAAGAACATGGGTTGGATCATGTACCATGATAGACCATGTTCCTCAGTCATTCACAGAAGTAACACTTCACAACCAGAATAAGTCTTCCGTTCATAACTTCGGTCCACAGCCTGTCATAGTACAATAACCAACCCAACAATCAAATAAGAATATGGGTTGGATCTCGTGCCATGATAGTCCGCTTCCCTTGATTATTTACGGAAGGTAATAGGACACAAGCAAGTCGTTTTCACGGCCAATCAAGTCTACGAGTTTTCTAGTGGGACGAGGTTATCCTCGCATCATGTTATGTAGAAATCCTCAGATCATATCTTTCTAGCAAGGCTAGCCAACCCAGGGGTTCGCGTAGACAGGTATGATTGAGCACAGGTCCCTCGTAAGGCCACCTTGCTAAAACATATAAGATATAGCAGGAATTAATCGGATACAGTCATCCACTCGTTGCAGATGACACAGTATCCGTGGAGACCAGCTGGCGCGTCAAGACAGTATCTCAAGACGGCTGGTGTAACACGATCTTAGGATTTTGCCCTCCCCATGCATCTAGTATGTTTAGTTGCCTAGTTTAACCCTAGGCGAAATCTTGGACTCACATGCTGTGGCCTGCATGATTATCCTCCTAAAGTCGTACTTTAGTACGAGTACCCCAAAGAGGATCCATGTCAATCAGTATGTCAACATATTCTACCCTCCTTAGTGTAATGCATCATTGCAAATACGCCACGTGGAGTTACGAGTCATTTGTCGAGCATGAACAAGAACTGGGACATTCAGGTACATGTATCAGAAGGAACACTTTGTTCTCCGGGGTCACATTAGTGCTCATATCATGCTCGGGACAAAAGGCGTAAGGATATAAAATGGGCATATAATATCTAATAAAATATCAAAAGCGTACGCACAAAAGCACGCACGCTCAAGGGGTAAAAGTCACGCAGGCTCACTCAGGCTCACTCAAGGCAGCGTACGTAAAAAGTCACGCAGACTCAAGAAAAGAGCTGCGTGAAAAGTCACATAGACTCAAGGGAAGAGCTGCGTGAAAAGTCACGCAGGCTCAAAGAGAGAGCTGCGTAAAAAGTCACACAAGCTCAAGAAGAGAGAGCTGCGTGAAAAGTCACGCAGACTCACGGGGAGAGCTGCTTGAAAAGTCACGCAGACTCACGGGGAGAGCTGCGTGAAAAGTCACGCAGACTCAAGGGAAGAGCTGCGTGAAAAGTCACGCAGACTCAAGGGAAGAGCTGCGTAAAAAGTCACGCAGACTCAAGGAGAGAGCTGCGTGAAAAGTCACGCAGACTCACGGGAAGAGTTGCGTGAAAAGTCACGCAGACTCACGGGGAGAGACACGCTTCCAACAGGAAGCGTGCTCAAACAGAAGCACACTGCTCACTGTCTTCTCCAAACAGCAAGAACACCATGGTTGAACCCAAAGCTTCAAAGCATCATAACTTGGCCATCCGAACTCCAAATCCAGATTTCCAATGTTCTAACTTGGGTGAAACTGAATGCTCTTCCATATGGAAGTATCAAAAACCCATAAAATCCAACTAAAGTAGATCAAACCATGCAAAATCCGAAAATGATTAAAACTTAGATCTACAAAAATTAAAGCTTCAAAATAGAAATTTCCAAGTTCTAAACTAGTATAGATTGAGGAGAAGAACATGTTTTGACAAATAATTTTGTAAGAAATCATTAACAAAATATAAATCCATCTCTTGAGCAAGTTGGCACTTGCCTTGGTTGGTGGAGGAAGTAAATGAGAGGAAGTAAATGAGAGGAGAGAGAATGAGATGAGTTATATATAAAGATCTTGGACCCATGGGTTTATGATGAACCAAAGGGTTCATGATGAACCATTGGTGTACCAAGAATGGGTTACCCAAATGAGCCAAAACTGTAGGCCCAAATGCAGAAAATAAATTAGGAAATAATATTTTATCGAATATTTTTGGGAAATGCATGAAGAAATACTGCATAATAAATATAGTATAAATACAAGGTAAATACAATTTATCGATTTACGTATTAAAATACGTATTCCAGGATCGGAGAGTGACAGTCAGGACACAGTTTCGATTTATCGGGTTACTGATATTTAACTTAAAACCTATAATAATGTTAATCTAAATCCTAACCCTAACACAATGAACGGGCTGACCCCCTGGCCAGCCCGACCCAACTCAGGAACCCGACCCATAGGGCCGAGTTCGAGCCCCTCCTTTATGCTGTGCTGTTGTTTTTTTTCCTTTTTTTTCTTTTTGTTTATTATTTATATATATATATATTTATATATATATGTATACATGTATTTGTATATATATATATGTATTATTATATATACTGTATTATATATATATACTGTATTTATATATATATATATATATTTTATATTTAGTACTTTATTATATTATGTATGTGTGTATATATATATATATATATATATATATATATATATATATATATATATAAAATATATATATATATATATATATATATATATATATATATATATATATATATATATATATATATATATATATATATATATATATATATATTTATATATATATATATATATTTTATATTTATGTATGTGTATATATATATATATATATATGTATTTATTTATGTAAAATATATATATATATATATATATATATATATATATATATTAAAAAAATAAAAATAAAAATATATATATATATATATATATATATATATATATATATATATATATATATATATATATATATATATGTATTTATGTATATATACGTTAAAAAAAAAATGTATATATACGTATATTGTTTGCCATGAAATATAAAAGAACAGAACAATTATCGGAGGACTGGACTTTTACTTTACAATACAAACTCGCTTGTACAAAGAAAGCCTAGGGACGAAAACCTAGGTACAGCAATCTAAGTACAATTGTTTATTTTAGATTCTGGAGGGTGACGATAGAGGCTCGGGAAAGCGACGGCCGCTCTGCCTTACTCCTTGGACGATCGATTGCAGCTTCTTGGCTCTATGGAAGAACTGCTTGGCGTTGATAAAGAAATGCTCTCTCTTCAGGCTTTCTGGCTCTCTTTGTCTCTATGTGCGTCTGTCTCTGTATCTCTCTATCTCTGTGTTTGTGTGTTACAAGGGAATGACACCCTGCTATTTATAAGAGTGAGGGGCCTCATTAGGGTTTACAATGATTGCCTATTCTTGGAAGTCGGCGGCTAAGGATCATTAAATCTGGGCCGTTCGTTGAGATTTGAGCAATAAATGTGATTGCATCAAATCTTTTGTGGGTAATTAATACTGATTGACATAAATCCTCCTGATTTGTCATGCCAACCTCGGATTCCTCGACACGTGTCTTTAATATTATTGCAAGATCTGATTTGATCCCAATTTTTTATTGGGATTTGTTGAAAGATTTCGATCAATCTGATGCCACGTGCCCTGCTATCATGCCACGTGTCATAACAGCAGAAATCTAAACCACAGGAAAGTTGAGCCGCATAAGGCCGGCTACGTGTCCAGGCTGCCTAAGAGTGGCCCCCTCTGAACATTTGGGCCGCATGGTAGTGATTTTAGCCACATGAGTATGAGTGAACCACATGGAGATAGTCTCTGCGACCCACATGGGGATGGTCTTCATGAGCCGCATGGTGTAACACCCAGTTTTCTAAAATGAGGGTAATTTTGAAATTTTGTATTTTAATTTATTTAATTATGGTATTTAAGATTTTCTATGATTTTTATTGATTTTTAACCATTTTAAAACTATTTTTAAATTATGACTTATGATTGGTGTCTTGCTAGTATAACCATAGAGCCTAGCTATGTGATTAGGGTATTTCATTTATCATTTCTAGATTGAGGGTATTTTAGTCATTTTTGTAATCTGGAGAATTATTTGGAATTATTATGTATTAATTAGATTTATTAGAATTAATATGATTTTTAGAGATTATTAGTATAATTGATTTTGGTGTTTTAGTTGACTTTGACTTATGTTGACTTTTGAGGCTAACCTAGTGGCTAACCTAGGTCATGACTATGAGATTAGGATATGTAACCCTAGTTAGACTAAAGTTAACCCATGTTTTAGTCTTTAAAACTTAAGTTAGAATAGAGAGGTTTTTAGTCATAAGCCATGACTTATGGTTTTGAAAACCATTAGTTAGCAACTTAGCCCATAGAGGCCCAAGCCCATCACTAAACCCTAACCCTGGTATTTATGACCAGCCACCTAGGGATCCACACTCCTATTTAATGTCTCCTCAAACTTAGGGCTAGCCTCCTTAGAAAAAATAGCAAGTTGAAAATAGAGGTAAAACCCTTTCTTCCCTAATCCATAACTCCTCCATTTCAACTCCTTTTTCTTCCTAATTTCTTGCAATAGATTCTAATCTCTGTGTTTTTGATGACTATGGTGAGAAATTCCAGGAAAGGGGCAATTTGGAAGAGTTTGGGTAGCTTGAGGAACAACTCACTTTGGGGCTTTTTGAGCCATTTCAAACCTATAGGTAAATCTCTATTCTCTCCACCAATTTTGATTTCTTTGCATGGTTAGGAAGCCCTAGGTGTCCTCTCTCTGTTGGTGTAGATTTGCTAAGTTTTGTGTCCGTTTCGTGTCCGTATCGGACACGTATCCAATAGGATACTTAGGTGTTTGTAGAAATGCCACTAAGGATTCGATTTTCGTATTTTGAAATGTGATTGCATAGATCTGTAGATCTTCATGTGTGCATTAATTTTTGTGAAGATTGTTTTGTGTTTTGGTGTCGATTCGTGTCGGTTTTGGACACAGGAACCCGTGTACGACACAACGAGCACTGTCCCCTGCTGTTCGGGTGTCCTAGCGGACACGACACGACACTATTTAAGATGAAATTTTGGTGACACTTAGGACACATGACTGACATGACACAGACCAATTTTTAGCTCATCTTATCGAGCGGATTGGGAGAAATCCCACCCGTACCGATTTCACACTGCATGTTGCACTGTTGAAAACACGCACTGACACGGGCTTGTAGTTTAGACACGACACAATGTGGGCTCCTTTCAGGCGGTTGAACACCTACCCTAACCCCTGGCAAACACGTGTACATGGCCACGTGTCTCCACGTGACCTGTGTCGCGTGCTAGACACGTGTGCACGCCCGCACGAGCCTGTGCACCCACTGTTTACTGATATTCATGTTTCTCCTGTTTTGGACACCTCGTGTCCCCTTGTATGGGCACGAGACACCTCCCCCATGACACATACACATGTGGGACACCTCTGTACACTGCTAATTTTGGTTTGTGAATTGTTGTGGTGTTCGAATTGGGTGAAAACTGTCATTCCTGATACATGCTACTAATTTTTTTTCCAGTTTTGTAATGTGAACTTTGGCGATCTATTTTTCTTATTGGAATGCCGTTAAATACTGGTTCTTAGCCTAATAATGATTTCCTACTTGTGTTCTAACTGGGTGTCAAATTCCAGTGGGTTTGGTAGAGTTTTGGCCTAATTTTTTGGACTGTTTTCAGTGAAGAACTGAAAACTGTCATTCCTAATACATTGATTTCTTTCCTTTCCTTTTTACAGTCTAATAACTGAAATTAGATTCTAGACTGTTAACTGAGATTTTCCTTCTTTACTGAAAAATTCCTACTTGTAATGGTACATACACTTTTGCAAATTATTTGAAGTCTGAGAATGTGATATGCACACATGGACTGAGAAACCAAATTGAATTTCCCACACACACATATCACAAATGCCCACACATACACACTGTTGTAAACTGATTACCTGAAATCCTGAGAACCTGAATTTCTGAGTACATAGGCACTGTTACATATAGTTCAAATTTTATAATACATGCTCTACATGTTCATGCATTTCAGTAAGCTATAGTTCATATGTTAGGTTGTTTTAGCCTTGTGTGTTGCATTGAATTCCTGAGAATGAATGACAACCACATAGAACTGATTCTCAAAACCTAAGAACTGAGTTTATTTCCTATTCCTTTCCTAGCTGAGAACTGATTTCCAGGTTTTCCCTAAACCTGAGATACCCTTAACCTGTACACTGTTTTCCCTTTTTTACTGAATGTTAAGTTAGGACTGATCTGAGAACTGATTTTGTGTCAACTGTTGATTGGGTTGAACTGTGTAAGATGTTATTCCTGAGATTAAATGCCATGAATGGACACTAAGCTTCACTGATTAGTTTCAAACCCTGAGATTACACACTCACACACTGTCCTAACCAAATAACTAAGAACCCCCATTTGATAATTGATGAACTGCCCTTTCTTTTCCATTAAATTGTTCTGTGGTGTTAGCTAGGACTAACCCAAATTGACTGATGTTATATGAAGGTAGATTTCATGTCCACATGTAGGTTTAGTTTTGTTATATAAATGTATATGAGTTGATGCTTAAAACCTGAGAATACAATGAATTGTTTTCCTTTTCTTTTTTCACTGAGATTTTGATCAGTAATATGATTTCCTGAGTTTTGTGGATGTATAAACTGAAATGAGTTATCAAGTCATTAAATACCTGAGATTGTTAGGGAGTTAACATGAGTGATTCAATAACTGAGATTTGTTTTGAACTTGAGAATCTGTTTTGAATGTTAGTTTTGAACATGAAAAGTTTTGTTTGAGAATTTGGGAATTAGTTTCATGAAACACAGTTTGCAATATCCTGAGAACACTACAATGTTTTCCTCATTCCTGTCACCTGTACTCACATATCACCACACACATAATCTTTTCCTGTCACTTTGTGAAACCTGAGATAACATAGAACTGAGATTTCACTATTTGTAGTCCCATAAGCCTGTGCACACAAAACCTGCCAATACAATGTAGGCACACTCTCTACACACATTATCTGAAATCTAAATATTTTCCTGTCAACACACACAAACACACCATGCCACATGCCACTATGTTAACACATGACACATCACCCTCATATGACACACCATACCATACTGTTTTGTGTTTTCACACACATTGCCACACACACATGCTCATGTGACACCCTCTTATCTCTCACAACACACACATATATACACACACTCGTAGTAATGAAATGAAATGAATAGAAATGCCATGATTGATTAGAAATGCCATGTAATGTATATAACATATTCATGGTATCTATAGATTTGTATATTGTATTATGGTATAAATGTATAACTTGTATATGTTAAACATATGTAATGTGTGTTTTGATAGCTTAGTTGGCATTGTGTTGTGGTTGAGTGCTAGCCTAGGCTTGGTTAGACCTAGAATGACTTGTAGACTAGGTTTAGACTTGGAATGGTTTAGTTGACCTAGTTTGACTAGTGTAGTTGACTAGAGTTGACTGTCAACCCCTAATTTTCAAAAATTATTAAACTAGTGTTAATTAATTATTAAATGTCATTATTAGTTTTAAAATAATTTAATATGATTTTAGGAATTTTCTAGAATTTTTAAATAAATTTTTAATGAGTTTTAAATACAAAAATATTATTTTGTAATTTATTTAAATGTTTTAATATCAATATGTAATTTTCTAAATAGTTTTAATATCATTCTGCAATTTTTGAAATGTTGTTTATATCAGTTTGTAATTAGGAATTTGGTTTTAATTATGGAATGCAAATGTTATTTTGCATTTTATACTGTAAAAAACTCCTTATGCAATTTCCTAATTCCTGAGGGACCTAACTGCTAATTACCAAACCAACCCCCGACGACTGCCCCGACCGACTACGACCGGCTGCCCCCGCCTTTCTCGGCTGCCCGACCGCCACAAAAACCCCCTATAAAATCCTCCACTTCCCCCTCGACCTAAACCCTAACCCTAAACTCTCCCCACAGCAACCGACGACCCACTTCTTCCCCGACGAACCCCCAAACCCTAACCCTACTCCGATAAGCTCCGCCCAGCCCCACCGTCGACTTCCACCGCCCCCAACCACCATCAGTCGACGCGCGGTGACGAGGCGACCCCAGCGCCACCGGAGCGCCCCGACCCCGACGTCTCCTCCGCCGTCCCCGACCTTCGAATCACCCTTCAACTCGTCGGACACGTGAGTAGCGGATCAGAGTCGTGTCGTGCGTGTCTCGTCTTCACGCACGAGACTCGCCAGGACACGACGAGCTCAGTGCTGTGCTCGGACACACGAGACTGTGCTCGTACGTGTCGTGCTAAGCGAGGACACGAGAAACCCTGTGTCCTTAACTGTCAGGACACAGGACAGATATTTTTTTTTTATATAAATGCTAACCTAATCTAAATAAAACTAACCTAAGGTATAATCCTAATAGTCGGGCCAACTGGCCCACTGGCCAGCGCGCAATAAATAAACCCCTTCCCCCCCCCCCCCGCTTTGTTGGCTCGAGTTCGAGCCCCCTTTCTGTTCTTTTTTTCTGTTTTCTTTTTCTTTTCTTTTTTCCTTTTGTTTTGTATATATATTTATATATATATGTATATGTATATATGTATTAATGTATGTATATATATATGTATACTGTTTTTAATAGTATTTTATATATATGTATATATACTTTATAGTTAGTAAATTTTATGTATATATGTTTGTATATATGTATATATTTTTATGTGTATATATATTTTTATGTGTATATATATATTATATATATATATACACTTTATAAATAAGAATTTTCTTGTATATATATATATATATATATATATATATATATATATATATATATATATATATATATATATATATATATATATATATATATATTTGTATATATATATATAGATACTTTACAAATAAGTATTTTCCCTATACATGGATATATGTACTTTCAACATATGTATGTATATATTTATTTTGAACTTTATTTAAATATTAATATTATTTTTGTACTTTTACCAAGTTATATTTTTATTGTATTTAAATTACTGCAACCATTTGGTGTCCAAGCCTAGCATGGGTATTTGGGCTCAAATGTGTTTTTACACATTCAAGACCTGTACAAGTCATATTGGACTTGATTCATGGCCTTGGATCCTGTATTTGAACTTTGGTTCAAATTATATACATGGACAAAATACACAGATAATTAATTATTGTGTGCAATACTGTTTTTGATTTTCTAAAAATACTTAAAGTATTGCAAAAATTATGGAAAAATAGTTTTTAGATACTATGTTAAGTTAGCTAATTTAGTATAATTTGTGTAGTATTTAATTTACTGTTTTGCCACTAGTTTGGCATATGAAACCAAAACTTATTTTCTGTATACTTAGGAAACTGATTTTTATAAAATATTTGTACTGGTTAATAAATTCCAGAAAAATTATAATAAATTTCTATGATTAACAAGGATCACTTTAGTACTTTACTTTAAGAAAAACTAGGCTTTTTGTCTACTTCAAAAATTGTTAGAACACAATGATCTTTTGATTTATTTATTGATTAATTACGACTTGTAGCTTTTTGTGTTATTTGGAGTTTTAGTCGTGTTGAACCCCATCCCTCACTAGTGTAAAGACCCTAGAAAGTTAGTTAACATAGTGTGTCACCCCACATTGGTCTCCTATGCCAAAGTCATCATTTTGGCTAGGTGCCCAATCACAAGTCGTATTTCACCAATTAGTGTCCTAGTGTTTTAGCTTAGTGTAAAAACTAAGTTATTGTATTTATTCTACAGTGACGAGTTATCGGACATCCATAGCACTTTTATCGCAGCTTGTTTTGCTTTGCTCTGCTAGAGGCAAGTACTTTCTACGAACTTTACATATTGTCACATAAAATGAACTGCAAACCCCACCATGTTAAATGCTGATCCTTGGGGTAGCAAGTTAGATCTCTACATGTTGTACTTTTAGTTACTACCATGCTGAGAACAGTCTTGATGTATCTCTCATATGATTAGAATATGGGTTATGGGGAAACTGTTAGTAGTGTACGTGATTATGCCCCCTTATCCCGTACGTATGTACCGAGCAAGGTTGACATGCTATATGTATACCTTGTCGTAGGCCTTTATCTCAAAGCGGATTTGTGCGTATATACATCTGTCGCCGTTTCACTTGTACGAAAGTACATTTCATTATGTGCCCCCAGCACATTGTACATCTATTGACCGATCACGTACCTGCTACAGTTTTAAACATTACATATACATCTGTCTCTATGACATATGTGTCCTTGCCATGATAGACTATGTGATGCCATGCTTTCCAGTTATTTCCTCTTATGTTCATTTCCATGTTTCATATGCTAGTTTGCTAGATTTAGTACTTGCTCCCGTCCTGACAGGATAACGTTGTAGGTATCCTTACTGAGGAGGAGTTACTCTGTGACACATACTATGGAGATACTGCCGAGGACCCGGCTCTGCTGTACGAGGATGTTCCTGCGGGGAACCTCGCCTAGTTGTCTTTTGTTTACTTAGACTTTTGAGAGTAGACATGTATTAGACTATATCATTTTGTAACTGGACATGTATCCAATTTTACATTTCAGTTTACTTGTACTTGGATATTTTACTATATACGACGACTTTTGTGTTTGGAGCATTTATGATTCTTCTTCGCTTATAGAACTGTTAGCACATTTAGTCTTATCCTGTTGTCTTTAGAACAGCTTACTACGTTTTATCTCAACGTAGGCTGGGCATGACTCGGCCTGGCCCAACAATTTGGGTAGTGGGTCGTGACATGTTTTTAGTGGTGGCCCATACAGGTCCTGACTAAACTGTTTGGTTACGTTATTGTACCAAGCATGCCTGCAATTAGAAACTTAAGGTAATTAGACAATATTAGGAAAGACGCTTAGAACACTTAGAGGAATGCTAGGATTGCAACATAGGAAATACATCACATTGTTTGCTATTATAAATAGATTTTCTTGCATATGATTGCTTACTTTAAATAAGTCCTTATAAGTCTTTTTATGTGTAATTTAGATGGTGCTTACTCGTTCATCCCAGTATGTTACCCCCGAGAATGGGGCCCTCCATATCCAGTCAACTGACCAGTTGACTGATACACCTCCACCTACCACATTCCCCCACTCCACAGATCCACAGACCCAGATACCACCTTCTACATCCCAGTCCCAGCAGGCCCCAATACTTCCACCACCCCCTATCACTATACCCACCCAGGCTTCCGTCACACTCGACGGGACCCAGCTGCTCACACTGATCCAGGGGTACCTGACAACCCATCAGGAGCAGACTATCCTACTCCGCCAGAGCATGGAGCGTTCTGAGGGACGTCCCGTGGTCCCACCACATGTAGAGCCATGGCAGAGAACGGGGATGGTCAAGGACTTCATGGGTCTGAATCCCAAGGAGTTCTCAGGGACTGAGGGCATAGTAGTAGCAGATGGCTGGCTAGATTCAGTAGAGAGGAAGCTTCTGGGAGTTAGGATGCCGGATGACCTTCAGGTCGAGGCAGCAGGATTTCTGCTGATAGACTTAGCAGGAGTCTGGTTCAGGAATGAGCCATTGTTCGCGAGAGGTAGAGCCACCTGGGACCAGTTCAA
Organism: Iris pallida; assembly: GCA_029216955.1. Taxonomy (NCBI): domain Eukaryota; kingdom Viridiplantae; phylum Streptophyta; class Magnoliopsida; order Asparagales; family Iridaceae; genus Iris; species Iris pallida. The sequence goes on from JANAVB010009820.1 coordinate 14,175, forward strand.
GACCCAGTTCAAGAAGAAATTCTTTTCGACCACTGCTAGAGTAGCCATGGGGCTACGATTCCAGAACATCCAGCAGGGGAACCGTTCTGTTGACGAGTATACGGCAGAGTTTAGTCGTCTGAGCTGTTTCGCTCCTAGTCTGGTTGCTGATCCAGAGGAGATGACCCGTAGGTTTTGCCATGGTCTAGTTCCAGACATTGGCATTCTTATAGTGGCAAACGGTACGACTGACTACTACCAGAGCCTAGAGTTGGCTCGGAGCATTGAGGAGCGTCTTCTGTCCAGCAAAAGGCCGGCTCCTGTACATCATGAGGGACCGTCCAAGCGTCAGGCTTTCCAGCAGAAAGCGCCGACGCAACCCCAGCAGACTTACCGTCCCTCTACACCACACCATCAGACCCCGCCAGTTAGAGCCCCGGGACCCCGGCCACAGCAGAGGGGAGCTGTATGTTCTTTCTGCGGAAGACCAGGGCATGATCACTCCGTCTGCAGAAAGAGGTTGAAGCTGTGTCTAGCTTGTGGGTCTGCCACCCACATGATACGGGAGTGCCCAGTAGCAAAAACTAGAGGACCGCTCCCGACTCAGCAGTAGAGGTTCGGGCAGCATCTGCAGCAGCAGAAGGGACCTCAGGGGAGGGTTTATAGTCTAGCCATTGAGCCAGAGCCGGAGCAGGTTTTGGAGCCGGATTACTTAGCTAACGTCATCACAGGTCATGTTTATTTACATACTTTTCTAGCTGTATGTTTGTTTGATTCTGGTATATCTCATAGCTTCCTATTATTAGAGTTTATGCATAAACATCATCTAGTAGCTACACCTACTGCGGAGATTAGTAGAGTGATGACGGGAGGAGGACCAGTGCCTATTAGATCTATCTATAGATGTTCTATTTTTATAGCCGGAAGAGAGTTCAAGGGGCGATTCTTTGTGATGCCACTCCCCGGTTATGATATCATATTGGGGATGTACTGGCTTAGCTATGCCCATGCATCTATAGATTGCCATGAGGGTAGTATTTTGTTCAGTCCCCCAGGCACAGCACCATTCAGTGTCAGGAGGACAGGGCCGGAGATCAGCCTAGAGCCGAACTGTTGTGCGACAGTCGGGGACGCAGCACCGCCACACCCTATCATTAGGGAGTTTATGGATGTATTCCCAGAGGATCTTCCAGGACTTCCGCCTGACAGAGATATGGAGTTCACTATAGATGTAGTGCCGGGTTCATCACCAGTATCCCGGGCTTGCTATAGAGTGAATCCCAAGGAGGCCATAGAGATGAAAGAGCAGATTTATGACCTATTGAAAAAGGGTTTCATTCGATCCAGTGCTTCTCCATGGGGAGCGCCAGTGCTCTTTGTGCCTAAGAAGGATGGTACAGTCCGGTTGTGTATTGACTATCGGGCCTTGAATACCATCACCATCAAGAAGAGTCTCCTCCTCTCGAGCCTCCTCCAAAGGATCTCCCAAGAGAATGGAGATTTGTCACCAATCATCCTAAGGAGCTCATCATTGGGGATCCTTCCTCAAGTGTTAGCACAAGATCCGCCACTCGTGATCTTTGTGCCAATGTGGCTTTTATCTCTCAAGTAGAGCCTAAAAATGTTAATGATGCTTTTCTCGATGAATTTTGGATGATAGCTATGCAAGAGGAGCTTAATCAATTTGAGCGAAGCAAGGTTTGGGAACTTGTCCCAAAACCTAGCAATCATCCCATTATTGGAACTAAATGGGTGTTTCGCAACAAGCTAAATGAAGATGGGTTAGTGACTCGTAACAAAGCCCGATTGGTTGCCCAAGGCTATAACCAAGAGGAAGGCATTGACTACGACGAAACCTATGCTCCGGTTGCACGTCTTGAATCCATTCGTATGCTTTGTGCCTTTGCTTGTTTTAATGACTTTAAGCTATTTCAAATGGATGTTAAGAGTGCTTTTCTTAATGGTATTATTAAGGAGGAAGTTTATGTTAAACAACCTCCCGGTTTTGAAGATTTTTAATTTCCTGACCACGTTTTCAAACTTCATAAAGCCCTTTATGGCCTCAAACAAGCTCCACGTGCTTGGTATGAGCGTCTTAGCTCTTTTCTTGTTTCTCACAATTTTTCAAAGGAAAAAGTTGACACCATACTTTTTATTAAATCCCATGATGGGACTCTCTTATTGGTTCAAATTTATGTTGATGATATTATTTTTGGTTCTACTAACAACACACTTTGTGTAGAATTTGCCAAAGTTATGCAGGAAGAGTTTGAAATGAGTATGATGGGAGAACTCTCATTCTTCTTGGGGTTACAAATCAAGCAAGGACCTAAAGGAACCTTCATCAATCAAGCAAAATATACAAGGGACCTCCTCAAGCGTTTCGACCTTGACTCATCCAAATCAATGAGGACCCCTATGGCTATAACGACCAAGCTTGACAATGATGAAGATGGCACATCGGTCGACATTCGTAAGTATAGAGGTATGATCGGTAGCTTACTTTATTTAACGGCTAGCCGTCCGGATATCTTGTTTAGTGTCTGTTTGTGTACACGATATCAAGCCAATCCAAAGGAATCACATTTGAGTGCCGTCAAGCGCATTTTTCGTTATCTCAAAGGCACCATTAACATGGGTCTTTGGTATCCGAAATCCTCATCCTTTGAGCTTCACGGCTTTTCGGATGCGGATTTTGCCGGATGCAAGATTGACCGAAAAAGCACTAGTGGCACATGTCAATTCCTCGGGAAGTCCTTGGTATCGTGGTTTAGTAAGAAGCAAAACTCTGTCGCTCTCTCAACCACTGAGGCAGAGTATATTGCGGCTGGTTGTTGTTGTGCACAAATTCTTTGGATGTCACAAACACTTTTAGATTATGGTATTTCTCTTTCTTGCACCCCTATTAAATGTGATAACACTAGCTCTATCAATCTCACGAAAAACCTGATTTGTCACTCACGCACGAAGCACATTGAAATTAGACACCATTTTCTTCGTGACCATCAACAAAAAGGAGATATCCATCTTGAATTTATTGATACTACCTATCAATTAGCCGACATCTTCACTAAGCCCCTCCCGGAAGATCGCTTCTCTTTCCTTTGCCGTGAATTGGGCATTTTATCCTTTGATCCATAGTCTCTTTTGTCCGGCACACCGACGGTATACTACGGTATACCGGCGGCATGCCGTTTTTTGTAGCAGAATTAGGTTCTGTCTCATTTTCCGGCATACCGTCGGTATACATCGGCATACCGCCGGCATGCCGTTTTTCGAAACAGAATTATGTTCTGTTTCGTTTTTTCGGCATACCGTCGGTATACGTCGGCATTCCGTCGGCATGCCGAATGACGGCGGAAATAATTCCTGAGATTAGCTGCGGGCCCACTATTTTATCTCTTCTCCTTTATTCCTTCCATCCTTCCTTTAATCCATCAAATCCCTCATTAATTACCCATCTCCTCAACTCCCCTCCTATTAATTACCCTTCTTATCACCTTTCCCCTTTTCTCTCCTCTTTTTAACTCCACACATCAATTCACCCCATCACCCTTTCAACTACCCCATCACCCTTCCTCTTTAACCGTTCCCTCCTCTCCACCCTTTTTCAAACTCAACTCTTCATATCCCCCTCTTCTTTAAAAACCCTCCTTCTTCCTTCTCCTCCACTACTACTTCTTCCTCTCACACCAAAGCCCAAAATCCTTCTTCATGGCCAACCCTAAGCGCCCCCGATCCTCTTCCTCCTCTTTCAACCCTTTCGTCCCGGTGGCGCTACCCTCCGACTTTGACCAACGCGTTTTCTCCAATGCTTTGGCGGCTGAGCTTTGGTTCCAGCACTTCGTCAACCAGAACGTGTTCAAAGGACGGGCTATCAACTGGAACCTCTTCCCCGGTCACGTCCCGTTGTTTGACGATGCCGGTCTATCCTCCCTTCTTAGGCGGCAAATTCTGGTCTACTCTGCTGCTGTCCGCCTTTTCTACTGCAACATGCGAGGGGATGACGACGACCCTACCGCCATCCAATCCATGGTCAATGACCGCCACTTTCGTCTCACATCCAAGGAAGTGGGGGCCATCTTGGGCGTCCCAGACAGAGGGGATGCGTTACCTCTTTTGGGTGCTCTCACCTCATCGGCGGCGTCTCCTTTCGACGACTTCTGCCGTATCATCTGTAAGGGTCCCAACCCTCCTGCCATTCCGGCCCTCTCAGCCCAGCTGGAGCCATTCTACTACGAGCTCCATCGTATCGTGTGCCACACTCTGTTCCCAAAGGGCGGGAACTATGACGCAATCACCGGTGATGCTCTTGTCCTCATGTATCATCTCTATGCCCAGAAGCGTTTTTCCTTCCCAAAGACTCTGCTTTTGCAATTCCGGCGTACCTTGCCATCCGGGAAGCAGAACCTCTACTATGGCTCTTTTATCACCTTGCTTATGGAGGCCAAACAAGTTGACTTGTCTCTCTGCTCCTCGGATGGGGTCCCCTCATTTCTTGCTGTTTCCCGTACCCTAGCTGGCGCCTCTTCTTCCCGTGCTTCCTCTTCCCAAGAGCAACCGGGTTCCACTCCTGCTGCCCCTGCATCTACCCCTCCATCTACGGGCCGCTATATGCCACTTACTCAGCACCACTTTGATCTGAGGATGGCCCAGGCGGAGGAGCAGATGCGGACCCACACTCGTGGACTTGGCGCCCTCATCCAGTCTCGCTTCCACGATCAGGGCTACTTCATCCAGCGCACTCTCCAAGACCGGGATGCCTTTCTGGATCTTAATCTTCAGGATCCCATGTACACGGCCCCCGCATTTCTCTGACCCCAATGCCTATGGGTTTATGTACCCGGACGGCATTGATCCTTTTGGCGCCCTCCAGCAGGCTCAGGATGATGATGGTGATGATGATCCGGCAGAGGATTAGGGATGGTTTTCCTTTGGTGATGGTTACGGTGTTTTAGTGGCTCTAGTTTTTATGTGTGTTTTCTGTTTGTTGTCTTTAGTGGTCCTTCGGGGACCGGTCTATGGTTGTTTTTTTTCAGTGTTTGCTGTCCTTCGGGGACATTATCTTTGTTGTCTTTGGTGTCCGACTCTCATGATGGAGAGTCTTTTATCTTTTTGCTGTATGGATCAAGCATGTATTATCGTTCTTACTTCAATATATTTCTGCATGCTTTTATCTCTACTCTCTTTTTTATGTACTGTCTCCTTTAGTTATCCCTATTTTTGACTAAGTGACAAAGGGGGAGAAATCGTATTGAGGGGGAGCTGTCTACCTACGGGGGAGCTACTCCCTGAAGATGCTATCTCTCTATTTTGTCAATTATCAAAATGGGGGAGTTTGTTGGCACATTTTATTTTGAGTAATTAACAGCATCTTCGTAGTTTAGTCTTCTGTTTTTCAGATACTCAGAAGATGCACTATATGGAGTTATTCACTTCAAGAGCTTTCTCCTTCGTCCTGAAGACCGTAGCAGTTACCCGGCGTTCCCTACATTTAGTCGGCATCTTCCTGCTTAGAGTCTTCGTGTCTGTACTGGTCTAGGTATCTCTGTAAAACACTAAAGGATGGATGATAACTTAAAGCACAAATCGAAAATCAAGTAATTCAGAGCGGCATACCGGCGGTATGCTCCGGCATACCGGCGGTATACCGTTCTTGTGTCCAGAAAAGTTTCTGTGACAAAAGCGGCATACCGACGGCATGCTATGGCATACCGGCGGTATACCGTTTCGTGTCCAGAAAAGTTTCTGTGACAATAAGCGGCATACCGACGGCATGCTTCGGCATACCGGCGGCATACCGCTTTCTGTGTCCAGAAAGTTGCTGTCTCGAATTGTCGGCATACCGACGGCATGCTGCGGCATACCGGCGGCATGCCGTTTCCTAGCAACACAATAGATGCTGTGATTTATTGTCGGCATACCGACGGTACGCTACGGCATACCGGCGGCATGCCGTTTCCTTAGCTCTAAAACTTTCTGTGACTTTAGTCGGCATACCGACGGTATGCTCCGGCATACCGGCGGTATACCGAATTTCGAATAATCTGCTTTTCGATTTGGTCTGACATGCATTAATGGCCGCATTTAATGCTCTTGAACGGTCATAAATATGACCGTTACTATTTGGCCGGCATACCGGCGGTATGCCGCGGCATACCGACGGCATGCCGGTCTGCGTACACTCAGAAGCATTAAATGCCACCCACTCTTGGTTTTCTTATAAAAGGAAGCTCTCTCTCTCTCTTGAGCTTCTTCACCAACTCTTCCATAAATTTTCCAACAACCAAGAGCTCCACCATTAATACTCTCTCAAAGCTTTTCATTGTCATCCTCTCCCAAAGTGCTAGAGTATTAAATAGTTGTACATTTTGATCTTCACGTGTTAGAAGATCAGCAAGTTCTCATTCTCTTTTGTTTGAAGTTGGCGAGCCTTCGTAAGAAACTCGTGTGTAGAAGTTGGCGAGTCTTCGGATCCAAACTCGTGTTGAAGTTGGCGAGTTCTTCGGATCCAAACTCGTGTGTACTATTTGCATAATAGTGGATTAAAGCCGGAGAGAGTTCCGGGACTGGATTGCCTCAAAAGAGGATACCAGGATACATCCTTGCATTTGCGTTTGATCTTTCTACTATTTACTCTTTATTGCATCATTGTTATAGTTCATTTTTTTTCCCTATTCACCCCCCCTCTAGGGTTCTACAATTGGTATCAGAGCTTTGTTCTCTTGATTTGGATTTACACCCTTGAGTGATCCATGGCCTCTAACCCTAGCATCAACACGTTTCACAATGAGGGACACTCCACAAATAGGCCTCCCCTATTTGATGGTACCAACTATAACTATTGGAAGATTAGGATGGGCATTTATCTCAAGTCCATAGATTTCGATTTATGGGATTGCGTGATAAATGGCATCCCTACTCCTTCCAGAGCTATAGAGGATATTGCTTCTGACACCCTTCGGGAAACACTCACTGAAAACATCAAGAAGCTTGCTTGTCGAGATGCCAAGGCAATGAACGCTCTTTACTGTGCTCTCGACAGTAGTGAATTCAATCGAATCTCTATTTGCAAGACTTCCAATAAAATTTGGAAGTTGCTTGAAGTTACACACGAGGGGACTTCACAAGTGAAGGAATCTAAGATCAGTAGACTCACGCAAGAATATGAGTCTTTTAAAATGAAGCATGATGAATCTATTGCTAGCATGTTTACTCGCTTTGGTGATATTATTAACCCTCTCTCTTCTCTTGGAAAGGAATATCCCGCTCGTGAAAAGATAAGGAAGATTCTTAGAGGTTTGACGAAAGCTTGGAGTCCTAAAGCTACCGCAATCATTGAGGGGAACGATCTTACCGTCATGAACCTAGAGACCCTCATGGGTAAGCTGATGACTCACGAGCTTGACATGAAGGATCAAGAGGAATCCTCCATTCAAGAGAAGGAGAAGGAGAAGACCAAAGAAAAGGAGAAGACTCTTGCTCTCAAAGCTTCAAGGTCCTACTCCAAGGATAGCTCCGACGACAATGAGTCGGACAACGATGAAGAAATAGCTCTCACAGCTAAGCACTTCAGGAAGTTCTTAAAGTTCAACAAGGCCAACCGCTCTAGACGGGACAATGAAGATGACCCGGCATGCTATCAATGCAGAAGACCCGGACACATCAAGAGGGATTGTCCGATGGTACGAAAAGATTCAAGCAAGTACGAGAAGCCAAGCAAGGGAAGCTCGTCCTCCAGAAAGTTCGCCAACACTAGCATTTGGTGTGAAAGCGACGCAAGCGACTCCGACAATGACAAGGAGTGCAAACACAATGCCAACGTTTGTCTCATGGCAACCGATGAGGTACTTGATGATTTTTCCTTAAACACTCTTACCTATGATGATTTGGAGAAAGCCATTCTTGAGTTACATGAAGAACACAAAGGTGTTCGGAATAAATACAAGAAATCTCTTAAGGAGGTCGAGGCTCTTCAACTTGAAGTAGAGAGGCTCTCAAGCATCATTAGTGATGTGAAGGAAAAATCTCCTATTTCCGACACGGATGAAGTGGAGTCTTTGAGACTAAAACTTCAAGAATCTCTTGACACCATCAAGAAAAAGGATGATGAGATTCAATCCATGAGAAGCTCTTATGAGTTTGCCATACGCAAATGTCAAGATGCTAATAGAAGAGAATATTCCACTTCTATTAAGTATAATGATCTTCCTACACGGAGTAAGAATTCTCGTAATAAGAATTCCACTCACATGCATGCTCCTAGACCTCCCCACACTCATCACAATGCTAGGCATAAACCATTACATGAACACTACACACAACTCCTCTTCTAACACTAGAAAAGGACCTTTTGTTAAAAAGAAAACTCCTCATCATGCATTTTTCTATCATCATAACACTCATGGTAGAACATCTCACACTAGAGACTCACATATGCACAACACTCACACTTCTTCTTTTAGATCTTCCTTAATGTGCAATTATTGTGGGTTGCTTGGTCATACTTCTAATTTTTGTTATACAAGAAAACAAGTTGACATGAGAGTTCTTAAATGGGTTCCTAAGACTAACACTCAAGGACCCATAAGATCATGGGTACCAAAATGTTCATCTTCAACTTATGTTGTAGGTGACGAATTCTTCTCATGCTAGAAGCAAGTGGATTCTCGATAGCGGTTGTTCACGGCACATGACCGGTGATGCTTCACTTTTTACAACGCTATCGATGAAGAAGGAAGGACATGTCTCCTTCGGTAACAATCTAAAAGGTTATATTATTGGAAATGGTAATATTGGTTCTCCTCCTTATCCTTGTATTAATAATGTATGTCTTGTTACTAATCTTAAGCATAACCTCCTTAGTATTAGCCATCTCACCGATAATAGCTATGATATCAAGTTTGTTAAACTCAAATGCTACATTACCGATAGCTCCAATGGAACTATTGTGTATGAAGGCATTAGAGAAAACAATATTTATGTTCTTTATCTTGTTGAAGGTACTAACAATGACAGGTGCCTAGTTGCAAAGAACGATGAGAGTTGGCTTTGGCACATGAGGCTTGGACACGCTAACATGGATACCATCTCTCGCCTCGCCTCCAAGAAGCTTGTACGAGGACTTCCTAGCATCCACTTCAAGAAGGATATGGTTTGTGAAGAATGCGAGAAAAGTAAGTTGACCAAGTCATCTTTCAAATCCATCAACTCTGTGAGTACCACAAGACCCCTTCAACTTATTCATATGGATCTTTCGGGCCTAGTAGAGTAGCTAGCCTTGGTGGCAAACTCTATGCCTTTGTTTTAGTTGATGATTTTTCAAGATTTACTTGGGTTATTTTTCTTGCTTGCAAAAGTGATACTTTTCGTGAATTTGTTGCTTTTTGTAAACGTGTTCAAAATGAGAAAGGCTTTTCTATTAACAAAATTAGGAGTGATCATGGAGGTGAATTTGATAATGTTGATTTCAAAAGATTTTGTGAAAAGAATGGTTTTGGACATGATTTTGCTTGTCCCCGTACTCCTCAACAAAATGGTGTTGTGGAGAGAAAGAATAGAACCCTTGGCGATATGGCCCGGGTCATGTTAAACCAATATAAGCTCCCTCAATATTTTTGGGCGGAAGCCGTCAATACGGCATGTCATGTAATTAATAGGGTCTTAATTAGACCTATTACTAAGAAGACTCCTTATGAGCTTTGGTTTAACAAAATTCCTTCTATTGAATATTTCAAGGTTTTTGGTTGCAATTGTTTTATTTTGAATACCAAGGATAACCTAGGCAAGTTTGAAGAAAAAGCCTATGAAGGAATATTCCTTGGATACTCTACTCATAGCAAAGGTTTTCGTGTTTTTAATAAAAGAAGTCTTGTTGTCGAAGAGTCAATCAATGTCTCTTTTAATGAACTCAACTCTTCTACATTCTCCTCCTCCGAGGATATTGATGACATCTCGTTTGGATTGGAGAACTCCTCTATTGAGGATCGTCCTTCTTCATCTAACAATGAAGTTGTGACCCCATCAAAAGAGTCTCCTCCTCTCGAGCCTCCTCCAAAGGATCTCCCAAGAGAATGGAGATTTGTCACCAATTATCCTAAGGAGCTCATCATTGGGGATCCTTCCTCAAGTGTTAGCACAAGATCCGCCACTCGTGATCTTTGTGCCAATGTGGCTTTTATCTCTCAAGTAGAGCCTAAAAATGTTAATGATGCTTTTCTCGATGAATTTTGGATGATAGCTATGCAAGAGGAGCTTAATCAATTTGAGCGAAGCAAGGTTTGGGAACTTGTCCCAAAACTTAGCAATCATCCCATTATTGGAACTAAATGGGTGTTTCGCAACAAGCTAAATGAAGATGGGTTAGTGACTCGTAACAAAGCCCGATTGGTTGCCCAAGGCTATAACCAAGAGGAAGGCATTGACTACGACGAAACCTATGCTCCGGTTGCACGTCTTGAATCCATTCGTATGCTTTGTGCCTTTGCTTGTTTTAATGACTTTAAGCTATTTCAAATGGATGTTAAGAGTGCTTTTCTTAATGGTATTATTAAGGAGGAAGTTTATGTTAAACAACCTCCCGGTTTTGAAGATTTTCAATTTCCTGACCACGTTTTCAAACTTCATAAAGCCCTTTATGGCCTCAAACAAGCTCCACGTGCTTGGTATGAGCGTCTTAGCTCTTTTCTTGTTTCTCACAATTTTTCAAAGGGAAAAGTTGACACCACACTTTTTATTAAATCCTATGATGGGACTCTCTTATTGGTTCAAATTTATGTTGATGATATTATTTTTGGTTCTACTAACAACACACTTTGTGTAGAATTTGCCAAAGTTATGCAGGAAGAGTTTGAAATGAGTATGATGGAAGAACTCTCCTTCTTCTTGGGGTTACAAATCAAGCAAGGACCTAAAGGAACCTTCATCAATCAAGCAAAATATACAAGGGACCTCCTCAAGCGTTTCGACCTTGACTCATCCAAATCAATGAGGACTCCTATGGCTACAACGACCAAGCTTGACAATGATGAAGATGGCACATCGGTCGACATTCGTAAGTATAGAGGTATGATCGGTAGCTTACTTTATTTAACGGCTAGCCGTCCGGATATCTGTTTAGTGTCTGTTTGTGTGCACGATATCAAGCCAATCCAAAGGAATCACATTTGAGTGCCGTCAAGCGCATTTTTCGTTATCTCAAAGGCACCATTAACATGGGTCTTTGGTATCCGAAATCCTCATCCTTTGAGCTTCACGCTTTTCGGATGCGGATTTTGCCGGATGCAAGATTGACCGAAAAAGCACTAGTGGCACATGTCAATTCCTCGGAAGTCCTTGGTATCGTGGTTTAGTAAGAAGCAAAACTCTGTCGCTCTCTCAACCACTGAGGCAGAGTATATTGCGGCTGGTTGTTGTTGTGCACAAATTCTTTGGATGTCACAAACACTTTTAGATTATGGTATTTCTCTTCTTGCACCCCTATTAAATGTGATAACACTAGCTCTATCAATCTCACGAAAAACCCGATTTGTCACTCACGCACGAAGCACATTGAAATTAGACACCATTTTCTTCGTGACCATCAACAAAAAGATATCCATCTTGAATTTATTGATACTACCTATCAATTAGCCGACATCTTCACTAAGCCCCTCCCGGAAGATCGCTTCTCTTTCCTTTGCCGTGAATTGGGCATTTTATCCTTTGATCCATAGTCTCTTTTGTCCGGCACACCGACGGTATACTACGGTATACCGGCGGCATGCCGTTTTTTGTAGCAGAATTAGGTTCTGTCTCGTTTTTCGGCATACCGTCGGTATACATCGGCATACCGCCGGCATGCCGTTTTTTGAAACAGAATTATGTTCTGTTTCGTTTTTCGGCATACCGTCGGTATACGTCGGCATTCCGTCGGCATGCCGGATGACGGCAAAATAATTCCTGAGATTAGCTGCGGGCCCACTATTTTATCTCTCCTCCTTTATTCCTTCCATCCTTCCTTTAATCCATCAAATCCCTCATTAATTACCCATCTCCTCAACTCCCCTCCTATTAATTACCCTTCTTATCACCTTTCCCCTTTTCTCTCCTCTTTTTACTCCACACATCAATTCACCCCATCACCCTTTCAACTACCCCATCACCCTTCCTCTTTAACCGTTCCCTCCTCCCCACCCTTTTTCAAACTCAACTCTTCATATCCCCCCTCTTCTTTAAAAACCCTCCTTCTTCCTTCTCCTCCACTACTACTTCTTCCTCTCACACCAAAGCCCAAAATCCTTCTTCATGGCCAACCCTAAGCGCCCCCGATCCTCTTCCTCCTCTTTTAACCCTTTCGTCCCGGTGGCGCTACCCTCCGGCTTTGACCAACGCGTTTTCTCCAACGCTTTGGCGGCTGAGCTTTGGTTCCAGCACTTCGTCAACCAGAACGTGTTCAAAGGACGGGCTATCAACTGGAACCTCTTCCCCGGTCACGTCCCGTTGTTTGACGATGCCGGTCTATCCTCCCTTCTTAGGCGGCAAATTCCGGTCTACTCTGCTGCTGTCCGCCTTTTCTACTGCAACATGCGAGGGGATGACGACGACCCTACCGCCATCCAATCCATGGTCAATGACCGCCACTTCCGTCTCACATCCAAGGAAGTGGGGGCCATCTTGGGCGTCCCAGACAGAGGGGATGCGTTACCTCTTTTGGGTGCTCTCACCTCATCGGCGGCGTCTCCTTTCGACGACTTCTGCCGTATCATCTGTAAGGGTCCCAACCCTCCTGCCATTTCGGCCCTCTCAGCCCAGCTGGAGCCATTCTACTACGAGCTCCATCGTATCGTGTGCCACACTCTGTTCCCAAAGGGCGGGAACTATGACGCAATCACCGGTGATGCTCTTGTCCTCATGTATCATCTCTATGCCCGGAAGCATTTTTCCTTCCCAAAGACTCTGCTTTTGCAATTTCGGCGTACCTTGCCATCCGGAAAGCAGAACCTCTACTATGGCTCTTTCATCACCTTGCTTATGGAGGCCAAACAAGTTGACTTGTCTCTCTGCTCCTCGGATGGGGTCCCCTCATTTCTTGCTGTTTCGTACCCTAGCTGGCGCCTCTTCTTCCCGTGCTTCCTCTTCCCAAGAGCAACCGGGTTCCACTCCTGCTGCCCCTGCATCTACCCCTCCATCTACGGGCCGCTATATGCCACTTACTCAGCACCACTTTGATCTGAGGATGGCCCAGGCGGAGGAGCAGATGCGGACCCACACTCGTGGACTTGGCGCCCTCATCCAGTCTCGCTTCCACGATCAGGGCTACTTCATCCAGCGCACTCTCCAAGACCGGGATGCCTTTCTGGATCTTAATCTTCAGGATCCCATGTACACGGCCCCGCGTTTCTCTGACCCCAATGCCTATGGGTTTATGTACCCGGACGGCATTGATCCTTTTGGCGCCGTCCAGCAGGCTCAGGATGATGATGGTGATGATGATCCGGCAGAGGATTAGGGATGGTTTTCCTTTGGTGATGGTTACGGTGTTTTAGTGGCTCTAGTTTTTGTGTGTTTTCTGTTTGTTGTCTTTACTGGTCCTTCGGGGACCGTCTATGGTTGTTTTTTTTCAGTGTTTGCTGTCCTTCGGGGACATTATCTTTGTTGTCTTTGGTGTCCGACTCTCATGATGGAGAGTCTTTTATCTTTTTGCTGTATGGATCAAGCATGTATTATCGTTCTTACTTCAATATATTCCTGCATGCTTTTATCTCTACTCTCTTTTTTATGCACTGTCTCCTTTAGTTATCCCCATTTTTTGACTAAGTGACAAAGGGGGAGAAATCGTATTGAGGGGGAGCTGTCTACCTACGGGGGAGCTACTCCCTGAAGATGCTATCTCTCTATTTTGTCAATTATCAAAATGGGGGAGTTTGTTGGCATATTTTATTTTGAGTAATTAACAGCATCTTCGTAGTTTAGTCTTCTGTTTTTCAGATACTCAGAAGATGCACTACATGGAGTTATTCACTTCAAGAGCTTTCCTTCGTCCTGAAGACCGTAGCAGTTACCGGCGTTCCCTACATTTAGTCGGCATCTTCCTGCTTAGAGTCTTCGTGTCTGTACTGGTCTAGGTATCTCTGTAAAACACTAAAGGATGGATGATAACTTAAAGCACAAATCGAAAATCAAGTAATTCAGAGCGGCATACCGGCGGTATGCTCCGGCATACCGGCGGTATACCGTTCTTGTGTCCAGAAAAGTTTCTGTGACAAAAAGCGGCATACCGACGGCATGCTACGGCATACCGGCGGTATACCGTTTTCGTGTCCAGAAAAGTTTCCGTGACAATAAGCGGCATACCGACGGCATGCTTCGGCATACCGGCGGCATACCGCTTTCTGTGTCCAGAAAGTTGCTGTCTCGAATTGTCGGCATACCGACGGCATGTTGCGGCATACCGGCGGCATGCCGTTTCCTAGCAACACAATAGATGCTGTGATTTATTGTCGGCATACCGACGGTACGCTACGGCATACCGACGGCATGTCGTTTTCTTAGCTCTAAAACTTTCTGTGACTTTAGTCGGCATACCGACGGTATGCTCCGGCATGCGGCGGTATACCGAATTTCGAATAATCTGCTTTTCGATTTGGTCTGACATGCATTAATGGCCGCATTTAATGCTCTTGAACGGTCATAAATATGACCGTTACTATTTGGCCGGCATACCGGCGGTATGCCGCGGCATACCGACGGCATGCCGGTCTGCGTACACTCAAAGCATTAAATGCCACCCACTCTTGGTTTTCTTATAAAAGGAAGCTCTCTCTCTCTTGAGCTTCTTCACCAACTCTTCCATAAATTTTCCAACAACCAAGAGCTCCACCATTAATACTCTCTCAAAGCTTTTCATTGTCATCCTCTCCCAAAGTGCTAGAGTATTAAAGTTGTACATTTCGATCTTCACGTGTTAGAAGATCAGCAAGTTCTCATTCTCTTTTGTTTGAAGTTGGCGAGCCTTCGTAAGAAAACTCGTGTGTAGAAGTTGGCGAGTCTTCGGATCCAAACTCGTGTTGAAGTTGGCGAGTTCTTCGGATCCAAACTCGTGTGTACTATTTGCATAATAGTGGATTAAAGCCGGAGAGAGTTCCGGGACTGGATTGCCTCAAAAGAGGATACCAGGATACATCCTTGCGTTTGCGTTTGATCTTTCTACTATTTACTCTTTATTGCATCATTTGTTATAGTTTTTTTTTTCCCTATTCACCCCCCCTCTAGGGTTCTACAGAGTTTTCATACAACAACAGCTACCAGGCCAGTATTGGTATGTCTCCTTTCGAGGCGCTATATGGACGACGATGTCGCACACCGCTCTTTTGGGATGATGTCGGAGACACAGTCATGCTTGGGCCAGAGATGATCACGGATGCAGCAGAGAAAGTCGGGATGATCAGAGACAGGCTCAGAGTAGCTCAGGACAGGCAGAAATACTGGGCTGATGCTAGTCACAGACCGATGGAGTTCGCAGACGGTGATATGGTGCTAGTGAAGATATCACCTACTAGAGGGACGATCCGGTTCGGACGAGGGGGAAGCTGAGCCCCAGATACATCGGACCGTTCGAGGTACTTAGCAGGATCGGAGAGGTAGCTTACAGGGTTGCACTTCCACCCAACCTAGCAGGAGTTCACGATGTCTTTCACGTATCTCAGTTGAGAAGATATGTTCCAGACCCCAGTCATGTGCTAGATCACTCAGAGTTGGAGGTCGGACCGAGCCTTACAGATTCTGAGCAGCCAGTGGAGATATTAGACCGGAGAGAGAAGAGGCTGAGGAACAAGGTTATACCCCTAGTACGAGTAGCTTGGAGCCGTCACTCCCCAGGTGAATCTACTTGGGAGAGGGAGTCGGACATGAGGGAGAGATACCCTTACTTGTTCGATCCAACCGCTGCGAGGGAACCACCCATTACCGCTTGATGCCTTAGAGGTTAGTTTCGATCACAGCCTTAGTCATTTTGTTGCATTGTTTGCTATGTTAGAATATTGTCGGGTCTTCAATCCTTGTGAATTTCGAGGACGAAATTTTTCAAGGAGGGAAGACTTGTCAACCCTTGATTTTCAAAAATTATTAAACTAGTGTTAATTAATTATTAAATGTCATTATTGGTTTTAAAATAATTTAATATGATTTTAGGAATTTTCTAGAATTTTTAAATGAATTTTTAATGAGTTTTAAATACAAAAATATCATTTTGTAATTTATTTAAATGTTTTAATATCAATATGTAATTTTCTAAATAGTTTTAATATCATTCTGCAATTTTTGAAATGTTGTTTATATCAGTTTGTAATTAGGAATTTGGTTTTAATTATGGAATGCAAATGTTATTTTGCATTTTATACTGTAAAAAACTCCTTATGCAACTTCCTAATTCTTGAGGGACCTAACTACTAATTACCAAACCCACCCCCGACGACTGCCCCGACCGACTACGACCGGCTGCCCCCGCCTTTCCCGCCCGACCGCCACAAAAACCCCCTATAAAATCCCTCACTTCCCCCTCGACCTAAACCCTAACCCTAAACTCTCCCCACAGCAACCGACGACCCTCTTCTTCCTCGACGAACCCCCAAACCCTAACCCTACTCCGACGAGCTCCGCCCAGCCCCACCGTCGACTTCCACCGCCCCCAACCACCATCGTCGACGCGCGGTGACGAGGCGACCCCAGCGCCACCGGAGCGCCCCGACCCCGACGTCACCTCCGCCGTCCTCGACCTTCGAATCACCCTTCAACTCGTCGAACACGTGAGTAGCGGATCAGAGTCGTGTCGTGCGTGTCTCGTCTTCACGCACGAGACTCGCCAGGACACGACGAGCTCAGTGCTGTGCTCGGACACACGAGACTGTGCTCGTACGTGTCGTGCTAAGCGAGGACACGAGAAACCCTGTGTCCTTAACTGTCAGGACACAGGACAGATATTTTTTTTTATATAAATGCTAACCTAAACTAAATAAACTAACCTAAGGTCTAATCCTAACAGTCGGGCCAACTGGCCCACTGGCCAGCGCCAATAAATAAACCCCTTCCCCTCCCGCTCTGTTGGCTCGAGTTCGAGCCCCCTTTCTGTTCTCTTTTTCTATTTTCTTTTTCTTTTCTTTTTCCTTTTGTTTTGTATATATTATTATATATATGTATATGTATATATGTATTAATGTATGTATATATTATGTATAATGTTTTTAACAGTATTTATATATATGTATATATACTTTATAGTTAGTAAATTTTATGTATATATGTTTGTATATGTATATATTTTTATGTGTATATATATTTTTATGTGTAATATATATTATATATATATCACTTTATAAATAAGAATTTTCTTGTATATATATATATTTGTATATATATAGATACTTTACAAATAAGTATTTTCCCTATACATGGATATATGTACTTTCAACAATGTATGTATATTTATTTTGAACTTTATTTAAATATTAATATTATTTTTGTACTTTTACCAAGTTATATTTTTATTGTATTTAAATTACTGCAACCATTTGGTGTCCAAGCCTAGCATGGGTATTTGGGCTCAAATGTGTTTTCACACATTCAAGACATGTACAAGTCATATTGGACTTGATTCATGGCCTTGGGTCCTGTATTTGAACTTTGGTTCAAATTATATACATGGACAAAATACGCAGATAATTAATTATTGTGTGCAATGCTGTTTTTGATTTTCTAAAAATACTTAAAGTATTGCAAAAATTATGGAAAAATAGTTTTTAGATACTATGTTAAGTTAGCTAATTTAGTATAATTTGTGTAGTATTTAATTTACTGTTTTGCCACTAGTTTGGCATATGAAACCAAAACTCATTTTCTGTATACTTAGGAAAACTGATTTTTATAAAATATTTGTACTGGTTAATAATTCTAAAACAATTTTAATAAATTTCTATGATTAACAAGGATCACTTTGGTACTTTACTTTAAGAATAACTAGGCTTTTTGTCTACTTCAAAAATTGTTAGAACACAATGATCTTTTGATTTATTTATTGATTAATTACGACTTGTAGCTTTTTGTGTTATTTGGAGTTTTAGTCGTGTTGAACCCCATCCCTCACTAGTGTAAAGACCCTAGAAAGTTAGTTAACATAGTGTGTCACCCCACATTGGTCTCCTATGCCAAAGTCATCATTTTGGCTAGGTGCCCAATCACAAGTCGTATTTCACCAATTAGTGTCCTAGTGTTTTAGCTTAGTGTAAAAACTAAGTTATTGTATTTATTCTACAGTGACGAGTTACCGGACATCCATAGCACTTTTATCGCAGCTTGTTTTGCTTTGCTCTGCTAGAGGCAAGTACTTTCTACGAACTTTATATATTGTCACATAAAATGAACTGCAAATCCCACCATGTTAAATGCTGATCTTTGGGGTAGCAAGTTAGATCTCTACATGTTGTACTTTCAGTTACTACCATGCTTAGAACAGTCTTGATGTATCTCTCACATGATTAGAATATGGGTTATGGGGAAACTGTTAGTAGTGTACGTGATTATGCCCCCTTCTCCCGTACGTATGTACCGAGCAAGGTTGACATGCTATATGTATACCTTGTCGTAGGCCTTTATCTCAAAGAGGATTTGTGCGTATGTACATCTGTCGCCGTTTCACTTGTATGGAAGTATATTTCATTATGTGCCCCCAGCACATTGTATATCTATTGACCGATCAGGTACCTGCTACAGTTTTAAACATTACATATACATCTGTCTCTATGACATATGTGTCCTTGCCATGATAGACTATGTGATGCCATGCTTTTCAGTTATTTCTTCTTATGTTCATTTCCATGTTTCATGTGCTAGTTTGCTAGATTTAGTACTTGCTCCCGTCCTGACAGGATAACGTTGTAGGTATCCTTACTGAGGAGGAGTTACTCTGTGACACATACTATAGAGATACTACCGAGGACCCGGCTCTGCTTTACGAGGATGTTCCTGCGGGGAACCTCGCCTAGTTGTCTTTTGTTTACTTAGACTTTTGAGAGTAGACATGTATTAGACTATATCATTTTGTAACTGGACATGTATCCAGTTTTACATTTCAGTTTACTTGTACTTGGATATTTTACTATATACGACTTTTGTGTTTGGAGCATTTATGATTCTTCTTCGCTTATAGAACTGTTAGCACATTTAGTCTTATCCTGTTGTCTTTAGAACAGCTTACTACGTTTTATCTCAACGTAGGCTGGGCATGACTCGGCCTGGCCCAACAATTTGGGTAGCGGGTCGTGACATTGACCAAGGGTTGACTTTAGTCTAGTTTGACCTAGACGGCATGCAGATGCATTGTAGATTACTATTATCATCCCATGTATACATCTTGACTTGTGTTGCTCTAACTAGGAGTCAAGTACCTCATCTCGGATAGTACATTTACTTCAGACATTCAGATATGAGGCGAGTACATTCTCTGTCCGTTTCATACTTGTCTGAATTTATATTCTTGCTCTAGATTACTGTACTTGATGCTGACACGATCATTATCACGGATTGGTACTATACGGATCTTCTTCTGAGATGTTATCTCCTTGTATTCACTAAATACATATTGTGATGTGCGTTTTACTTATATATGTATTTATTAAATACCTTTATCATTGTACACTCATTGTGCATATTGTACTCTCATTATCACATTGAGCTATTGTACAAGCCATTGTACAAGCCATTGTATAAGGTAACGTAACTGAATTGGATCCTTGTGTATTGATTGGGGAGGAAGAGTAGAAGTGGTTATGTGATCAATCCTATTGTATAAGAAATTGTATATGTCTATTGTACACTCACGTACAAAGGAGTCCCATTTTATTGTACAACCTAACCCGTTTACATAACCATATTGTACTCTAAATCACAGTAGGCTTACAGTTCTTACTTATCATATTTAGATATTTCCTGTTATCAAATCTCTACTGTTTTTCATATACTTCTTTTTTCAGCATTTCATGTACCTTGTTCTATTGCATGCTTTATATTTCCTAACATGATATGAACTGCGTGAGATATTTTGTGTTTGCTCCCGTCCTGACTGGACCTGTTGAAAATTTTACAGAGGATGATGAGGAACCCTGCACCCCCTTACTTGGATCTTGCCTAGTTGACACTCGCGACCTGGACCCCAGGGGAGGTTCAGGCAGCTACTGAGGACGATACCTTGCTTAGTAGATAGTTTAGACTATTTTCTTTTTCATGTTTAGTTGTTGTTCTTGATTCAGAGTTTGTATATTTTTAGAGATGATAAGACTTGTATTTTTTTTCTGTTGTACCTCAGTTGAGGATTTCTTATCTATTTCATCGTGCTACATTCTACCTTAGATTGTGATTGAGTTGTACCTCTGTGTTGGCCTCCTTATGGAGAGTATTCATATTATGCTAGTTATAGTTCATGACCTTGAACAGCGTTCTACCCGCCGATACTGCGGCGTAGGCTGGGCGTTGTTA
>JANAVB010009821.1:0-20770 GCA_029216955.1 Iris pallida
ATGTGAAACCCATAACTTTTAAATTGCATTTATTTATTACTCTAATTTTTTTTAATAATGTTAGAGTACTTATTTAAATATAAAATTATTAACTGCTAAATTAGAATTTGCTTTTCTAACATAATGATAGATATTTAGCTAATGTTGATAATATTTAAATTATTTTTAAAAAAAATCAATTTACGTGGATCTTTGCATGTCAACCAGACCAAACCTAATTTTAGAACCCAAAATATTTTTAAAACAAAAATTCTAGAATTATTAAATATTTATTAGTTTCAATTTTAGCTAGAAATTATTTTTTGGGCCAAAGTTTTCTTTGAGAGCCAATGTCATTTTATTTTTCCAGCCCATAGTCCATGAGCCAACAAAATCCTAAGCATTTTTTTAAATCCAAAACTTGACATATTTAGCCCATGAACCCATTTAATGGGTCACAACCCATTAACCCTTTGACTCATGGTTGCTAACTTTGTTTTGTCAGGGAATGAATGAGCTCATTCATTAGTCTTTCCATTTATTAAGATTGGTGTTTGCTGTTGCTTTCTTCTTCAAAACCGAAACTCATCGGTTTGTTTCCCGATCCAAACCCGTCGACCTCTTCACCTCCCTCTCCGGTAACCCCCAAACCCTTTTCTCCTATAAAAACCCCTACTACCATCATCCTTTTCCCCCACACCTCTTCTTCCCCAAATTATTTTAAATCCCTAGACCTCCGGCGACCACCCATTTCCGGCCAAGCACCACCCGCCGAACCCCTGGCCGAGCAACCCGAGGCCGGCGCCTCCTTCCAGCGCGACCCGAGCTGCTACCCGGCGCACCCCCGACCCCCGCCGCCGTCCCCGCCGGCGTACGCCCGCGTGGCCTTCGCCCGTCGACCTCGCTTGCCTCTGTCCGTGTCCAGCGCTGACTGTTGTGCCGTTCGACTTCCGAGATTCAATTCAGGATTTTCTTTCGATTTCGGTTTTGGGTATAATTCTGGAACTTCATTTCTTTTGTCTATGATGATACTGGTCCACCCAATTCCATTAGGAATCTGGGATTTCCAGTAACGTAACAATTACGTTACTATTTTTTTTATTCCGAATTTTCTTCGGGATGTCGGGATTTCCGAGGGTCCTTCGGAAGGAGCTCTGGAGAATGATTAGAAATTCTGGGATTTACATTTCCTTTCGATCTCGGGATTTCCGAGATTGATTTCGGAAAGTTTCTTTTTTATATATATATGCTATGCCTTGATTGCTGTTGGTTAATTTCTTTGGATTGATGTTTTCTTTGGTGCTGGAGATGTTCTGTTAGTATTTTGGTGAAGTTGGAAAATTGGTTTTAACTCTTGTTTCTGTTGGAAATTCTTTTGGGTTATATGTCAATGCTGGAATGTGAGTTAGTATGCTGGTTTTGATTTGGAAAAAATATTATTTTGAGGAAATTATATTAAAAAGGGAGTTTATGGAGCTATTTGCAGATATCGGACGCGTTTCCCAGTTTTGGGTTATCCCGAAAACAGAGGGAATGCTGCCGAAATTTTCGGGAATTTTATTAAATGATTTTCGAAATGATTTTTCGAGTTAAATATTATTTTTATAATATTTTGGGCGACGACCTTAACGGTCACTGGGCCCCAGCGAAATGCAAACGCACCGGTTCGACCGGACGTTGAGGCATAAACCGAATTTTGAGAAAAAGGACCGAGTCTGAGACTCCTAGTTTTCTTTTATTTATTATGTTATTTTAGGCTAAATATTATAGTCATTTAAATTCTGCATTTTATTTAATAATTCAGTCATTTTCTTATTTAATGTAAAAGAAAGATGTATCGGGCATAAGCCCACCCTAGGACCAGTAGCTGTGCCCATGTATTTGTGTAGCGTAGTTATTTTCTTTTCTTTTTCTGGTGGATGTGATTTGGGTGGATTTTGGATTGTTTTCATATTCGTAGATAGGACGTAATTTACGGCTTAAATACGAGTTTAGCTAAAATAAATAAAATATTATTAATTCACTGTTTGTCACTAAAAGAAACTGTATTTTATATACATATTATGAAAACACAAAGTTTTCCAAAATTGTAATCGATTCTCGTGATTTTCTAAATAATCCAATTAACCGGTTAATCAACGCACGTAGTTGCGACGTAATCGTTAGCTGTAAATTAATACAACTTAAAACCTGACTAGGACTTACTACTAGAGATTGCAACTAGCACACTTAGTCTGGTTATTCAGGAATCTAAGTCGAGTTCTCAATTGTAGGAACTCGAAGTTACAACTGACGTTCCTCCTCGGTACCGACTCGTTCTTCCAGTCAATCTAATACAAGGCAAGTGCAGTTATGTCTATTTGGTAATTTATCTAGTAATTGTTTTATTGCAATTTTAAACCACATTGCTACACGGAACTCTCTCCTAGAGTTCGAATATTGACTCATTGATTGAATCTGATTGACTCGGGATATTGGGGGAGTAGTGTAGCGTCTATGACCAATACCTCTATATTGCATCATTGATTGTGCGAGCTGATTCCTCCTATACACGAGGATAGGCCGGACCGTATCATTAGGATATAATTGAATCATCCCAAGCCGGTCATAGTTCGTTACCTACTCAAATCACATTGTTTTCAATTGTAGAATTGTTGGAAAGTATTGTTAAAGTATTTCAAATTGTTTAACGTTGCAAATTTCAAATTATTATTTGAATTATTGGATATTCGTAATTGTACTTTGCTCCCTCCTGACTGGAGACCCAACATTTTAGGTATCACTGATGAGGCTTGGTTACGCGATCCCAAGACGAGGAATTCGAGATTGCTGAGCTGTTTGATTTGAGTTTTCTTTTCATGATGTATAAAAAAAAATGGTTTAAGTTGTATCTTTTATTTCATGTAAAAGTTTAATAAAGTTTTAAATTTTCGAATGTTGAGTTGTGACAAATATAGTGTTGTTGTATGGTTACCTGCTACTGAACAGCTTACTGCCGCCGTCTCAACAACGGTGCAGGCTGGGCATGATCCGATTCGACCCAAGCAATTGGGACCGGGTCGTGACAGCCTAGATGGAGGCGCATGATATCTGCTGCGCCTCACTGGTGGTGCATAGTGATGCTGCGCCTATCTGGAGACGCATGGTGGCCGCTGCGCTTATCTGAAGGCGCATGGTGGCCGCTGGCTGTAGACTTAGGCTCTTTCCTTTGTAGAAATTCTCCTTTGTACAACATTTTCTAGACATGTAATAGATTTTTATATATAAATAAAAAGTCCTTCTTCAAATGTCTATACTTATTGACTTTGCTGTAAAGTTCTTCGTCTGAGTTCTGGCGCATGTAGTGTCTGGCGCATGGGCTTTCTGGTTGTGAAATTCCATGCTTCTACAGCCGCATGGGACCCCGCTTCTTCCAGCCGTATGAATTCCTCTCCCCACTCAGTCGCATGCGCCCTTGCTCCTGCAGCCGCATGTCCACCAGCCGCATGAGGTCGAACCCTGCTAGCCGCATGAGACCCACTTGACTCCGGCCGCATATACCTGATTGGTCGGCTAGCCGCATGGACCTACACCTCCCCCTGCCGCATGGAATTCGTTCGACCCCAGCCGCATAATATTCCGCTCCTCTTGAGCCGCATAGGCCTTGCTCCCCCCGCCGGCCGCATGAGAACTTCTTTCCCGAGCCGCATATGCCTTCTGGTCCCGCTAGCCGCATATGCCTCCTTCTCCCTGAACCGCATGGGCTTTGGACCTTGAGCCGTATGGCCCCTCACTGTACCTTGCTTTAATGATTAGTTATTATTATTACTTGATTATTACTGATAATTCATGTCCTGTAACCTCAGATCAACTTAGGTCTCCTGACTGAATGCTTGCATTATGATGCCCTGCACATGTACCTGAACACGATAGTGACCCGTCGTGGTGCACTCCTGACAAGTGAACATGACATGACCTGATAGTGGCCCGTTGTGGCGCACTCTTGACCAGTACTCTTGACATGATAACCTGACATGATGTATCTTGATAAGCTGTTGCGACGGCTACCTGACATGACATGACCTGAATAATTAACCCGGACACCGTGGGCGATTGTGCTTGTACAAATAATCCAGTACTGTCTTGCATCATGTCTAGGATGGGACTCCTGAGTACCACGGTCAGGAGTACCTACTAAATAGGACTAAGGACTAATAACTAGATTAATACATTAGTCATAAAGAGATCTTCCAGCTACAGGCAATCCCAGTTACCTGGGCGCGCCTGGGATCTGTAGCCTGCCGTCGAGTAGGCACTATTTCCAGCACACTGTCATATATTGCACCCTTCAAGCTACCTAAGGGTACATGCATTTCCTGGACGATGTACCCACCTGAATTCAACCCTAATCTTTCGACCTGGATAACCTGGATGGTCTGCAGGGCTTGTGGCTGTGGAATAATCTCATTGCATCTTGCTAGTAACTAGGCTTGTGATAACCCTAGCTAGTTAAAGTATCAAGCCGTACTCATTGCTTAGGCCGTGATTGATTGAATGAGGAATAATCTGTCTAGTCTTGATCCTGTATAAATGGTTTCATGTCCTGATCTTCTTACCTTATCTTACTGATAAATGGGAGAAACCAAGTTCGGTTCAGACGAAGGGATTACAATTCCCGGTCCTTGTTTGGTTAAGGATTGTAACCTGGTTATCTGAACGGTCCCATGGTTATCTTACCGTATATCCTCGTGATGTTATATTTTCTCTAGTTTTACTATATATTATTATCTTCTGTGCTAATTGCTGGTTTTAGTTCCTAAGTGAAGCTTCCTTTGTGGACACTTGCATCTTTCTGGGGTCTGACCCAGCTGGTTTTGTGTGGCCAGATTTCGAAGCAGCTCCAGAGGATCTACCAACCTTCCAGCCCGATGGTGGCAACTAGACGTAACCAGGACAACGAGTGGGTTTATTTTTGATCTCCCACTTTATTGTAAAAATATTCTTTTGAGGCATTTAGCCGACGAGCACCTGTTTAGCTCGATTGCACTTACTTACTGTCTGCCTACGGGCTGTAACATGATTGACAGATCCTAGGGTTGATCATGTATGACTAAAACTCTTGCTAGTCCTAACATTTTGTAACGACTAGCTTCATGATCAACTGAATATGTAATGTTTGGGACACCTTACTATTGTATATTTGGTGATCTAACATCTTGTAACATTTACTTACTTGCTTGTGATTGAGATACTAGGCTTGTTCATGACCTTAAGAGACTGTTGGCTTATAGTTAAATCCTCATATATCTAGACAGTCGTGACCGTATAGCGAGATGGAATCCATTTCATATATGTAGCTGGCTATGTCTGTCCCCGCTCTCCAGTATTCTGGTTCCGGGGCATGACATGGTTTAAGTGGTGGCCCATGCAGGTCTTGTAAATCAAGATATGTGAGGGTTTACCGAATAGATGTCTCAATCAGTATTCGCCCTTGATCTCTGCTCGTATCTTCTGAATCCCTGGATTCTTGTCCTGATCATATGCTTGTATCGTTGATCTGTCTTGGTCGTTCCTTATTGTTCCCCCTGTCGTCTTCTTCAGCGGCATCGTTCCTGGACCTGCCGGTCAGCAAGGCGGAGACTTCCCGTGGATCAGCAGCAACCCGGGGATCAAGCCAATCATTCCGGAGTAGCCTCCAGAGTCGTACCTTCTGGCGGAGAGCCACCAGTCCAGCCAATTCAGCCTGCCGAACCTGATGATGGCACTTTGGTAGGACTCGTCAGGACCTTGATAGCTTTCCAAGATCGTCGAGGAGATGCCTTGCACCAGGCAGTGACGGATGCTTTGACCAGGGGCGGTCATCGGGGTAACAGCGTGGCCAACAGCTTCAAGCGCTTGAATCCTCCCTTCTTCGACGGCAGTGAAGATGCGATCGCCGCAGATGCTTGGCTTCAGGACACAGAGGTGATTCTAGAAGCAGCCAGGACCCCAGAGAACGAGAAGGTAGCCGTGGTGCGCCTGCAGTTGCTAGATCTTGCCCGCAGCTGGTGGACGGCTCAGGCCGTTGGATTAGCAGCACCCATTGCTTGGGCAGTATTCAGGAAGAGATTCCAAACCAAGTATTTTGATGCTGTAGCTCGGTATGATCTACAGACCAGATTCACCAATCTGAAGCAGATGGGCAGAACGGTCGACGGATATGCGGCCGAGTTTTCGAGACTCAATCGGTTTGCTCCCACTTTGGTGGCAACCGAGTATGATAGAGCCCAGCGGTTTCAGCAGGGGCTTCACCTAGAGATTCTATTGGCAGTTGAGCAGTTTGAGCATCAGACTTTTGATGCAGTCTTGAGAGCAGCTAGGAGGCATGAGTACACCTCCCAGAGGATCGTGGATAGGGCCGGAGGTCGGAAGAGATCTCACGGCCAGATGAATCAGTCTTCAGCACCAGCCCCGGCAGCCAGAGCTTTGACTATTGGAACTCCGAGGCGGGCGGCCTCAGTAACGTCGGTTCAGCATTCAGCCCCGACGTACCCTCAGCAGCAGCAGCAGAAGCAGAGGCAGTCTTCCGCAGTGGGATGTTCTCATTGTGGGAAGCCAGGCCATGTAGTGGCAGAGTGTCGCAGGGCACATGGATTATGTCTGGCTTGTGGAGTAGCAGACCATAGGGTTGGATCCTGCCCGAATAGGGGTGGTTCATCATCGTCCAACCTTTCTAGCTCTTCGGTGAGAGGACCAGCTCCGATCCAGCAGCAGCAGTATCCATTGCCGAGGCTCTTGCCGCCTCAGTCCCAGGCGTTCCAGCAGCAGAACCCCCAGCAGCATACTCAAGCCCAAGCTTTGAGTCAGAATAGGCAGCGAGGATTTCAGCAGAGGGGACCAGTACCCTGAGGACATGGTCAGGCTATGGTGATGACCGCAGAGGAAGGATTAGCACCATGAGAGGTAGTGGCAGGTACTATTCTTGTCAACTCCTTTCCAGCTTCAGCTTTATTTGATTCTGGTGCATCACATTCTTTTATGTCTGCACGATTCGCGACACGGATAGGATTGGAGCCCGAGTCATTATCAGTAAGGCTCAATATACTTACTGGTAACGGACTTGTGGGAGTCGATAGGGTGTTTTCCTCGTATCGGATCGTAGTTAGCGGTAAGGAATTTTGTAACACCCTGTTTCTGAAAATTGGGGATTTTTGAAAAATTATTATTTTTATTATTTATTAGTGGTATTTTAGTCATGGTATAATTTTCTGGTAATTTTAGTTAAGTTAAACCAATTCTAAAGTCATGCTAAGTCATGACTTATGACTTTGTGACTTTGTTAGTATAACCCTAGTGTAAATCCTAGAGATTTCATAACCTAGAGACTAACCATGATCATGTGAGCCTAGCCATAGGTTTAGAACATCAAATTAGGGCTTTTTGGCCTAAAGGGTATTTTGGTAATTTTCTAGGAATTATTTGGAATTATTTGGATTATGTGATTTATTATTATTTAATTAGTTGATTAGTGTCATGTTAGCTTCTAACCTAGTTTAGCACTAATCTAGAGGTTAGTTACTAACCTAGAATGATAAGGGGATAGATTTAGTCATAGGATAAAGTGGGTTAAATATCTAGATATTACTTTTTAGATATTTTACCAAAAACACTCAAAATATCCAACCCCTTTACACAAGTCCAAGCCTTAGCCTAGAAGAAAGCCAAGGACACCTCCCCTACCCCCCCATGGCAGCCAAGGACCCCCCCCCCCTTTGGCAGCCCACAAACCTATAAAATCCCATTGAATTAATTCATGAATGATTTACATGAATTTAATTCCTAGAAATTCTATTTCTCTTCAAACCTACATAACTTGAGCTATATTGATCCAAATTCACCCTAGTCTTTTGCATTGGGTTCCTACAACCTAGAGGGTGCTAAAGGAGGCTAGCAAGCTGGACACAAGGACTTGGACACCAACAAGTGGATAGGACACCCCCCCTCTTATTGAGTTTTCCTTGGAAATTGCATCAATAGGTAAATGCTCTTAAACTTAGTTAAAACTCTGATTTTTCTTCATGTATGCATGCATCTAGGTACTAGGGTACTGTGAGTAAAATTTGGTGAAGGTTAGAGTCGGTTTGGTGTCCGTATCGGACACGTATCCATGTTTGAAAACCTATGTTTGGTGAAATGCCACTTAGGATTAAACCTTGTTATTATGTGAAACAAAATATGTTTTTGGGTAGCCCTAGACACCTAGGTCACAACCCCACTGGACTGAACACAAGACTGTGTCGTGTTCGTGTCCAAATCGGACACGAGCTCACGGATTTGCACTGCACACTGTCACAGAAATTCCCCTGCTACCACCCCCTTAGTTCTCACTACATAGGCCACTAGGACACACCAAAATTGGTGGACACAAGGGGGCTGTGTCTGCGCACACACCCCTAAACTTTCAGGACACCTCGTGTCGTATCGAGGACACGAGGACACGTGCACTGGTCGTGCACTGACAGTGCACGCACGCACAGAGTCCACTTCGCGCGTCTCGTATCGCGCGGACACGACACTTCGACACCTCGTGTTTGCACGAGTGTGTAGCCCATCATGTGGGCTACACGTGGATATGACCACGAGGCCCCACGTGGCTCGTGTCGTGTCCACGAGACACGAGAACCCATGCACGACGCGGTGCAGAACACTGAGTGTTAGTCGATTTTCTTCGACTGATATAGAGTTCGTGCCGTGTCCTGAGGACACGTAGACACGAGACAGGCTACCTAAACCCTAGACCAACCCTAGGCGAACCTACCCACACGTGCACGAGACTTCTAGACACGTGTGTCGTGTCCTAGAGCTAAGTGCACGCGTGCACGACGCTGTGACATTGCACAGTGTATCAGTATTTACCCGATTGGGTTTCCAGTGAGTTGGACACGTCGTGTCGTGTCTATACTCTGTGTCAGGCACCTAGGACACTAGGGTATCTGTGGGGCTCCAGTTACCAACCCATAGGATCGAGTCTTAGCTCGTTTTAGAGGGTGTAAATCGAGTTACCCTGTTTTCGAAATGCACAGTCCACAGTATCCTGTTTTGGGGTTTATTTCCAGATTTTAAGGGTGAGTTTCAAATCGATTTTTGATGTGATTTATATATGTATTAGTATATTTTTAGTATGTGTATGGGTAGTATATGTGTATGAGAGTGTGTGGGTGAGTTTTTGGGTTGTATACATGTATATACATGTGTATATACATGTATGTATATGTGAAGGGTGTGTGTGTGTTTTAGTTTGTGTTGGGGGCTTTGATTTCCTGTTCTCAGGAAACTGAGAACAGTTTCCCCCCCCCTCTATCACTGATCAGTCATTCTGTCCTCTCTCTATGTCTCTCTCTCTCTAATTCCCTATATATATATATATATATATATATATATGTTATATATATATATACATTATGTATGTATATGTGAAGGGTGTATATATGGGTTTATATATATATGTGGAATATATATATATATATATATGTTTATAGGATAGCTATCTATATATGTATATATATTATGTATACAAGTGAGTACTATATATATATTGGGTATTGTATATATATATTATAGATATGTATATATATATGTATTATGGCCTATGTATATGTATAGGCATTAGATATATGGGAATATCTATATATATATAGATATATATATATGTGTATAACTTGTTAAGGTATAGGTTTAGAGGAAACCTATAGCCAATAGCCTATGGCCAAGATTACTAGCCTATGGCTTGGGGCTAACCCTAATGGCCCAAAACCCCACTTGTTGACCCTTGTTGACTAAGGGTTGACCAAAGTCAACCTTAGGTCAACCATGACCAAATTGACCTAGAAATGGCTTGGATGAACATAGAAGGACTTATTGACTAAGATTTGACTAAACCCTAGGCTATTAACTAGTTGGTTTAGGTTTGACCTATATATATGTATATTATTGTGACTTGGGTTTTGTGGAAGACCTATGTAGATTAAGATATGTATGGGGTTAAGTTAGATACTTAGAGTTGAGTCATGACTTGAGATTGGAATGTGGGATTAGCTTGAATATAGGATTAAGGTTGGTATTATATATATGTATATATATGTGTGGTATACTTGTATAGGTATTGGTTATACCTTAACCTTGTGGTATTGACTTAGATAGTTGACCATTGACTTAATCACCTTGCTGACTAGTCTTTGTTTAGCCCAAAATCTTAGTTGGTCTAAGTTTGACCTAGACTTGATCCAGATTGATCATGTTGACTAGTATTTGACTAGTTTGATTAGAATGTTGACCAAGAGCTGACTTTAACCTAGATTTGACTAACCTTGACTTGTTTGACCTTGTTTGACTTTATTTGACTCAGTTTGATCCCCTGTGACCTAGTATGACTTCCTGTGACCCAGTTTGACTATTGAGTTGACCAAGAGTTGACTTTTGACCAGATTGACCTAAAATCATGTAGTATGCATTGTATACTTTATTTTTACCATTGTGGATACATTGTGACTTGTATTGCTCTGATTAGGAGCCATACACCTCTCCTCAGACAGTATATCCTCTTCAGACATTCAGTTATCAGGCGAGTACATTCTCTGACCGTTTCATACTTGTTCAGGCTTTACTTTTCGCTCTAGATTACTTTACTTGTTGCTGTCACGTTGGTAACACGGATTGGTACTATATGGATCTTTACATGAGATGTTATCCCCCTCGGGAGCATCGGGTACTTCATGTTATGTGTGTTTCACTATCATCATGTACTCCTATGCTTCCATCATTCATGTGCACTTATGTGATCATGTACTCTCATGTTTACTGAGCCCTCATGTATACTATCATGTGTACCCTTTCATGGGCCCCATGTGATATCATGTACAATAACGTAACTTGTATAGATCCTTGTGTATTGATTGGGGAAACGGGGGAGTAGAAGTGGACATGTGAATAATTCCAAAGTAGTGTAATCATGTGCAAACTCAGTAGTGTAATCATGTATAAATTCTAGCCATTCATATGCCTATCTTGTGCTCTACATCACTAGTCACTTATAGTTCTCTATATACAGTAGATATTTCATTACAGCTATCTCTTTTACAGCGTATATTTCCTTTTAGCAGTTCATGTATCTTACTCTATTGCCTGTATCGTATTTCCTAACATGATATGCACTGCG
Source organism: Iris pallida (assembly GCA_029216955.1). NCBI lineage: Eukaryota > Viridiplantae > Streptophyta > Magnoliopsida > Asparagales > Iridaceae > Iris > Iris pallida. Next base: position 11,153 of record JANAVB010009821.1, read on the forward strand.
TGAGATGTATTGTGCTCGTTCCCGTCCTGATTGGACCTGTTGAAAATATTACAGAGGATGAGGATGAGGCCTGGTGTCTACCTATTATGGAGCAGGACTAGATGATACTTATGTTGTGGACCCTCAGCAGGATCCACCTGCAGCTGAGGATGTTGTTCCAGTAGTCTAGACCAGTTTAGCCTAGGCAGTCTTTTCTATACTTACTTTTGTCTCACATCTGAGTTGTATTTTGAGATGTTGAGTTATGTATAGACTCTTAGTCTTGTATTATGAGTTGACATTCTGGATGTTATGTATCTTAGACACTTAGTCTTATTTCATCTATGCTATGGTTCTCTTTGAGTTACCATCTATCTTCTGTCTTTCGTTCTTCTACCCTAGATGTGATTGAGATGTATATTGTTATGTCACCTCCATTCGGAGAGTATAAACTGTACAGGTACTTTGGTATTGTTAGATGATTGACCTAGGACAGCGTTCTACCGCCGACACTGCGGCGTAGGCTGGGCGTTGTTACGTTCTCGTACCCTAACAGTGGGTGCGGGTCGTGACAAATTTTTCGCTAGATTGATAGAGTTCCCGATGGCCGATTATGATGTGGTCTTAGGGATGGATTAGTTGAGGAACCAGTGTGCTAGAATTGACTGCCATATTGGTAGAGTTATTTTTAGCATTCCAGGCGAGCCAGAATTTTCCTTCTCTCGAGGCGAAGTTGAGTCTTCTCCTCCGGTATTGCGGATGGCAGTAGCAGCAGTTCAGTTGCCCCGGATAGTCGAAGAGTTTTCAGATGTTTTCCCAGAATAGCTTCCAGGTATGCCTCCAGAGCGGGAGATCGAGTTCACTATCGACTTGATTCCCGAATCAGCCCCAGTGTCAGAGAGTCTACAGAATGGCGCCGTCAGAGCTAGAGATATTGTACAAGATGATTGAAGAACTTCGAACCAAGGGATTCATTCGTGCTAGTGGATCGCCTTGGGGAACCCCGATGCTTCTTGTGAAAAAGAAGGATGGTACGTCCAGGTTATGTGTTGATTATCGTACCTTGAACTCAATGACAATCAAGAACAGATACCCTCTCCCGAGGATAGATGACTTGTTTGATCAGCTCAAAGGGGCAGCAGTATTCTCGAAGATCGACTTACGCTCAGGATATCACCAGATCAGGGTCAGAGAGCAGGACATCCCAAAGACAGCTTTTAGATCGAGGTATGGGCATTGGGAGTTCCTTGTTATGCCCTTTGGAGCAACCAATGCGCCGGCGGTATTCATGGATCTCATGAATCGCATCTTCATGCCTTACTTGGATCAGTTTGTTATTGTGTTCTTGGATGACATCCTGGTCTACAGCAAGAGTGAGGCGGAGCACGAGCAGCATCTCCGTATGGTTCTTCAGATTCTCACGGAGCACCAGTTGTATGCCAAGTTCAGTAAATACGAGTTCTGGCTCGATCGCATTTCGTACTTGGGTCACATCATCACCAGAGGAGGAGTAGAAGTGGATCCCCAGAAGATCGTGGCTATTGAGTCGTGGCCAGTGCCTAGCACCGTTGCAGAGGTTCACAGTTTTCTTGGATTGGCCGGCTGCTACCGGCGGTTTGTTTCAGATTTTGCTCGGATTTCAGCACCATTGACCCAATTGACCCGCAAGGAGGTACAGTTTGCTTGGACAGCAGAATGTTAGGATTCTTTTGAGAAGTTGAAGCGAGGCTTGATGACAGCTCCTATTCTCACGCTTCCAGATGGGACCGGAGGATTCTCAGTATATTGTGATGCTTCAGGCAGAGGCCTAGGATGCGTTCTGATGCAGCATGGGAAGGTAATAGCTTATGCGTCACGACAACTTCGTGATCATGAGAAGAATTACCCAACCCATGACTTGGAGCTGGCAGCAGTAGTGTTTGCACTTAAGTTGTGGAGGCACTACTTGTACGGAGATAGGGTGGAGATTTTCACCGACGACAAGAGTCTGAAGTATGTTTTCACCCAGAAGGATCTTAACATGCGTCAGAGGAGATGGCTGGAGCTTCTTGTGGATTATGATGTCAACCTGCAGTATCATCCCGGGAAGGCCAACGTCGTTGCAGATGCATTGAGCAGGAGAGCCGGAGTTTATTTTCTAACAGTACAACCAGAGCTGTTAGCAGATCTTCAGAAGATGGGTATTGAAGTTGTCCTCCCTTCCAGTGTGGCATTGATGGCCAGTATGCAAGTTCAGTCCACTATAGTCGAGAGGTTCCGGATGGCGCAGTCAGCAGATTCCAAGCTTCAGCGACTCAGAGCAGAGTGTGAGGCAGGACGAAGACCAGAGTTATGCATTCATGAGGACGGTACACTTAGGCATGGTAAGCGTCTTTGTGTACCCAGTGGAGATATCAGACAAGAGATCATGGCAGAGGCTCACAGTTCTCAATATTCCATTCATCCAGGCGGTACGAAGATGTACCGTGATATCCGACAGCACTTCTGGTGGAATGGCATGAAGAGAGAGATAGCCCGGTTTGTCTCTCGGTGTTTGGTTTGCCAGCAGGTTAAGGCTGAACATCAGAGGCCCGCTGGACTTCTTCAGCCCTTGCCGATTCCAGAATGGAAGTGGAAACATGTGACCATGGATTTTGTGACTGGATTGCCTAGATCCCCAGCTGGTCGAGATGCTATTTGGGTTATAGTTGACAGGCTCACGAAGGTAGCTCACTTCCTCCCGTTCAGAGTTGGTCAGTCGACAGCTCAGTTGGCAGAGATGTACCTCAGGCAGATTGTCAGGTTGCACGGAGTGCCAGTCAGTATCACCTCAGACCGAGATTCAAGATTCACGTCGCACTTTTGGCGTAGTCTGCAGGAGAGTTTGGGAACTCGTCTCCAGTTCAGTTCAGCATATCATCAGCAGACAGATGGCCAGTCGAAGCGCACAATCCAGACTCTTGAAGATATGTTGAGATCATGCACACTTGACTTCGGTGGTTCGTGGAAAGATCACTTGTACCTGGTGGAGTTCTCGTACAACAACAGTTTCCAGGGCAGTATCCAGATGGCACCGTTCGAGGCACTATATGGTAGGAAGTACAGATCTCCGCTAGCATGGGATGATGTCGGAGAGAGGCAGATGCTCGGTCCAGAAATGATTGCCCAGACAGTTGAAGTGGTCAGAAAAGTCAGGGATCATCTTCGAGTTGCCCAAGATCGCCAGCGCCATTGGGCTGATTCTCATCGGCGCCCTCTCGAGTTTTCTGTCGGTGACCATGTATTCCTGAGGATTTCGCCTAACCATGGCGTCATTCGTTTCGACGTGCGGAGAAAGCTTAGTCCTAGGTATATAGGGCCATTTGATATTCTGGAGCGAGTAGAAGATGTATCCTATCGTCTCGTTCTTCTGCCGTCGCTAAGCGAGGTGCATGACGTGTTCCATGTATCCCAATTACGACGGTATATTTCGGACCCGAGCCACATCCTGGATCATTCGGAATTGGTTGTTGGTACCAACCTTTCGTATGAGAAGAGGCCCGTGTCTATATTGGACCGAAGAGAGAAGACACTCAAGAACAAGACTATCAAGTTAGTCCGAGTTGCTTGGGGTCATCACTCTTTGGGGGAGTCAACGTGGGAGCGTGAGGATGACATCCGATCGCGGTATCCCGACTTTTTTGACTCGTGAGGTATAATGTCTTCCTTATGCCTCATGCCTTCGATTCCTTGCTTGATGAGTGATTGCCTGCCTAGTTATAGCTTGCCTGTGATTAATATAGCTTGTTCTCGTCTCTCTATCCTCTTAATTAAATTCCGAGGACGAAATTCTTTTAAGGTGGGTAGAGTTGTAATGCCTGTGGTTCGTATTACGTATTTTTGGAATACGCGTACGTATTTGGTAATGCCCCGCTCTGTACGGCACATTACGCTAAAGCGTTGACTCAACGAGTCGCATGGACTGAATAAAATGTATCGATGCGAATCAATATGAAGAGTTACGTTGACCCGAGTAATGCATCGAACTAAGTCGATGCGAAGAGTTGCCTTGTCCCGAAGAATACATCGAGTGAATCGATGCGAAGCGTCCGCGTTGCCCCGAAGGATGAGTGCAGTTGAATCGGCTCGAAGATTCTAAGAAATCGAATCGACCAAGGCTGCAAGTCCGAATCGATGCAAGTATTGATTTTAGTTGGTTTCGTGTGCAGGTTATACTTTGACGGGAAAATATTAGAGGTCGATCTTTTGCAATATTTAGTAAGGGGTCCGCGAAATCAAATCGTCGCCTTAGCGACGGGCTGAGACTTGGGCACGCTAAGGCAAATCAGACGTATGATTCAATAAATCACGAAGTGCTCGAATGGCTAAGTCAGGAGAGTGGCCGTGCAACAAAGTTATGAAATCGAGCCGCATCGGCTCGGCGAAACGACGAAGGCGTATCGACTCAAGGTGGGAGGATTGACTTCTTTTTACTCCTTCATTCGATAAGTCAAATATATCATTGTATGCTAAAGTTAACCTATCGACGCCACGGGCGTGGTCTGATCGGGATAAATCGTAGTGTGAGTCGAACACTAAGTTAGAACAATTGAAATAAAACGTGCATCATATGCACGAGTCGCTATGGGACATTGGATATCGCAAAGGCGAGCGCCTCGGTGCGCAAGCCGTAAGAACATGGGATAACTGTACTCGGCGAGTGCCTTAGTGCACGAACCATACCGTGCTTTTGCGCACGAGTTAGACGGCTAGAACATTGAAAGACAATAGGCGAGCGCCCTAGCGCGCATAGCCTCGAACATTGAATGCTAAGTTATAGAACATGGAAATACGGTCGAAATGTGCCTATGTGCACGGGATAATAAAAGATGGCTTCGTTGCGAGAGAATACAGTTGTGGCATGAATGTGGCGGAACTGTCGGATATGACATGGTGCCTCGAAAGGTGTTTGAGACTTTCGGGTCGTTCAGTTGACGAGCATTGAGTTGAGGTGCCGATGCCATTGAATCATTGAAACGAAGTAAGAAACATAAGAACACAGAAAGTTAACGAAAGAGATGCGAGATGATAAGTCTGAGTCTCGGTCTCAAGACTATGTTTGGTTGTTTGAATTTGATTGCTCGAATGATAGGGCGTTGCATGGTCGATTGGAATGGGCTCGAGATTAATGTGATATTAACTCGTGCACGAGTGTTTCCCCCAAAAATGGTTAAATGTCGGAGGAGCGCCCCGGAACCGATTAGCCGCGGAGGGATTCGAATAATCTTTGTAGGCGCACATCCTTAAACGAGTAGCGCTCGTCTTATAGATGGGAAAAGCCACAAATGATGGCATGCAGCGGGAACATTTCGGTTGTTGGGCCCGCAACCCACCCGTGAAACGCCGGGCAGCCCGACCAATATTGAGAAAAGAAGGAGAGAAAAGAAAGTAAGACTCCTTTAGTCCATTCCGGCGCGGATACGCCAACGGCCCTCATATAGTTAAGGAACGATGGGTTGAAAGTGTAGGCACGAATGCGTCCCACATATAGATCCTGCCTAGAGATGCACATATAACATGACAGGGAAGAAATAGGGCGTATTCACCTTGCGTCAGTACAAGGGACGCAAGGGCGAGTGCGTCGACTTGGTAAGCCACGAATCAAACACGAGAATGCTTGTTGCTTGCCTATTCAATTCGATAACATGCTGCTATGATAACATGCTTTACGCTTTCGAAGATGCCATGAAATTGACCCTAAGAGAACATAGCAAGATCATAAGCTAAGTTGCATGATTCAACATAAATATTAAAATGTCGGTTTGGAAAGATGATCTTTGCTTCAGTACATGCGAGGACGAACGTACTGATCCCCCACCAGCTTCATGCAGGGTGCAGGGAATGGATGGCTCGCGGCGAAGCGTTGTTTGAACGCGTTGAGGCTTGGAATGCCGAAGCGTATTGAAGCGTGCAATCGTATTGACGCTCGGACTATGCAACAGGATTGATGCGGCCGAGATATAGAAGGCATGATGTATTGAACGGTAAAATCCTTTATGGGCAAGAGAGAACCTGAGTGTTGTAGCCAATCTGGCATGTATTGTTAGGCTATCGAAAGCCATTGTAATCTCAGTTTCGAATATCAATAAAGAGAATTGTTTCGTATACTCTGTTTTCTTTTGTTGTTATTATCGAATCAAAAGATAACCATTTGAGAACTTGTCATCTTGTCTTGCACGAGCGCAACTTCAGGCTCGTGCGGCATTCACGCCCCCTGCGAGGACGATGATTCGGGTGATTCCGGGTCGGGGCGTGACAAATTGGTATCAGAGCTCTAGGCTCAATTTTCTCTGGATGCTTGCTTCGTTTCAATTCCAAAGAGTTGCTCACCACCACTTGATACCACTCTTGACTCTACTCGATGCCGTACTGGATGTTCCATACAATAAGTCTAATACAATCGTGTAATTTTGCCGCATGTGTTTTGGAAATTATATGATGTTTGCTAAGAAAGTCGCGAAGGGTATATTGCATTGAATGCAAACGAGCCGTAAAAATGTTAGTTGCTGCAAGCGCAACAAATTGTGAAATACGATTTGAGATGTTGTCGCAATGTAACATGTTGAATGAGAAATAAAATGATGCACGAAGTGCAGCGAGTTAATGTGAATATGCGTTAAAATGAAAGTGAGAAGTGAGAAGTGATAAGCCAATACCGAATATGTTAAAACGGATTGTGCATTGACTTGGAAAGTCGAGAGTAATTCGTTGCACGAGGTGCGATAAATGTCGGAAATGATCGTTGCACGATGTGCAACGAGTATTGAAAGTAAAAATTATTGCACGTGGTGCAACGCATATTAAATTAATCGTTGCACGAAGTGCAAAGGAAATTGGAAATGAATCGTTGTACAAAGTGAAATAAAAGTGTCGGAGATAAATCATAGCACGATGTGCAACGCATATCGGAAGTAAAATTGTTGCACGGGGTGCAACGTATATCAAAATAAATGTTGCACGAGACGCAACGTAAGAAAAGAATTGAAATCGTAAAACGATAGAATGAATCGTTCAGTTGCACACCAAACTTATGTTGGCAAACGAGAACATTGACCGAGTTATGTCGGATGTGAATTAATCAAAGTTACGGTTGTGATCAAGCACGATCACTACGGAAATCGTGAGTCGGAAGAGATCGTTGGTCTATACTAAGTATAATGCGAGGAAAATGGCTTGAATTTCGAGTGGTATATGCCGTACCACGTAGGCGATGAATGACTCGATTCCGAGTGGTATATGGTATAGCACTTGTGCGATAAATTTCATCGACGCGTTGTGAGAATTGCGGAAGGTTTGTCCGAAACGGACGGAAGAGTACCGAGACTCGATTGGAAACTTGTACGACGGTATGTTGATGCAAGTGTTCTTCAAAAATCGGTTGGGACGATAAGGCGAGACTCGTATTAATGAATGATATGTCGGACGGAATTTATAAGTCGGTCAGACGATCGAGACTAGCGGAACGATTATGCCTTGACGCAATAATCGGATCGACGGAAAAGGAAAACTCGAGCTTATGAATGAGTCACACGACTTGCGATCTCGATAGGAATGTTCAGCTAGGCGAATCAAATCGCATGACTTGCGATCTCGATAGAAAACTTGGGCGAGACGAATCGAATCGTACGACTTGCGATTTCGATAGAAATGTTAGGCGATGCAAATTGTAAATCGAATCGTATGATGTGCGACTTCGGTGAAGAGTTAGTTGACATGAGTAATCGTGCCTAAGAAAAAGTTGGATTATGAATGGCAAAACTCATTTGAGTACGACTGAAAAACATGCGAAACTTAGAGGGCGTGATCGTATAACTCGAGGGTTCGATGTTGGATAATCGGTAACTCAGTTACGCGATCAAAGTATAGCGGGATGCGACGAATCGGAGAACGAGTGGATGCGTATGGAAAAGTTTGTTGTGAACTTGGATGTATGCGATGCGAGTTAAGTTGACGTTGAAACAGATTCGAAGTCGACCCACTTGCTATCGAAATTGATATGAACTATCAAGATCGATACGCGAGGAAATGTAAGCACGATGTGAGAATACAAAATAGAGTGCGCCTTGCGCTATCAAAGTTTTGTAAATAATGATACGAGAAGGAACGAACTGGTTGATCGTGAACTTTGTGATTAATCAAGACGAGACTATAAGTCATCGACGATTGCTCGATGCGTATAGCATCTCGTGTGTCGACCCGTGAATAAGATAGACTCGAAATCGATACAAGTAGATGTTTCGTAAATTTACGAAATCATCGACGGTAGTGCATGACTTGACTCGGAGGATAGTTGCGTATCAGTTGCGCCGATAGAAACAGTTTTGTCCGAAATTTGGGTAGTCGCATAGAATCGTCGGAACGTGATTTGGCTCCAAAATAAGATATAGCATGGTTCGTAGTAAACTGTCCTTCGTTAATGATCCACAATTATCGAGCGTAGCTTCGGGGCAGCTGACCCTAGAAGACTTGACCGCCAAATCAAATTGAATACTGCAGACCGTAAGATGACCCATGCGATATCGCATATGGGATTACACTGATAACAAGTATAACACGGTGCATGTTGACGATAAGTCTAGGCGATCGAGAATTGTTGGAACAACTTTCGATTGAGAATGATATAGTTAGATTTTGAGTATTCGTTGGATGAATGCTTGAATGGTTATGTTGGTCGACGATCAAACTAGAAATGCACCAACGAACTTGGTGATTCGGATAGGCGATTACGAGAAACGTGCTATGCACGAGAGGGAACGATAAGGGAATGACTTACGAGTCATGTCGTTAGATTCGGATTCACCTTGCAATTGAGCTTGCGTGGATCGAAATTTACATTCGATGTTGCGAGATGGATAAGTTGGGAATTTGGCTAGTGAATTCCTACTCGTTAGGAAATTAAATGTAAGACGCATCGTAAAGACCTTCGTGCTAAGGCGATCGTTGCCTTGAGCACCGTCGCCTTGATGTAAACTTTTATGTCGGATAGATTGTGGCCTTTGTGCAATGTCAATTTAAACTTGCGCCGAAAGAAGTTAAGCACGGGTCAAGGTAAGTAACCTAGCGGGCGTAGTCCCGAACGTTGGTAAAGAAATCGTATTGAGATAAGTTGTATAGCCAGACTTCGAAAATAGTTGGGTGGCGACTTCGAACGCAAGGCGTTGCGAAGGATCGTTGCGATCGGATGCGCGACGGCTCGATGCGACGCATAGAATTGATAGTCCCAATGAAACATACGAAATGAGAAATGCGATTTTTGAAACGCATCGTGTGCCTTGACTTTTGTTGGATGATCGCGTGTATCAATAGGCATATGCGATGAAATTTCGAGAACGGTTGCTAAGGATAAGTCTGATCGAGAGTACGAGATGGCAAACATTGGATTGAAATTTACCTGTCAGCTTTGTTCTAATTTGCTACGACTGGACTTGGTCGAAATACATATATCTTCGGGATGCCTTGAATATAGGTACGAATCCAAATCGAGTTGTATACAAAATTCAAATCGAGCTGCAGGGATGACTTTGAAATGTTAATGAAAAGCTTGCGAGATAGTGTGAAACTGAACAACGTTGGTGGGACGAGATCGTGAAACGATCTATAAAACACTTAGTCGGAGTGTTG
>JANAVB010009822.1:0-92595 GCA_029216955.1 Iris pallida
GTGACCTCAAAGTAAGTGATGTACAGACTTGCTGAGGTTTTTCATCATAGGGTTGATATTGAACGCTTATATCTTGGTGGGAATGGAACATCCCTCCATTCAGCAGGGTATGGTTGCCGTATTCTGAGATCTTGAGCGTTCTCTCGGGCATGGAATATGGCTCGGAGCTCCTGGACCTCTCTCCTCACTTCTCGGGTCTCATCTGTTGCGGTAGGGGCTGCTATCTCGGGAGGAATTTGCCCGGGTTTGGTGCCGCTGATTTCGAATCCATTGACCGCGGGACCCGTGCTTGTTGACCAGGCGTTCCTCCTTGTAGAGTTGGCAGGGCCGCTTAATCTCGTCTATAGACTGCCCAAAGCAAGTATATGGCTTCGAGATGGTCGATGCGCTGGCGATCATTGGAAGCACCTGATTGCTGTCCGTCATAAAAACCGTCCTTACATGAGGAGTGATGGAAGGAACTGTCACGACCGCAACCCAAATTGTTGGGCCAGGCCGAGTCATGTCCAGTCTATGTTGAGATAAAACGTAGTAAGCTGTTCTAAAGACAACAGGATAAGACTAAATGTACTAACAGTTCTATAAGTGAAGAAGATCATAAATGCTCCAAACACAAAAAGTCGTCGTATAGTAAAATATCCAAGTACAAGTGAACTGAAATGTAAAACTGGATACATGTCCTTACAAATGATGTATCTAATACATGTCTACTCTCAAAAGTCTAAGTAAACAAAAAGACAACTAGGCGAGGTTCCCCGCAGGAACATCCTCGTAAAGCAGAGCCGGGTCCTCGGTAGTAACTCCATAGTATGAGTCGCAGAGTAACTCCTCCTCGTAAGACACCTACACGTTATCCTGTCAGACGGAGCAAGCACTAAATCTAGCAAACTAGCATATGAAACATGGAAATGAACATGAGAATGAATATGTGAGAAATAACTGAAAGCATGGCATCACATAGTCTATCATGGCAAGGACACATATGTCATAGAGACAGATGTATATGGTTTAAAACTGTAGCAAGTACGTGATCGGTCAATAGATGTACAATGTTCTGGAGGAGGGCACATAATGAAATGTACATACGTACAAGTTAACAAGCATAAATGTACATCCGTACAGACATGCGTGGTAATGGCCTGCGGCAAGGTAGTGCATATAGAATGCGACCGAGCTCGCTACTGTAGGGGGGTCGTGATCACGTACAATACTATCAGTTTCCCCATACCCATATTCTAATCATGTGAGAGATACATCAAGACTGTTCTAAGCATGGTAGTAAACTGAAAGTACAGTATGTAATCTAACTTGCTACCCCAAGGATCAGCATATAACATGGTGGGGTTTGCAGTTCATTTATGTGACAATATGTAAAGTTCGTAGAAAGTACTTGCCTCTAGCAAAGCAAAACAAAACAAGCTGCGATAACAGTGCTATGGATGTACCAGTAACTCGTCGCTACAACTAAGCTAATCACTAGGACACTAATTGGTGCGACACGACTTGTGCTGGGCCCCTAGCGAAAATGAAGACTTGGCATAGGAGACCAATGTGGGGTGACACACTATGTTACTAACTTTCTAGGGTCTTTATACTAGTGAGGGATGGGGTTCAATACGACTAAAACTCCAAATAACACAAAAAGCTACAAGTCATAATTAATCAATAAATAAATCAAAAGATCATTGTGTTCTAACAATTTCAAAGTAGGAAAAAGCCTAGTTTTTCTTAAGTAAGTACCAAGGTGATCCTTGTTAATCATAGAAATTTATTATAATTTTTCTGGAATTTATATCTAGTACAAATATTTATAAAATCAGTTTTCCTAAGTTACAGAAGTGAGTTTTGGTTTCATATGCCAAACTAGTGGCAAAACAGTAAATTAAATACTACAAAATTATACTAATTAGCTACTTAACAAGTATCTAAAAACTATTTTTCCATAATTTTAGCAATACTTTAAGTATTTTTTAGAAATCAAAACAGCAATGCACACAAATAATTATCTGCGTATTTTGTCCAAGTATATAATTTGAACCAAAGTTCAAATACACCCAAGGCCATGAATCAAGTCCAATATGACTTGTACAGGTCTTGAATGTGTGAAACATATTTGAGCCCAAATACCCATGCTAGGCTTGGACACCAAATGGTTGCAGTAATTTAAATACACTAAAAAAAATACAATTTGAAAATAGCCAAAGTAATATTATTATTTAATAAGGTAAATTTTATACAAAATGAATATATACATACCTATGCCAAAAGTACATATATATACACAAGAAATACTTAATTTATAAAGTATATATATATATATATAATTATATTACATACACAAGAAAAAATATATATATATATACATATGGTATATAATATTTAAATACTAACATATATACATATAATTTACTAACTATAAAACATATACATATATACATATATACTGTTAAAACAGTATATATACATATATACTAATATATAATATATAATATATATATATATATATAATATATAACAGTAAAAGAAAAGAAAGAAAAAGAGAAAAAGAAAAAGAAAAGGAAAAGAAAAACACAGCAGCACAGCTCGAACCCGAGCTGCTGCGCGTGGGGGGGTTTTAATTCGTTCGGGCTGGCCATGGGTCGCGGCGCTTTGTGTTAGATTAGGTTAGGTTTAGATTTATTTAGGTTAGAAATAATTAAACATAATAAAAAAAATAAACCATCCTGTGTCCTGACAGTTAGGGACACAGGGTTTTCTCGTGTCCGTGCTTTGCACGACCACGCACGACTACGCGTGTCCAGACGGGGCTGGGGGTCGTCGTGTCCAGGCGAACAATATGGACACAACACGAGATACGCACGACACGTATGAGTTCTGATACCTACGTGTCCGTCGTCGAAGTTGGTTTCGAGAGGGCGAACGGCGGCTGGAGGCGTCGTTGTCGTGGCGGAGCGGTGGCGGGCGACTCGCCGGCTGTGGCGAAGCTTCGACGGTGGTGGTTGGCAGTGAAGGTCGCTGTGGAGGCGGCCTGGAGGTCGTCGGAGTTAGGGTTAGGGTTTTGCTCGTCGGGGAAGGAAAAAGGGCTGTGGGCGGTCTGTGGTGATGGTCGAGCTGAGGGGAGAGGGGTCATTTATAGGCTAGTTAGTCGGTCGGGGGGGAGGAGCTGGCCAGTGGCGGGGAACAAAAGTAGGTCGGTGGTCGTCGTCGGCGTGGCAGTCGGCCAGCCGAGTCGTCGGGGGCAGGTAGGGACATTTACATGAAACCCCCAGACTTTAGGTAATTACAACAAGGCCCCCAAGTAGTTAAATGCAAATTAGAATTTGCATTCCACAGTTTAAACAATTAATAAATTACAAACTGATATATTAACAATTAACTAAATTGCACACTGATATAAAAACAATTCAAAATTTGCAGAATGATATTAAAACATTTTCAAAAATTGTAAATTGATATTTTTAATATATAAAACTTATTTAAAATCATTTAAAAATTCTAGAAAAATTCCTAAAATTCCTAATAATTATTTAAGGCTATAAATGACATAAAAATTTAATTAACACTAATAAAAAATGAATTTTGAAAATCAGGGGCTTACAAGTCTTCCCTCTTTGAAAAATTTCATCCTCGAAATTCACAAGGATTGAAGACCCGACAATATTCTAACATAGCAAGCATTGCAATCAAATGACTAAGGCTACGATCGAAACTAACCTCTAAGGTATCAAGCGGGAACGGGTTCCCCCGCAGCGGTTGGATCGAACAAGTAAGGGAATCTCTCCCTCATGTCCGACTCCCTCCCAAGTAGATTCACCTGGGGAGTGACGGCTCCAAGCTACTCGCACTATGGTATAACCTTGTTCCTCAGCCTCTTCTCTCTCCGATCTAATATCTCCACTGGCTGCTCAGAAACTGTAATGCTCGGTCCGACCTCCAACTCTGAATGATCTAGCACATGACTGGGGTCTGGAACATATCTCCTCAGCTGAGATACGTGAAAGACGTCGTGAACTCCTGCTAGGTTGGGTGGAAGTGCAACCCTGTAAGGTACCTCTCCGATCCTGCCAAGCACCTCGAACGGCCCGATGTATCTGGGCTCAGCTTCCCTCCTCGTCCGAACCGGAACGTCCCTCTAGTAGGTGATATCTTCACTAGCACCATATCACCGTCTGCGAACTCTATCGGCCTGCGACTAGCATCAACCCAGTGTTTTTGCCTGTCCTGAGCTACTCTGAGCCTGTCTCTGATCATCCCAACTTTCTCTGCTGCATCCGTGATCATCTCTGGCCCAAGCATAACTCTGTCTCCGACATCATCCCAAAAGAGCGGTGTGCGACATCATCGTCCATATAGCGCCTCGAAAGGAGACATACCAATACTGGCCTGGTAGCTGTTGTTGAAAACTCTACCAAGTGCAGATGGCTCTCCCATGATCCTCCGAAGTCCAGCACGCAAGTCCTCAGCATATCCTCCAGCGTCTGTATCGTCCTCTCGGACTTCCCATCTGTCTGTGGGTGGTACGCCGTACTGAACTTGAGCTACTGCCCAACTCCTCCTGCAAGCTCCTCCAGTAGTGGGATGTGAATCTACTGTCTCTGTCTGACACGATGCTCACCGGCACTCCGTGTAGGCGAACTATCTGCTGCATGTATAGCTCCGCCAACTTCTCGTGGAAAGCCCCACCTTGAAGGGTATGAAGTGCGCACACTTCGTTAGCCTGTTTACGATGACCCAGATGGCATCCTTCCCTCCTTGGGAACGAGGAAGCCCTGAAACGAAGTCCATCGTAATATGTTCCCACTTCCACTCGGGAATGGGTAACGGCTGCAACAAACCAGCGGCCTCTGGCGCTCCGCCTTGACCTGCTGGCAAACTAGACATCTCGAGATAAAACGCGATACATCCCTCTTCATCCCGTGCCACCAAAGATGTTCCCGCAAGTCACGGTACATCTTTTAGCACCAGGGTGAATAGAATATCTCGATCGGTGCACCTCCTGTAAGACTGCCTCTACCAGCTCTCCCTTCGGCACGCACAATCGGCTGCCATGCCTCAGGGATCCATCCTCTGCTATAGTGAAGTCATCCAGCAATCCAGCTAATGCCTGGGGTCGAAGTCTGCGAAGACTCTCATCTGTAGACTGTGCCTCCCGGATCTGCTCCATCAAACCTGACTGAATGTCAAGCACCATCATCTGTATCACTGATCCTGGCCGAACTATCTCAATACCGAGCTTCTCCAGATCCTTCCATAAATGCCGATCAATCATCAGGTACCATGCCATCGGATGCCTGCTCAGCGCATCTGCCACCATATTTGCCTTCCCGGGATGATACTGTAAATCGATGTCGAAGTCCTTCATCAACTCCAACCATCGTCTTTGCCTCATGTTCAGCTCTTTCTGCGTGAACACATACTTCAAGCTTTTGTGGTCAGTAAAGATTTCCACACGCTCTCCGTATAAGTAATGTTTCCATAACTTGAGTGCAAAGATCACCGCAGCTAACTCGAGGTCATGGGTAGGATAATTCCTCTCATGAGTCCATAATTGCCTAGATGCATAAGCAATTACTTTCCCATGCTGCTGTAGGACACATCCTAGCCCCTTCCCAGAAGCATCGCTGTATATGGTGAAACCTCCAGAACCTGAAGGTAAAGTCAGAACTGGAGCGGTCGCCCTCCTCTTCAGCTCCTCAAATGCTATCTGGCAGTCCTCAGACCAAATGTACTCTGCGTCCTTCCGCGTCAGCTTCGTCATGGGTTCAGCTATCCTAGCAAAGTCCTGGACGAACATTCTGTAATAGCCTGCTAAACCCAGAAAGCTCCTGATCTCTGAAACTGACGTCGGAGCCTTCCACGTCTCAACTGCAGCAATCTTCCTGGGATCCACCGAGATTCCATCTCCAGTGACTACATGGCCGAGAAACTCCACTCGGTCTAAAAAGAACTCGCACTTCGGCAATTTGGCAAACAATCTCTCCTGCCTCAGAATCCCCAAAACTATCCGCAAGTGCTCTGCATGCTCCTCCGGCGTCTTCGAGTATATCAGGATGTCGTCGATAAACACTACGACGAACTTATCCAGATACTGGTGAAATGTCTTATTCATCAAGTTCATAAAGACAGCTAGCGCATTTGTGAGACCAAATGGCATCACCAGAAACTCGTACTGCCCGTACTTCGTGTTGAACGCCGTCTTCTGGATGTCTGCTGGCCTAACCTTCACCTGGTGGTACCCGGATCTCAAGTCTATCCTGGAAAACACCTTCGCCCCGCTCAACTGGTCGAACAAATCATCTATCCTGGACAGAGGATATTTGTTCTTGATAGTGATGGCATTCAAGGCCCGGTAATCAATACACAACCGGACTGTACCATCCTTCTTAGGCACAAAGAGCACTGGCGCTCCCCCTGGAGAAGCACTGGATCGAATGAAACCCTTTTTCAACAGGTCATCAATCTGCTCTTTCATCTCTATGGCCTCCTTGGGATTCACTCTATAGCAGCCCGGGATACTGGTGATGAACCCGGCACTAGATCTATAGTGAACTCCACATCTCTGTCTAGCGGAAGACCTGGAAGATCCTCTGGGAATACATCCATGAACTCCCTAATGATAGGTGGCGGGCGGCATCCCCGACTGTAGCACAACAGTTCGGCTCTAGGCTGATCTCCGGCCCTGTCCTCCTGACACTGAATGGTGCTGTGCCTGGGGGACTGAACACAATACTACCCTCATGGCAATCTATAGATGCATGGACATAGCTAAGCCAGTCCATCCCCAATATGATATCATAACCGGGGAGCGGCATCACAAAGAATCGCCCTCTGAACTCTCTCCCGCTATAAATAATCTATAGATAGATCTAATAGGCACTGGTCCTCATCCCGTCATCACTCTACTAATCTCCGCAGTAGGTGTAGCTACTAGATGATGTTTATGCATAAACTCTAATGATAGGAAGCTATGAGATGCACCAGAATCAAACAAACATATAGCTAGAAAGTATGCAAATAAACATGACCTGTGATGACGTCAGCTAAGTAATCCGGCTCCGAAACCTGCTCCGGCTCCGGCTCAACGGCTAGACTATAGACCCTCCCCTGAGGTCCCTTCTGCTGCTGCAGATGCTGCCCGAACCTCTGCTGCTGAGTCGGGAGCGGTCCTCTAGGCTTCGCTATTGGGCAGTCCCGAATCTGATGGGTGGCAGACCCACAAGCTAAGCACTGCTTCAATCTCTTCCTGCCGATGGTGCTGTCGTGCCCTGGTCTTCCGCAGAAAGAACATATGGCTCCCCTCTGCTGCTACTGCTGCTGCCGGGGTCCCGAGGCTCTAACTGGCGGGGTCTGATGATGTGTGTAGGGGGACGATAAGTCTGCTGGGGTGGCGCCGGTGCTTTTTGCTGGAAAGCCTGACGCTTGGACGGTCCCTCATGATGTACAGGAGTCGGCCTCTTGCATGACAGAAGACGCTCCTCGATGCTCCGGGCTAACTCTAGGCTCTGGTAATAGTCAGTCGTACCGTTTGCCACTATAAGAATGCCAATGTCTGGAACTAGACCATGGCAAAACCTACGGGTCATCTCCTCTGGATCAGCAACCAGACTAGGAGCAAAACGGCTCAAGCGACTGAACTCTCCCATAGTCGTCAACAGAACGGTTCCCCTGCTGGATGTTCTGGAATCGTAGCCCCATGGCTACTCTAGCAGTGGTCGAGAAGAACTTCTTCTTGAACTGGGTCTTGAACTGGTCCCAGGTGGCTCTACCTCTCGCGAACAACGGCTCATTCCTGAACCAGACTCCGGCTAAGTCTCAGCAGAAATCCTGCTGCCTCGACCTGAAGGTCATCCGGCATCCTAACTCCCAGAAGCTTCCACTCTACAGAATCTAGCCAGTCATCAGCTACTACTATGCCCTCAGTCCCTGAGAACTCCTTGGGATTCAGACCCATGAAGTCCTTGACTGTCCCCGCTCTCTGCCGTGGCTCTACATGTGGTGGGACCACGGGACGTCCCTCAGAACGCTCCATGCTCTGGCGGAGTAGGGTAGTCTGCTCCTGATGGGTTGTTAGGAACCCCTGGATCAGTGTGAGCAGCTGGGTCCCGTCGAGAGTGACGGAAGCCTGGGTGGGTATAGTGATAGGGGGTGGTGGAAGTATCGGGTCCTGCTGGGACTGGGATGTGGAAGGTGGTATTTGGGTCTGTGGATCTGTGGAGTGGGGGAATGTGGTAGGTGGAGGTGTATCAGTCAACCGGTCAGCTGACTGGACATGGAGGGCCCCATTCTCGGGGGTAACATACTAGGACGAGCGAGTAAGCACCATCTAAATTACACATAAAAGACTTATAAGGACTTATTTAAAGTAGGCAATCATATGCAAGAAATTCTAATTATAATAGCGAACATGTGATGTATTTCCTATATTGCAATCCTAGCATTCCTCTAAGTGTTCTAAGCGTCTTTCCTAATGTTGTCTAATTACCTTAAGTTCCTAATTGCAGGCATGCTTGGTACAATAACGTAACCAAACAGTTTAGTCATGACCTGCGTGGGCCACCACTAAAAACATGTCACGACCCGCTACCCAAATTGTTGGGCCAGGCCGAGTCATGTCCAGCCTACGTTGAGATAAAACGTAGTAAGCTGTTCTAAAGACAACAGGATAAGACTAAATGTACTAACAGTTCTATAAGTGAAGAAGAATCATAAATGCTCCAAACACAAAAGTCGTCGTATATAGTAAAATATCCAAGTACAAGTGAACTGAAATGTAAAACTGGATACATGTCCAGTTACAAAATGATGTAGTCTAATACATGTCTACTCTCAAAAGTCTAAGTAAACAAAAAGACAACTAGGCGAGGTTCCCCGCAGGAACATCCTCGTAAAGCAGAGCCGGGTCCTCGGTAGTAACTCCATAGTATGAGTCGCAGAGTAACTCCTCCTCAGTAAGGACACCTACAATGTTATCCTGTCAGGACGGGAGCAAGCACTAAATATAGCAAACTAGCATATGAAACATGGAAATGAACATGAGAATGAACATGTGAGAAATAACTGGAAAGCATGGCATCACATAGTCTATCATGGCAAGGACACATATGTCATAGAGACAGATGTATATGTAATGTTTAAAACTGTAGCAAGTACGTGATCGGTCAATAGATGTACAATGTGCTGGAGGGCACATAATGAAATGTACATACGTACAAGTTAACAAGCATAAATGTACATCCGTACAGACATGCGGGTAATGGCCTGCAGCAAGGTAGTGCATATAGAATGCGACCGAGCTCGCTACTGTAGGGGGTCGTGATCACGTACAATACTATCAGTTTCTCCATACCCATATCTAATCATGTGAGAGATACATCAAGACTGTTCTAAGCATGGTAGTAACTGAAAGTACAACATGTAAAGATCTAACTTGCTATCCCAAGGATCAGCATATAACATGGTGGGGTTTGCAGTTCATTTATGTGACAATATGTAAAGTTCGTAGAAAGTACTTGCCTCTAGCAAAGCAAAACAAAACAAGCTGCGATAACAGTGCTATAGATGTCCAGTAACTGTAGAAGTAAAATATAACTTAGTTTTACACTAAGCTAAATCACTAGGACACTAATTGCGACACGACTTGTGACTGGGCACCTAGCCAAAATGGTGACTTGGCATAGGAGACCAATGTGGGGTGACACACTATGTTAACTAACTTTCTAGGGTCTTTATACTAGTGAGGGATGGGGTTCAATACGACTAAAACTCCAAATAACACAAAAAGCTACAAGTCGTAATTAATCAATAAATAAATCAAAAGATCATTGTGTTCTAACAATTTCAAAGTAGACAAAAAGCCTAGTTTTTCTTAAAGTAAAGTACCAAGGTGATCCTTGTTAATCATAGAAATTTATTATAATTTTTCTGGAATTTATTATCCAGTACAAATATTTTATAAAAATCAGTTTTCCTAAGTATACAGAAAGTGAGTTTTGGTTTCATATGCCAAACTAGTGGCAAAACAGTAAATTAAATACTACAAAAATTATACTAAATTAGCTAACTTAACAAAGTATCTAAAAACTATTTTTCCATAATTTTAGCAATACTTTAAGTATTTTTTTAGAAAATCAAAAACAGCAATGCACACAATAATTAATTATCTGCGTATTTTCCAAGTATATAATTTGAACCAAAGTTCAAAATACAGGACCCAAGGCCATGAATCAAGTCCAATATGACTTGTACAGGTCTTGAATGTGTGAAAACACATTTGAGCCCAAATACCCATGCTAGGCTTGGACACCAAATGGTTGCAGTAATTTAAATACACTAAAAAAATACAATTTGAAAATAGCCAAAGTAATATTATTATTTTAATAAGGTAAATTTTATACAAAATGAATATATACATACCTATGCCAAAAGTACATATATATATACACAAGAAAATACTTAATTTATAAAGTATATAATATATATATAATAATATATACATACACAAGAAAATATATATATATATATACATATGTGTATATATATATATAAATACTAACATATATACATATAATTTACTAACTATAAAACATATACATATATACATAATACTGTTAAAACATATATATACATATATAATATAATATATATCATATATATATTATATATTATATATATATATATATAAAAACAGTAAAAGAAAAGAAGAAAAGAAAAGAAAAAAGAAAAGGAAAAGAAAAAGAAACAACAGCACAGCTCGAACCCGAGCTGCTGCGCGTGGGGGGGGTTTTAATTCGTTCGGGCTGGCCAGTGGGTCGGCCCGCGCTTTGTGTTAGAGTTAGGGTTAGGTTTAGATTTATTTAGGTTAGAAATAATTAAACATAATAAAAAAAATAAACCATCCTGTGTCCTGACAGTTAGGGACACAGGGTTTTCTCGTGTCCGTGCTTTGCACGACATGCACGACACGATCTACGCGTGTCCGAGTACGGGCTGGGGTCGTCGTGTCCAGGCGAACAATATGGACACAACACGAGATACGCACGACACGTATGAGTTCTGATACCTACGTGTCCGGTCGTCGAAGTTGGTTTCGAGAGGGCGAACGGCGGCTGGGGCGTCGTTGTCGTGGCGGAGCGGTGGCGATCGACTCGCCGTACTGTGGCGAAGCTGTCGACGGCGGTGGTTGGCAGTGAAGGTCGCTGTGGAGGCGGCCTGGGGGTCATCGGAGTTAGGGTTAGGGTTTTGCTCGTCGGGGAAGGAAAAGGGGCTGTGGGCGGTCGTGGTGGTGATGGTCGAGCTGAGGGGAGAGAGGGGGTCATTTATAGGCTAGTTAGGTCGGTCGGGGGGCAGTGAGCTGGCCGAAATGGCGGGGAAAAGTAGGTCGGCGGTCGTCGTCGGCGTGGCAGTCGGCCAGCCGAGTCGTCGGGGGCAGGTAGGGACATTTACAGGAAACCCCCTAGACTTTAGGTAATTACAACAAGGCCCCCAAGTAGTTAAATACAAATTAGAATTTGCATTCGACAGTTTAAAACAATTAATAAATTACAAACTGATATATTAACAATTAACTAAATTGCACACTGATATAAAATAATTCAAAAATTTGCAGAATGATATTAAAACATTTTCAAAAATTGCAAATTGATATTTTTAATATATAAAACTTTTAAAATCATTTAAAAATTCTAGAAAAATTCCTAAAAATTCCTAATAATTATTTAAGGCTATAAATGACATAAAAATTTAATTAACACTAATAAAAAATGAATTTTGAAATCAGGGGCTTACAGGAACGGTGGAGGACGTGCCCTCCGAGTCGTACCCATGCACCGAGAAGTCATCGGATAGGTGGGAATGTTTTCTTCGGGCTCGGACTCGGAGGGAACGGTATCCCCAGCTTTAGAGGTTGCTTCGTCTTGAGAGTTACGGATGTCCTCGGGGACATCAGTGTCTGTTGCACCTGACGGAAGAGTTGTTTGTCCGGGCTCGCCTCCTTGGAACATCGGATTGTTACGGATGTTCGGAGGAGTGCTACCCCCAGTTCCCTCAACCCCCAGCGACGTGGATGATGAATTTCCCATCGCGGTAAATTTCGTCTTTGAACGGGCGTGTTGGAATACGCCGGTAGAGGACAACCGTTTAGAAGACAGTTTCTTAGCTGTAGTGCTTGATATCTTGGGACTGGAGATGCTTGTCTTTTTCCCTCTCCTTTCGGCGGGGACCTTTTGAGTGGAATTGCAGGAGACAACAGGAGGTGTCTCATCTTCTGAGCTCGGATGCTGTAGCCTTTGGAAGACGGACGGCCGATCTTTCATTGCTGCCGCGCTGTTGCAACAGCAGTTGACGATGATTTGGGTGCAGTGATGTCCAAGCAAGGACTCTTTGCACGCCGCAGCTCCTTCCTTTTCCTTGCATTTGTGGAGGATCGCCTCACGCATGTCAGAGGGACCACTTTGTCCTTTTGCCGCCGGAGGCTGGACTCGAGCGGTTCTATACAACTTCCCATCAGAGGCCCGTATGATAATCAACGGGACGCCCTGATAGTTTGAGGTTGGGACAGCTGCCTGGGCTTGGTGAGCCTGCGCTGCCCTAGACTTCCTCCTTTTAGCACTTGCGGGTGCGTAACAGGAGGAGTCCAAGTTGAACACCACAGAGTCTGGCTTATTAGCCAGGGAACCATCAGAGTCAGGACCGCATGAGAGACGGTCGAAGACTGATCGAGAGAAGCATGGAACGGATGCTATGCGGCTAGAGTTGGGCACCGTACAGGCTGTCTGCATGCGATTGTCTTCTGCCGTCGGATGAATTGTTTTTGTACGGCTAGGAGTCACGACCGTACAGGATGGCCGCATGCGGTTGGCAATTGTGGCCGCATGGGTTTTCTGCAAGCGATTGACTCCCACAGCCGCATGAGTTTCATTCATGTGGTTGGCAACTGTAGCCGCATAAGTTATGCAGCTGACAGATATGGCCGTATGAGTTTTCTTCATGCGGCTGGAGGATGTAGACGCATGAGCTTTCTTCCTGCGGCTGAAGCATGTAGCCGCATGAGCTTTCTCCCTGCGGCTGATAACCTTATGCGGCTCGGATCTCATAGAGTTCCTCTTTGCCCCTGCAAGTCCAGCATCATAGTGTTTTCTTCTGCCGGACTTGGGGACAGCAGAGTTGTCTACGATCTGAAGTGGGGCCACAGGGAATCTTGCTCGCCGTCTTGAACAACAGAGGGTGTCTCTGCAAGAGCTTCAGCAGAAACGAAGGATCGGGGTCTCCACTCCTTACGGGCCTTCTTTGTACGGGCTCGCTTCTAGACCGGGCCAGTGTTCTTGTCGGAGAGCATCCTTCGAACGCCTTTGGTCGAACCGGGCGACCATCTTTTATTGTGTGGAGCCATGCTTGGCTGTATCCGATTGCATCACCAACTCCTCAGCCGTGGAGAAGTTAGTCCCCAGCAGAGTCGCCATCGTGTTTGCCATGAAATATAAAAGAACAGAACAATTATCGGAGGACCGAACTTTTACTTCACGTTACAAACTCGCTTGTACAAAGAAAGCCTAGGGACGAAAACCTAGGTACAGCAGTCTAAGTACAATTATTTATTTTAGATTCTGGAGGGTGACGATAGAGGCTCGAAAGGCGACGGCAGCCCTGCCTTACTCCTTGGACGATCGGTATGCAGCCTTGGCTCCTTGTAAAAATGGTTGGCGTTGACAAAAAATGCTCTTCTTGCTCCTTTGTTGCTCTTCTGGCTTTTCTCTCTCTCTGTGTATTTTTTTTCTGACTATTGGGGGTCTCACTGTATATGCGTATTTTTCTCTCTGAAGTTGTATATCTCTACATGGGAATGGCACCTTGCTATTTATAATAGTGGGATGTGATCATTAGGGTTGCCAATGATTAGCTTTTAGAGATGGCGGCAGCTTGGGGATTGGTCAATCTAGGCCATTCATCTTGATTATGATGAATCTGGGCCATTAGGTGTAGATTATACCAAATCCCATGAGCAATTCTGCTGATTGGAATAATCTTCCTTATACTGATCTTCTGATATCTGCGAATAAATTAGATCTATTCTTCTGCCACGTGTCCCAGATTTATTGGTATTTGACCCAATCTTTAATGGCAGCAAATCTGAGGAATTAATCGGTTTAGGACACGTGTCCTAGGAGCTGCTGGGGGGATCTGGACCGCATGACTAGTGAGCCGCATATGAATGTGAGCCGCATATGAATGTGAGCCGCATATGGTTAAGCCCACGTGTCAGGGCTGCGTGGGCAGTGGCCCGCACTTGAGTCCTTTAACCACAGAAGAGTAATCCTTATGGACCGCATAGGTATATATCCGCCTGGGCCGCATAGGCATGATCCTCTTGAACCGCATGAGAAGTCCTCGCTCGAGCCGCATGAGGCTTTCATGGCCCGAGTCGCATAGGATGGATTCACTCTGAGCCGCATGGGAAGTCCTTTGCTCGGGCCGCATGAGGCTTCTATGGTCTGAGCCGCATAGGATTTATTCTGAGCTGCATGAGAAGCGAGCCGCATACGAATGCTCACGTGGCAAGGCCACGTGGCATTTTTGTGGCTCTCAGGAGATTTGTGTCAGAGATTTCTTTCCTCTTCTCTAGAGATTCATCATTATGACAGAGTCATAATTACCTGCCTTTGTGTCAGGGCTGTCAACTTTTCAGAGGGGTCAGCCGTCATAGCAATTAATGCAGCATGGATCGGAGGGGGCACTATCAGGCCACGTGTCCTCTGAGCCGCATGGAATGCCCTGGGCCGCATGAGTCCTCTGCTGCATGATTCCCTGAACCGCATGAGTCCTCTGAGCCGCATGGATCTTTCCTGGCCGCATGAATCATTTCCTTTAGTATTTTCCATGCTTCTACACTTATCTTGTAACAACTATAGAGTATGGTAGATCATTTCCTTACATGCTCAGTATCAGTCCATATCCTAAATCCAGACCCTTGCATCTAATAAATCAGTCATTTGTTGTAGGTACCAGTTCCCATTTACTTTAATTGGGCAGTCTTGTATCCTAATGTCCCTTCCTAGTATTAGTTAAGGGAGTACACGATTTTGAACTCAGGTTGGGAGGGGATACCATGTTCAGTTCCCTGCAACACTTGAGTTAGGTCCTTGAATAAGTCCAGTCTCATTCCATATTTGCTCGAAACATTTATCATTTACTTGTGTTAACAACCTATTTGATGTTTCAGTTCATTCATATTCAGTCTTTAATTCCTTTTTCCAGTTTGACTCTTTGTATCAGTTTACATGGTAGTGTTCACTCTTCATATCATTTATATACATTCAGTCCCCTGTTTTTCACACTTGGTTCAATCCATATTATCCTATGTATTAGTCATTACAAACAGATATTTGGTCAGTCTAATTGAAATTAAATAAGTCTCTTAATGTAAATTATATCTTTTATTTATTTCATTTCCTTACCTCCTTTTGTATCAGACAAAGAGAAATGGGAGTGAAGGGCTTTACCTTTTGTTCAACCCTGGTGATTTGGGTATCAGTTATTGCCATTTAGTTATTTTAGTCCATACTTTTCACCTGTGTGTGTTTCAGTATAAGAGAGAAATAAGAGCCATAGTTGTGTAGCAGCAAGCAGCAACTTAGCTGTTTACAAACAGCATCAGGGAGTTTCACTCCCAAAGTGTAGGCAAGGAGTTAAAGAAAATCTTGTTTACTTGCGTAGGACAGGTAGGGGGGTTCAATGATCAGTAAGGTGTATATTTGAGTGTACTCTTATAAGTTGTGTGAGTCACTTGAATTTGGGAATAGAGGGTAGTTAAGTGTTTTTCTCAAGGAAGTCTATTAGTGCGTAATAGAGGAGTGTATTTATACATACCCCTGTGATGGATATACGTGTGGATATGGTCACCCTTGTGTATTTAAAGTGGTGACAGGGATAAGTGTGTGAGTGTCATGTATAAGTAGTAGGTACAGAGAGGAGGTATATAGAGCTATAGATGTGTGTGTATCCTATAGGTAGATAGGTGGTTGTGTGTTGGGAAGGAAGATATGCAGCACTGTATGTAGGGGATAGGAGTAGGCAAGGTATGTGGGAGTTTGTAAAGGCCACTACAGGCATGAAGGTCCTGCTTGGACCTGGGTTTGGAGCAGGCAGTGCCAAGTGCGCACTGCTAGGCAAGTTGGACTTGGCCAAAGGCCAGTGGCTAGTGTGCATAGTGAGTTTGAATGTGTCGGCTAGTGTGGTAGATTAGAGAGGTAAAAGGAGGTTTAGAAGTCAGGAAATGGGCATGTATCATGAGTATAGAGTGTATTGGTGTGGTAGCACTTGAGGGCCTACCAGTTCATGTTTAGTATTGCTAGGAAGTTCAGGCAACGTATATATTGCAAATAGTTACTAAAATCTGATGAATGCACACACACACACACACACACACACACACACACACACACATATATATATATATATATGAAGAATATATATATGTTTTTGTTTTTTGTTTTTTTATATATGAAGAATATATATATATATATATATATATATATATATATATATATATATATATATATATATATATATATATATATATGAAATATATATATTCTTCATATATATTCTTCATATATATATATATATATATATCACCAAAGCTCTCATTCTTAGCTTTGAAACCCTAGCTGCTCTCTTCTCCCACCCGACTCCAGCTTGGCCTTAGGCCGGGCCGGCGTCTTTGCTAATGGAGATGCTCGCTCCAACGGCACCCCCATGCCTTTATTTCTCCCCATGACCAAGTCCGTTGCTGAGGCGGTGACATGAGTGGTTTCGGCTTCATCGCCATCCGCTCTGTCTATCGCTATTCGATCTCCCTCTTTCTCTGCAGGGATCCCTATTATTTCCTTCTCGGAGGAAGACGAAATGATCCTCAACGATCCTTTCCGTCTTGCCCTTATTAGGAAGTTCTTCCACTCTCGTCCTTCCATAGACATGTTTTGGAAGGCCTTCCTCAACTTTAAGTTTGCTAGGATAGTACAAATCGGCTTGATGGACAACAAACACGTCCTCATTAGACCTAAACTAGGGGTTGATTTTCTGCGGCTATGCTTCGAAGATCTTTGGTACTTATCTCGTGCCCAATGCATTTTTTTAGATGGCACGAAGATTTCACTCCTTCGGAAGAATCCCCGGTGGCTCCTGTTTGGATCTCTCTCCTTGGTCTTCCTCACCAACTTTTCAATAAGAATGTATTGTTCTCGATAGCTTTGGGCATTGGCAACGCTCTTTGGATCAACAAGGCTACAAAAGAACTTTCTCGTTCCAGTGTAGCATGTATCTTTGTTGAAGTCGACGCAAGCAAATCTCTACCGACTACAATACATATCAATCTTCCAGGCGGCAGGAGCGTTGTACAAAAAGTCGAATACAAATCCTTCCCGCTATTTTGCACCTACTGTAAGAACTAGGGACACGTCAGAGCCTCGTGTAAAGTCCTGCGCAAAGAAAAGTCTCCGATGGAGGAGACGATGACAACTAATAAGGGGAAGTCATAGGAGGTCAACTTATTGGCTCTGTCCAAGAAGATCGCACAGGTTGATGGGGCTGTCACGACCATCCCTGTTAGATTGGACGTGCTTGGGGAAAGCTCTTTGCTTACTTTAAACAAAGAATTAACCACCCCCAACCCCCAACTTAATGACCTACCTGCCAGCAATTCTAGTGTCACTAATGGTGACAAAACCCCAAAATTAAACATCCTGACGTATGATACTGACGTACCAATTAATTCCTTCTGATCCCCAAGAAAAACTCCATGCATCCTACCAATCTCGCCAGTAAGAGCCCCTACTCTAACTCTCGTATAGATACAGGCGCTCACAACCAAACACAAAGCTCCCCGACCAATAATTGACCATCCCAGCCCATTATTCTATCAACAAATGACGGCGAAGACCCTACACTGCATCAAAGCTCTCCCTCAGATACCCCTAGAATATCTCCAAGTCTGGATGAGTTAGCTCTGGGAGAGGCAGTGGTCAACACGGGTAGAGACGATGCCATGGAAGAAGGTGAGCTTGTCACGCCCCAGAACCAGAATACTGGAGAGCGGGGGCAGACATAGCCAGCTACGTATATTGAAATGGAAACCACCTCGATATACGGTCACGGCTGTCTAGAAATATGAGGGTTTACTACAAGCCAACAGTCTCTTATGGTCATGAACAATCCTAATGTCTCAATCACAAGCAAGTAAGTCAGGTCGCAAGATGTATGATCATTAAATATACAATAATAAGGCGTCCCAAATATTACATATTCAGCTGATCATGAAGCTAGTCGTACAAAATGCGGGGACTAGCAAGAGTTAAGTCATACATGATCAACCCTAGGATTTGTTAATTATGTTTACAGCCCGTAGGCAGACAGTAAGTAAAGTGCATCGAGCTAACAGGTGCTCGTCGGCTAAACGACTCAAAAGAGTAACTTTACAATAGAGTGCGCGAAATAAAATAGAAAAACCCACTCGTAGCCCGGGTTCCTTCTAGTCGCCACCATCGGGCTGGAGGTTCGGAAGATCCTCGGGAGCTGCTCCGAAATTTGGCCACACAAAACCAGCTGGGTCAACCCCAGAAAGAGCAAGTGCCACAAGGGAGCCATGAAATAAGAACAAAAGCCAGCAATCAGCACAAGGAAATCTAATACTAAAACTAGAATTTACGAAAACATGGCTGGGTGATATACGACGAGATAACCATGGAACTATTCCGATAGCCAGGTTACAACCCGTAAACCAAACAAGGACCGGAGTTGTAATCCTTCATCTGAACAGAACTTGGTTTCCCACCATTTATCGGCAAGATAATAATGCAAGAAATCAAGGCAGGGAGCAATCTTGTATTGGATCAAGACATGGCTAAACTGGTTATACCTCATTCAATCAATCACGGCCAAGCAGATACTACGGCTTACTACTTTAACTAACTAGGGTTATCACAGGCCCAATTACTAACAAGATGCAGTAAGATTCTTCCACATCCACAAGCCCTGCAGACCATCCAGGTTACCCAGGTCAAAAATTAGGGGTTGAATTCAGGTGGGTACATCGCCCGGGAGACAAATGTACCCTTAGTTGACTTAGAGGGTGCAACACGCGACGGTGTGCTAGAAATGTGCCCTACTCGACGGCAGGCTACAGATCCCAAGAGCGCCCAGGTAACGGGATTGCCTGTAGCTGTGTCATATCTTCATGACTACTGTGTTATTCTAGTTATTAACCTTAATCCATTTTAGTAGGTACTCCTGACCGTGGTACTCAGGAGTCCCATCCTAGACATGATGCAAGACAGGACAAGTAGATTTAACAAGCAAGCAAGAAAGAACCACCCACGGTGTCAAGGCAGGTCAAGTTAAGTTAGCCGTCGCAACAGCATTAAGTTATCAGGATAAATCATGTCAGGGTACTTGTCAGGAGTGCGCCACGACGGGCCACTATCATGTCAGGTTGGTCATGTCAGGATTGCACCACTACGGGTCACTATCGTGTTATGCTAGTTCCTTGTCATACCATGCCATGTACAATAGTCATTCCAAATATATTAAGTAAAATCAAGTTCATGACAAAAGGCGTAAAAATATCTAATAAATATCAATATACAGGGCTATAGAAGAGCCAAGCTTAAGGAAATAAGACCAAAACTCCAAGAGCCAATGGGTTAAGCAAGGGGTTCAGGGTGCAGCGTACGCACAAGACACGCACGCAGGAGAGCTGTATAAGTAAAAAGTCATGCACGCAGGCGAGCTGCGTACGGGAAAAGTCACGCACGCAGGAGAGGAAAAGTCACGCACGCAAGAGAGCTGCGTACGTAAAAAGTTACGCACGCAGGAGAGGAAAAGTCACGCACGCAAGAGAACTGCATACGTGAAAAGTTACGCACGCAGGAGAGGAAAAGTCACGCACGCAAGAGAGCTGCGTACGTGAAAAGTCACGCACGCCAGAGAGCAGCGTACGCGAAAAGTCACGCACGCAAGAGAGCAGCGTACGCGAAAAGTCACGCACGCTAGAGAGCTGCGTACGTACAAAGCACGCAAGCAGAGAGCTGCGTACACATAAAAACACGCACGCAGGGTCTGGGTCTTCTTCTCCATGGCTGAGAAGAAGCTCCAATTGCTCCAAAACTTCAAGGCATCACAACTTGGCCATCCGAACTCCAAATCCAGATTTCTAAAGTTCCAACCATGGTGGAATTGAACCCTCGTCCACAAGGAAACCTCAAAACCCATAGAAATCCAACTTAAATAGATCAAAACCATGCAAAACCGAAAATAGGGAAAACCTAGATCTAGAGCAATGGAGACTCCAAATCACAAAATGCTAAGTTCTAAAGTTGATCACCATGTCCTAAACTAGCAAATGGACAAATAAAAGAGGGTTCTCATATGGTGGCAAGGTGCACTTGCCTATGGGTGGGTGTTGTGGAGAGGAAGGATAAGAGTGTTGTGTAGAGAAAGGAGAAGAAGAAATTAATGGAGGTTTATGAGGAGAGAAAAAAAGTTGGTGGAGTTTTAAAGAGGGTGGGATGTGGTGTGTTGAGGGTGGAGCATAGGCTAAGGTGTTCCAATACCAAATAAACCAAACCAAACCAACCCAATCCAATTAAAACCGAGCCATGACAAAACCCAAAATATGAGAAATACCGAAATTCCACAAGTTGAGAAAAATAAAAAAAATACATACAAAAATCCAGATATGAGTATAAATACGAAATACAAGAATATGGGAAATGAGGGTGACAACTCTACCCACATTAAAAGAATTCCGTCCTCGAAATTTAATCAAGGAGCTAGAGATTGTCACGACAAGCTACACTTAGCACAGGCAAGTTTGTCACTCCCCGTTCCTAAAATACGTATTTTATACATATACAACTCATGTATATTTATTTAGTATTTATCATGTATTCATTTAATAGTTATCATGTATTATCCTGTATTTAATTTCCTTTAATTCATGTTAATTTATTTCTGCAATTTTATTTCTGCACTTTATTTCATGCTTTTATTCTCTGCTTTAGCTAGGCTTTGGGTTCGGGTTGGCCTTGGTTGGATCCCCTACAACCCGACCCATTGGCCCCGGCCCATTAACTCCCACCTACCACCCCTTCTATATTTAAAGCCACCCTCTCCATTCTCTCTCCTCATTACTCATTCTCACCATTACTCCTCTTCTTCTTCATTACTCTCTCCACCTACCAAACCGTAGGCAAGTACAACTTGCTCTCCATGAGAACCCATGTTTTTTAGTTCATTTATCTTCCTCGCAAGATCCTAAGAGAGTTTAGAACTTGGCATTTTTCATTTTGAAGTCTTAATTTTTGTAGATCTAGAAATAAGTTATTTTCGGAGTTTGGTGGTTTTGATCTATCAAACTTCTTTGTTTTCAAGTTTTGATGGTTCCATATTGTAGAGAATTTTATTCTACCTAATTTTGACCTTTGCAAAGTTGGATTCGGACTTGTTTTGACCAAGTTATGGACTTTTAAAGCTTTGGGGTGTAACCATGGAGTTCTTGCTATTTGGAGAAGACAGTGAGCAGTGTGCAAGCTTTTTAGCTTATGCCACTGAGTTGCGCGTGCTCTTTAGTGCAGCGCAGTCCCCATACGCTTCCTTTTGGAAACGTATATCTTCCATACGCTGCCTTTTGGAAGCGTATGACTTGCATACGCTCACGTGGATGGTCAGGAGTCGTATGGAGTTCATACGCTGCCTTTTGGGAGCGTATGACTTGCATACGCTAACGTGGATGGTCAGGAGTCGTATAGAGTTCATACGCTGCCTTTTGGGAGTGTATGACTTGCATACGCTCACGTGGATGGTCAGGAGTCGTATGGAGTTCATACGCTGCCTTTTGGGAGCGTATGACTTACGTACGCTAGCTTGGATAGTAAGGAGTCGTATGGAGTTCATACGCTGCCTTTTGGAAGCGTATGACTTGCATACGCTAGCTTGACCTGAGCGTAGCATGACCCGAGCGTACGCTGGCTTGAGCGTAGCTTGACATGAGCATACGCTGACATGAGCGTAGGCTGACATGAGAGTAGCCTGCTTACCCTGGATCTTCTATGGCCCTGTATATTGATATCTTATTATATGTTTAACGTCCATTTTATATCCTTACGCCTTTTTGCATAAACTTGATATAATCATGACATGTTAATATTTCTGTTAAATATAGATTATTACGTGAGATGTACCATGTGTCGTGAATTGAGTTATAGATACCCCGATTGACTGGAATTAAACCCTGAGAGTCGTAGACTCGACTCCACTGAATACTATTTGACTTTCATGCCTTGTCACCATTGATGATAATGGTTATCTTGACTAAAATTGATCATGCGTTCCTAGTTGGAACTAAGAGACTGGCTAGTCGTCTTATTGAATGAAATG
Organism: Iris pallida; assembly: GCA_029216955.1. NCBI lineage: Eukaryota > Viridiplantae > Streptophyta > Magnoliopsida > Asparagales > Iridaceae > Iris > Iris pallida. Next base: position 22,426 of record JANAVB010009822.1, read on the forward strand.
AATGAGACACGTTCATGTAATAAACTATTGTACTCGATTAGCCAATCCCGAATATTGGCATACAGGCACATGCAGGCTTCAAATTATTTATCTATTTATTTATTTATCTATCTTACAAAAACAGCATGTGTACTTTATGGTCAAGGCATGATTACTCCGTGGTCAGATTTGATTGTTGCATCACGCTATGTAAAACCTACAACCTAGCCGCACGGGTATCGTTGTTGAGTTGCGCATATCGTACCCCGTACGAAAGTACTCATTTGAATGACCATGATCCACGGCATGGAACTTCACTCAACGTAGAGACTATTAAGTTAAATAAAATAATGATGGCATGGAGAGAATGGATTCTCGAGTTCTTACATGGCAGCCCCCTTGGGACTATTAAGTGCCCGACGGGCCGGCTGGTTCCCACAGATACTGTAAATCTGTCACACAGGCAGGGAACAGTATCTGCTTATATTATTATACATGCTATATTAACGACGGGCGTCCCGCTGGGACTCGTCTAACTACATGATTGGCGCAATTGATTGATTGGATAGACTAGCCTTGCTTGCACATAGTAAGAACAGAGGAATCCCTAATTGCATAATTCCAGGATAACTTGGGACTCAAAATAGCAAGCCCTAGGATTTGATTGACCGTTCAAGATGATTTGTTTGTGCACTGTACCTACTCTATTACCTAACTGGGATGATCGGAATATCAGGACATGACGGGCCAACTTCTGTCCTTGTTTGGTTGGAAGGTTGGTTCGAAGTGTCGTGATGTTATGTGAATCCTAGTAGCAAGCAGAGATCTATTTATCATATTTCATATTACTGGTTTTAATTCTCATGTCGTGCTTCCTTGTGGTACTTGCTATTAGAGGTTTAACCTCTCTGGTTTTGCATGGCCAGATTTAGAGCCGGTTCCCGAGGACTAAGCTTACTTCTACCTCCAAGATGGTCAACACTAGAGGGATGAACGCAGGAGGACTCGAGTGGGTTTCTTACTTCCCCGTTCGTTTTGTTATCTACTTTATACTTTGCCGTTTGGCACCGACATGTTAGTCGGATCGTCTCGCACTTACTTTTTACATAATTGTAACTAAAGTCAGGCTGCAGCTGATAACAATTGTGTATACTTTTGCTACATCAATCTGGCTATGTTTTGTAAAGCCAGATATCAAGAACATTTTGACAGAGCGTTTGGGACGCCTTACTGCTTTATCTTACATGTTCTCTATTACTGTTTCTTGTTCGAATGATTGAGACAATAGATATGAAGTGACCATAGTAAGACTTTCATGCAGTATGCACCCCCTTGTCTTTTAGACAGCATTGATCGTATTATACGGTATTCATCTACCCGTAATACGTAGCTGGCTGAGTCATTCCCCCGCTCTCCAGTATTCTGGTTCTAGGGCGTGACAAAGTTACACTAAGCAGTTCAATCATACAATGCAAGCAAGGAAGGGAAAACGTAAGGCATAAGAAAGACATTATACCTCACGAGTCAAACAGGTAGGGATATCGCGATCGGATGTCGTCCTCACGCTCCCACGTTTACTCACCCAGAGAGTGATGACCCCAAACAACACGGACTAATTTAATAGTCTTGTTCTTGAGTATCTTCTCCCTCCGGTCCAATATAGACACGGGCCTCTCCTCATATGAAAGGTTGATACCAACAACCAATTCCGAATGGTCTAGGATGTGGCTCGGGTCCGGAATATACCTTCGTAATTGGGACACATGGAATACATCATACACCTCACTTAGCGACGGCGGAAGAGCAAGACGATAGGATACATCTCCTACTCGCTCTAGAATATCGAACGACCCTATATACCTAGGACTAAGCTTTCCCCGCACGCCGAAGCGAATGACGTCGCGGTTAGGCAAGATCCTAAGGAATACATGGTCGCAGATAGCAAATTCTAAGGGACGCCGATGAGCATCGGCCCAGTGGCGCTGGCGGTCCTGGGCAACTCGGAGGTGATCTCTGACCTTCCTGACCACTTCAACCGTCTGGGAAATCAATTCGGGTCCGAGCATCTGCCTCTCTCCGACATCGTCCCATGCTAGCGGAGATCTGTACTTCCTGCCATAAAGTGCCTCGAAGGGTGCCATCTGGATACTGGCCTAATAACTGTTGTTGTACGAGAATTCCACCAGGTGCAGATGATTCTTCCATGAACCACCGAAGTCAAGGGTACAGGACCTCAACATATCTTCAAGAGTCTGGATTGTGCGCTCTGATTGACCATCCGTCTGCGGGTGATAAGCTGAGCTGAATTGAAGGCGAGTACCCAAACTCTTTTGCAAGATGCGCCAAAAGTGTGATGTGAATCTTGAATCCTTGTCCGAGGTGCTGCTGACTGGCACACCGTGAAGCCTAACAATCTGCCTGAGATACATCTCTGCTAACTGCGCCGTCGACTGTCCAACTCTGAATGGAAGAAAGTGTGCCACCTTGGTAAGCCTGTCCACAATTACCCAAATAGCATCTCTGCCGGCCGAAGATCTGGGCAATCCGGTCACGAAATCCATTGTTATATGTTCCCATTTCCATTCTGGGATCGGTAAGGGTTGAAAAAGTCCAGCGGGCCTCTGATGTTCAGCTTTAACCTGCTGGCAAACCAAACATCGAGAGACAAACCGGGCTATCTCCCTCTTCATGCCATTCTACCAGAAATGCTGACGGATATCACGGTACATCTTCGTACCACCCGGATGAATAGAATATTGTGAACTGTGGGCTTCTCCCATGACTTTCTGTCTGATATCTCTACTGGGTACACAAAGACGAGTGCCGTGCCGAAGTATACCATCTTCATGGATACATAACTCTGGCCTTCTTCCTGCTTCACACTCTGCTCTGAGTCGCTGGATCTTGGAATCTGTTGACTGCGCCACCCGGATTCTCTCAACTATGCTGGACTGAACCTGCAGGCTGGCCATCAATGCCACGCTGGTTGGAAGAACCACTTCAATTCCAATCTTCTGAAGATCTGCCAATAATTCTGGTTGCGCCGTCAGGAAATAAACTCCGGCTCTCCAGCTCAATGCATCTGCTACGACGTTGGCCTTCCCGGGATGATACTGTAAATCTACATCATAGTCCACTAGTAGCTCGAGCCATCTTCTCTGCCGCATATTAAGGTCCTTCTGGGTGAAAACATACTTCAGGCTCTTATGATCAGTAAAGATCTCCACATGATCAGTAAAGATCTCCACTCTATCTCCGTACAAGTAGTGTCTCCACAATTTCAAAGCAAACACTACTGCCGCCAATTCCAAGTCGTGGGTCGGGTAATTCTTCTCATGATCACGTAGTTGACGTGACGCATAAGATATTACCTTCCCATGCTGTATCAAAACGCACCCCAATCCTCTGCCTGAAGCGTCGCAATAAACTGTGAATCCTCCGGTCCCATCTGGAAGGGTGAGAATGGGAGCCGTTATCAAACCTCACTTCAACTTCTCAAATAATTCCTGACACTCTGCTGTCCAAACAAACGGCACATCCTTGCGGGTCAACCGGGTCATCGGTGCTGAAATCCTTGCGAAATCTGAAACGAACTGCCGGTAGTAGCCGGCCAGTCCAAGAAAGCTACGAACCTCTGCCACTGAGCTGGGTACCGGCCATGACTCGATAGCCACAATCTTCTGGGGATCCACTTCCACTCCTTCTCGGGTAATGATGTGACCCAAGTATGATATGCGATCGAGCCAGAACTCGCATTTACTGAACTTGGCGTATAACTGATGCTCCCTAAGCGTCTGGAGGACGACTCTGAGATGCTGCTCATGCTCTGCTTCACTCTTGCTGTAGACCAGGATGTCATCAAGGAACACGATCACAAATTGATCCAAGTAAGGCATAAAAATGCGATTCATGAGGTCCATGAATACGGCCGGCGCATTGGTCGCTCCAAAGGGCATAACAAGGAACTCCCAATGTCCATACCTCGATCTGAATGTTGTCTTCGGGATGTCCTGCTCTCTGACTCTGATCCGATGGTATCCCGACCGCAAGTCAATCTTCGAGAACACTGAAGTCCCTCTGAGCTGATCAAATAAGTCATCTATCCTCGGAAGAGGGTATCTGTTCTTGATTGTCACCGAATTCTAGGTACGATAATCAACACATAGCCTGGATGTACCATCCTTCTTTTTCACAAGAAGCATCGGGGCTCCCCAAGGCGATCCACTCGTACGGATGAATCCCTTGGTCCTCAGTTCTTCAATCATCTTGTATAAAATCTCTAACTCTGAAGACGCCATCCTGTAGACTCGCTCTGATACTGGTGCTGTCCCGGGAATCAAGTCTATAGTGAACTCAATCTCCCGTTCCGGCGGCATCCCTGGAAGCTCCTCTGGAAAGACATCTGGAAACTCTTCAACAATGCGGGGTAACTGCACTGCTGCTACTGCCATCCGCAATGCTGGGAAAGATGGCTCCACTGTCCCTCTGGAAACGAAAACTCTGGCTCGCCGGGGATACTAAAGACAACTCTGCCAATATGGCAGTCTATCCTAGCATACTGGTTCCTCAACCAATCTATGCCTAGGACTACATCATAGTCTGCCATAGAAAACTCTATGAATCTAGCGAAGAACTCCCTACCGCTAACTACGATCCGACACGAGGAAAACACTCGATCTACTCCCACAAGGCCATTACCAGTAAGTATATTGAGCCTCACTGATAATGACTCGGGCTCCAATCCTATCCGTGTCGTGAATCGTACAGACATAAATGAATGCGATGCACCAGAATCAAATAATACAGACGCTGGAGAGGAGTTGACGAGAATAGTACCTGCCACAACCATACCTGGTATAACTTCTTCTTCCATAGCCATCATCATGGCCTGACCTCTAGCTGCAGGTCACCTCTGCTGGAAACCTCTCTGCCTATTCTGGGCCTGAGCTTGGGCCTGTGCATACTGCTGGGGGTGCTGTTGCTGGAATACCTGAGACTGAGGCGGCAAGGGCCTCGAAGACTGATACTGCTGCTGCTGAACTGGTGTTGGGGCCGGTCCTCTTACCGAAGAGCTAGAAGGGTTGGATGCTGATGAACCACCCCTATTCGGGCAAGCCCCTATCCTATGATCTGCTGCTCCACAAGCCAGGCACAATCCCTGCGTCCTGCGACAGTCTGCCACCACATGCCCTGGCTTCCCGCAATGAGAATATCCTATTGTGGAAGTCTGCTTCTGCTTCTGCTGCTGCGGGTACGTCGGGGTCGAATGCTGAACCGACGTTACTGAGGCCGCCCGCCTCGGAGTTCCAATGGTCAATCCCCTAGCTGCCGGGGCTGGAGCTGATGACTGGTGCATCTGATTGTGGGACTGCTTCCTACCTCCGATCCTATCCACGATCCTCTGGGAGGTGTACTCATACCTCCTAGCTGCTCTCAAGACTGCATCGAACGTCTGGTGCTCGAACTGCTCAACCGCCAACAAGATCTCCAAATGCAGTCCCTGCTGGAACCGCTGGGCCCTATCAAACTCGGTCGCCACTAAGGTGGGGGCAAACCTACTGAGTCTAGAAAACTCCGATGCATAACTGTCGACTGTTCTGCCTCCTTGTTTCAAGTTGGTAAATCTGGTCTGCAGGTCGTACCGAGCCACACCATCGAAATACTTCGTCTGGAACCTCTCTCTAAATACTGCCCAAGCAATGGGTGCCACTAATCCCATGGCTTGCGCCGCCCACCAACTGCAAGCCAAGTCCAACAACTGCAGGCGTACCACCGCCACCTTCTCATTCTCGGGTGTCCTAGCTGCTTCCAGAATCACCTCGGTATCCTGAAGCCATGCATCCGCGGCAATCGCATCCTCGCTGCCGTCGAAGAAAGGAGGGTTCAATCGCTTGAAGCTGTTTGCCGCCTGGTTCCCTGGATGTCCGCCTCGGGTCAAAGCATCTTGAACTGTCTGGTGCAGGGCGTCGCTTCGACGATCCTGGGAAGCTATCAAGGTTCTGATGAGGCCTACTAGGTACCATCATCTAGCTCTGCGGGCTGGACGGGTCGAACTGGTGACTCTCCTCCAGTAGGTATCACTCTGGAGGCGACTCCGGAATGCTGGGCTTGATCTCCAGGTTGCTGCTGGTCTACGGGAGGTGCTCCTCCTTGCTGATCGGCAGGGTCAGGTATAGTGTCACTGAGGAAGACGACAGAGGAAAACAATAAGGAAGGACCAGGACAGATCAACGATACAAGCACGTAATCAGGGCAAGAATTTCAGGGATTTGAAAATACGGGCGGAGATCAAGGGCGAATACTGATTGAGACATCTATTCGGTAAACCCTCACATTTCTTGATTGACAAGACCTGCATGGGCCACCACTTAAACCGTGTCACGCCCCAGAACCAGAATACTGGAGAGCGGGGGCAGACATAGCCAGCTACGTATATTAAAATGGAAACTACCTCGATATACGGTCACGGCTGTCTAGAAATATGAGGGTTTACTACAAGCCAACAATCTCTTATGGTCATGAACAAGCCTAATGTCTCAATCACAAGCAAGTAAGTCAGGTCGCAAGATGTATGATCATTAAATATACAATAATAAGGCGTCCCAAATATTACATATTCAGCTGATCATGAAGCTAGTCATACAAAATGCGGGGACTAGTAAGAGTTAAGTCATACATGATCAACCCTAGGATTTGTTAATCATGTTTACAGCCCGTAGGCAGACAGTAAGTAAAGTGCATCGAGCTAACAGGTGCTCGTCGGCTAAACGCCTCAAAAGAGTAACTTTACAATAGAGTGAGCGAAATAAAATAGAAAACCCACTCGTAGCCCGGGTTCCTTCTAGTCGCCACCATCGGGCTAGAGGTTCGGAAGATCCTCGGAAGCTGCTCCGAAATCTGGCCACACAAAACCAGCTGGGTCAACCCCAGAAAGAGCAAGTGCCACAAGGGGGCCACGAAATAAGAACAAAAGCCAGCAATCAGCACAAGGAAATCTAATATTAAAACTAGAATTTACGAAAACATGGCAGGGTGATATACGACGAGATAACCATGGAACTATTTCGATAGCCAGGTTACAACCGGTAAACCAAAAAGGACCGGGGTTGTAAACCTTCATCTGAACAGAACTTGGTTTTCCACCATTTATCGGCAAGATAATAATGCAAGAAATCAAGACAGGGAGCAATCTTGTACTGGATCAAGACATGGCTAAACTGGTTATACCTCATTCAATCAATCACGGCCAAGCAGATACTACGGCTTACTACTTTAACTAACTAGGATTATCACAGGCCTAATTACTAACAAGATGCAGTAAGATTGTTCCACAGCCACAAGCCCTGCAGACCATCCAGGTTACCCAGGTAGAAAATTAGGGGTTAAATTCAGGTGGGTACATCGCCCGGGAGACAAATGTACCCTTAGGTGACTTAGAGGGTGTAACACGCGACGGTGTGCTGGAAATGTGCCCTACTCGACGGCAGGCTACAGATCCCGAGAGCGCCCAGGTAACGGGATTGCATGTAGCTGTATCATCTCTTCATGACTACTGTGTTATTCTAGTTATTAACCTTAATCCATTTTAGCAGGTACTCCTGACCGTGGTACTCAGGAGTCCCATCCTAGACATGATGCAAGACAGGACAAGTGGATTTAACTAGCAAGCAAGAAAGAATCACCCACGGTGTCAAGGCAGGTCAAGTTAAGTTAGCCGTCGTAACAGCATTAAGTTATCAGGATAAATCATGTCAGGGTACTTGTCAGGAGTGCGCCACGACGGGCCACTATCATGTCAGGTTGGTCATGTCAGGAGTGCACCACTATGGGTCACTGTCGTATTATTCTAGTTCCTTGTCATACCATGCCATGTACAATAGTCATTCCAAACATATTAAGTAAAATCAAGTTCATGACAAAAGGCGTAAGGATATAAAATGGGCGTAAAAATATCTAATAAAATATCAATATACAGGGCTATAGAAGAGCCAAGCTTAAGGAAATAAGACCAAAACTCCAAGAGCCAATAGGTTAAGCAAGGGGTTCAGGGTGCAGCGTACGCACAAGACACGCACGCAGGAGAGCTGCATACGTGAAAAGTCACGCATGCAGGAGAGCTGCATACGTGAAAAGTCACGCACGCAGGCGAGCTGCGTACGGGAAAAGTCACGCACGCAGGAAAGGAAAAGTCACGCACGCAAGAGAGCTGCGTACGTGAAAAGTCACGCACGCAGGAGAGGAAAAGTCACGCACGCAAGAGAGCTGCATACGTAAAAAGTCACGCACGCAGGAGAGAAAAAGTCACGCACGTAAGAGAGCTGCGTACGTAAAAAGTCACGCACGCCAGAGAGTAGCGTACGCGAAAAGTCACGCACGCAAGAGAGCAGCGTGCGCAAAAAGTCACGCACGCCAGAGAGCTGCGTACGTGCAAAAGCACGCAAGCAGAGAGCTGCGTACACATAAAAACACGCACGCAGGGTCTGGGTCTTCTTCTCCATGGCTGAGAAGAAGCTCTAATGGCTCCAAAACTTCAAGGCATCACAACTTGGCCATCCGAACTCCAAATCCAGATTTCTAAAGTTCCAACCAGGGTGGAATTGAACCCTCTTCCACAAGGAAACCTCAAAACCTATAGAAATCCAACTTAAATAGATCAAAACCATGCAAAACCAAAAATAGGGAAAACCTAGATCTAGAGCAATAGAGACTCCAAATCACAAAATGCTAAGTTCTAAAGTTGATCACCATGTCCTAAACTAGCAAATAGACAAATAAAAGAGGGTTTTCATGTGGTGGCAAGGTGCACTTGCCTATGGGTGGGTGTTGTGGAGAGGAAGGAGAAGAGTGTTGTGTAGAGGAAGGAGAAGAAGAAATTAATGTAGGTTTATGAGGAGAGAGAAAAAGTTGGTGGAGTTTTAAAGAGGGTAGGATATGGTGTGTTGAGGGTGGAGCATAGGCTAAGGTGTTCCAATACCAAATAAACAAAACCAAACCAACCCATTTCAATTAAAACCGAGCCATGACAAAACCCAAAATACGAGAAATACCGAAATTCTATAAGTTGAGAAAAATAAAAAAATACATGCCAAAATCCAGATACGAGTATAAATACGAAATACAGGAAATATGAGAAATGAGGGTGACAGAGCTTGCGGCTGATGACGCCTCCTGGGCCCAATAAATGGACAACACTGACCGTCCGTCGGAGCCCCCGCCTTCTAAGCAAGGTGGCCTCTGGTCCAAGAAGTAGACGACAGTCCCTCCTCTTAGAATTGTCACTCGAGCAGCAGCTAAGTCCACTGTAGCTTCCTCCGCCAACCCTCTAATGTATAATGCCCTTATATAGAATATTAGAGGAGTAGCTAACCACATGACTCTTAAGAGGATCAAGTCGCTATGCCGTACGTACAAGGTTCATTTTCTTGCCATCATCAAACCTATGGTGGATGTTGATCAATTACCTTTATACAAGATTAAGCTAGGGTTCCAATTGGCCTTTGCTAACTCCAAGGGGAATATATGGGTCCTAGTTAATAAAAAGTGTATCATTTCGTTGATTGATCCTCACGAGTAGGCCCTCACTGTATAGTTCGTCTACCCTGAAGAACAGTTTGGCAACTCTAGAGGGGGGGTGAATAGAGTATATATATAATGACCAATTAAAAAATTACTCTTTCACGAACAATGAATAATCAGAGTAAAATGCGGAATGTAAATGAAAGACAAGAGAGCATACGCAAACACAGCAATTTTAACCTGGTTTCCCTCGTGGAGGACTAGTCCAGGCCTGAGAACTCTAGCTCAGGATTAAATCTACTATTTGTGAAATAGTAGCTTACAACCCGTGCCTTTACTTCAGAAGAGCACGTCAACTTCTTACAGAGAATCGCAGTGGCGATTGCTTGGAATTGTCCAAGCGATTTCTTCACTCTTGCACAAGAATCCTAACTGAGAGATGCTGAGCACTCGAGACTTAGGAGGCTTGTGGCTAGTAGATGGGAAGGGTATGGCTTATAGAGCTTGTAGGAGAGAAGAGAAGAGAAGATTGAGTGATTCAAAACGAGAGAATTTATGCCCTATTTATACTGATTTTGAGGCAGAATTCGGCCAGAATTCGGGTAGGAGAATTCAAAAAATTTGGCCGTTGGACAGCTAGCAACCAGCTAACCCTAAAATTAGGGTTCCTGATTTCTAGGGGACAGAGTTCGGCCCGAACTCTGTGTGGAGGCAGAGTTCGGCCCGAACTCTGTCTCCAGAGCACAGAGTGATTCTAAGTGGGACTTGTGGGCAATTTTGTTTTGGTGGAGCTTGGGATTTTGGGTAGGCTTGTAGACTAAGTTCCAAGAGCTCAGCATAACTCAGAGTACATACTTCTAGACTCAATGAAATGAAAAAGTACAGACTCGAAAATATACTGAGAGTCGGAAACTGAGCTGTCGTTTGTCCCGAACTGAAAGCAGACGTCGTGTGTCGTATTGAATTTATACAGATATTATTTAGTCAATGTAGTCAATATTTGGTTGACTGTGACTTTGTGTCAACAATCTCCCCCATATTGATAATTGACAAAATAATATATGTATATTTCAATATTCATACCTTGACACAGTTGATTACAACATAGCTCCCCCATAACTGATGCAGAGCTAGAATCGGATAGCTCCCCCGTAATCAGTGAACGGTTCCGAGCTAGAAGTAGTAGCTCTCCCCCGTAAACAGTGCATATACCCTGTAACCTGATAGATAATATATTCCCAGAACGAGCACAGATATACACAGATGAATGCATAGAACCTGCATAGAACCTGTAAAAGTTTCCCAAAATAAGCCAGCACAAAAATATACATATGTTTCTCCCCCTTTTTGACAGTTAGCAATATAAATAAGCAATGAATAGTAATGCAACCACACCAAGAGAAAAAAATAGTATAATACTAGACAAGAGAGTGCATTGGCATAAAAGAAACTACGAGAAATAGCATAAAATGATATCCACCAATCAGAATGTCAAACACATCATCAGGGTTCTAAGATAAAAATCCAGTACATAAATCCATAACTAAATAACTAAAAACATAAAGCAACTAAGACCATCAGCAGTGGCAGCAGCATAACAAGCCAGTCTCCATCACGGAGCACCAGAAGGTCCTGGAACATCTGAAGAACCAGGAAAAGGGCCAACGAAAAGATCCTGGAACATCTAAAGATCCACAAAAGTATCATCTGGATCCATATACTGCATGACCTACGGATCGTCTAGACGATGACCCGAGCGATGTGGATCCCGCTCAATAGGCACATGCAAATCAGGATGACGAGCAAGCGAATACCGCATATCATGCAGAGAGTTCCCAAGGGCACTAATCTGTAGAGTGGTACGGTAATCCTGCTGCGTCCAGCGATCATCCTCAATAGCAAAACGATCGCGAAGCATAGTCTGAAGCAAATCCAGGTTGGCAGGAGGTGCAGTCTGACCGAGCGGAGGGGCGTCAGGCTCCTCATCAGCAGTCAACTCAGTAGTAGCAACAGGCTGAAGGCGTCGTACCTTAGATAGAAAGGTAGGTGCCGGCAGGAACGGACAAGCATCAAGTGGTATACGAAAAGCACGAAAGATCATAGGAAGATACAGAGGATAAACCAAAGCTCGTGGTTTCCTCCTACAGCGAATCATCCAGTCCATCATAGTACGTGGAAGATTGAAATGAATTCCAAAGTGAAGATGATAAAGAGCAGAAATGTCAAGATAAGTGATTTCATCAGAGGAACCGATCTTGGGTAGAATGGTATTAGAGATGATCCAATGAAGATCAGAAAATATGGGTTGAGATATTTCATCATGAGCTTTCGAGGACGTGTGTATGGAGTGCACAAATCGTCCTTGAAGCTTTCAAGTGAAAGTCCGTTGGAAAAACGGAACGAGCGAGCATCAACAAGCCTTTCCCAAGAACTTGGCTCAAGAAGATCAAGATATTCGGCTAGTTCAAAGTCATCAAACGAGATATCGATACCAGCAACTCGTGAATAAATACGAAGGTCATCAAAGGTTAAGTTGCAGTAGAACATTTGAACGGCATGACGATAAATAGCAGAAGATGTAGTGACTAGTTCATCAAAATAGAGGTCATGGAATAAAGAATCATATTGAGAGAATATGGAAAAATTGATAGGATGTCCTGTGAATACCTGACGATTCCGAAAGTCACTAAACCAGTTGTTTGATGCATCAAGTGAGACAAAAAGTCTATTGTCATAAGTGGAAGGATGTTGAGGACGAGGTGGATTGAACAAAGGGTGAGGTGGTTGAAGTTGTTCAATGATTTGTTCAATTGATGGAGGAGAATCCGAAGAGGAAATACTCTCAACTCGAATCCTCTTCCCGCGATTGAACAAGCAAGGAGCCATTAAAAGATTTAAAAAAAAAAAAAATGGTACCTCAAACAGGTAAAGAACAATGGAGGAGAATGGAGAGGAGACACCTTTTTCTTGATTTGAGAAGCAATGAGGCACTCTAGATCAAAAACTAGGGTTAGGGTTTCAAGGAAAGAGTGTGTATAGGTGAGAAAAGGTGGTAATAGTGAAGGGGAGAGAAAGAATCCCGACATAAAGTAGGGTTTTGTCTTTGGTCGGGTGAAATATTGACCATTGGATTAGAATAGATCCAACGGCAGAGCCAGATCCCGACCATGGAACCAAGGGACCGAACTCGGCCCGAACTCGGATAGGAGCAGAGTTCGGCCCGAGTTCTGGATCATTGGTCCAGAACAGAACAAAGGCTAAAATGAAAACAAAAGTTGAAGAATAACAAGAAATGATAACAAAGAAAAAGATTTAAGAGTTAAACAAAAGAAAGTTGAGGACACCAAAGAGAATAGAATAGATAGAGAAGGAGATGTACACAGAAAACAGAATGAACTTTTTAGAAAATATCAATTAGGCAATATTAAATCGAAACGAGCCATATAATAAATAAGGATATATATTGTGGTTCAATAGTCCAAATTTGCCATGGGTTAGCTGCAGGGGCCGGATCCCAGCTAGCGGTAGTCCTGAGGACTAGTGCACCGTGTCGCTTAGGCTTTTATGCCTTATTGTCAGAAGGACCCTTTCGGCTTGTACCCATACCAAATTCTTCGTAAAAGAATCATAATATACTCGATATTTACGTAGGTGAGTTTCAATTTATGACTGCTTCATCTAAGATTCCAAGTTCACGACAAAGAAAATTGAAACGCTCTTCGGATAGTGGCTTAGAAAAGAAATCTGCCAGCTGATGATCAGTGTCAATAAATTCTAAGTTAATCGTGCCATTTTGCTGATGATCACGCAAAAAGTGGTGTCTGATCTCAATGTGTTTAGTGCGTGAGTGGCATACAGGGTTCTTAGTCAAATTGATGGCACTAGTATTGTCACAGAATATAGGAATATGCATGAAAGATAACTTATAGTCTTCCAGGGTTTGCTTCATCCACAGAATTTGTGCACAACAACGCCCAGCTGCTATGTATTCAGCTTCTGTTGTGGATAGTGCAACAGAGTTCTGTTTCTTGCTAAACCAGGAGACTAAAGCTTTTCCTAATAAATGACACGTGCCGCTCGTACTTTTACGGTCGACCTTGCATCCAGCGAAGTCAGCATCAGAGTAACCAATAAGATCAAATGATGTTGACTTGGGATACCATAGGCCTACTGTAACCGTACCCTTAAGGTATCTAAAGATACGCTTAACTGCGGTCATGTGTGATTCCTTAGGATTAGCTTGATATCTAGCACATAGGCAAACACTGAACATGATATCGGGATGACTAGCAGTTAAATAAAGTAAGCTGCCTATCATACCTCGATACTTACGTTGATCAACAGGTTTGCCGCTCTCATCTGGTTCGAGTTTGGTTGAAGTGGCCATTGGCGTGCTGATTGGTTTGATGTTGTCAAGATCGAACTTTTTCAGCATGTCCTTGGTGTACTTTGATTGGTAGATGAAAGTTCCATTAGCCAGTTGTTTTACTTGCAGACCAAGAAAGTAGTTGAGCTCTCCCATCATGCTCATCTCAAATTCCGTCTGCATACACTTGGCAAATTCTTGACAAAGAGTTTCATCAGTAGACCCAAAAATAATATCATCAACATAAATCTGAATTAATAGAATGGTGTCTTTGAAGGATTTGATAAACAGTGTAGTGTCAATTTTCCCTTTAGAAAAACCTTTCTCAAGCAAAAAGCTGCTTAGCCTTTCATACCAAGCTCTGGGGGCTTGTTTAAGGCCATAAAGCGCTTTCTTTAGCTTGAACACGTGGTCGGGAAATTTGTGATTTTCAAAGCCAGGGGTTGTTCGACATAAACTTCCTCCTTAATAAAGCCATTCAAGAAAGCACTTTTAACATCCATTTGAAATAATTTAAAGTTTTGAAAATTAGCAAAAGCACAAAGCATCCGAATGGATTCTAGTCTAGCAACAGGAGCATACATCTCATCGTAGTCGATACCTTCCTCTTGGTTGTATCCTTGAGCTACTAGACGAGCTTTGTTACGTGTGACTGAACCATCTTCATTTACTTTGTTTCTAAAAACCCATTTAGTACCAATTATAGAGTGATTAACCGGTCTAGGAACGAGTTCCCATACTTGGCTTCTCTCGAATTGGTTGAGTTCTTCTTCCATAGCAGAAATCCAAAATTCATCATTAAAAGCTTCAGAAATATTTTTAGGCTCTACTTGTGAAATGAAGGCAGTGCTAGCAACAGAGTCTCTTAATGATGATCTAGTAGTAACTCCACGTGAAACTTCACCTATGACTAAATTTTCTGGATGAGAAGGTTTGAAAGAGAATTTCTTAGGCAAACCCTCCAGAGAATTAGTTTCGGTTGAAGTATTCATTGGAGTAGAAGTTGATGGCTCAATGTCATCATTAAGAGTATTTGCTGTACTGTTGTCTTCATCAAAAGTCACATTTGTTGACTCTTCCACAATAAGTGAGCGTTTATTGAAAACTCTATATCCCTTACTCTTGGCGGCATAACCAAGAAAGATACCATCGTCAGCTTTGGCATCAAATTTGCCTAAGTTGTCTTTGGTGTTAAGGATAAAACATCTGCAGCCAAAAACTCTAAAATAAGAAACATTTGGGGTTCTCCCAAACCAAAGCTCATAGGGTGTTTTCTTCGAAATGGGACGAATAAGCACCCTATTCAAAATGTGGCATGCTGTACTTACAGCCTCTGCCCAAAAATATTTCGGAAGAGAAAATTTATTCAACATGACTCTAGCCATATCGCCAAGAGTCCTATTCTTCCGCTCCACAACACCATTTTGTTGAGGAGTTCTAGGACAAGAAAATTCATGATCAAAACCATTTGCATTACAAAAACTTTCAAAATCTGAATTTACGAATTCGCCTCCATGATCACTTCGGATTCGAGTAATCATGTAGCCTTTTTCGTTTTGAACTTTATTTACAAAAACTTTGAAAACAGAGATAGCGTCGCTCTTATTAGCGAGAAAGAAAACCCAAGTAAATCTCAAAAAATCATCAACAATAACAAAAGCATAAAGTTTGCCACCAAGGCTAGCTATTCTACTAGGACCAAATAAATCCATATGAAGTAATTGCAAGGGTCTAGTAGTACTTACAGAGTTGATGGAATGAAATGAGGATTTAGTTGCCTTGTTTAGTTCACATTCGGCACATACCGTGACCTTTTTGAATGTGATGTCAGGCAATCCTCTCACTAGCTTCTTGGTAGAAAGCCTGGATATAGCATCCATGTTGGCATGACCGAGACGCTGGTGCCAAAGTAGTCGTTCGTCTTTGTGGGCATATAAACATCTACCTGCATGGTTAGTATTTATAGAGAGATAGAAAATATAGATATTGTCCTCTCTTTTCCTTTCAAAAGCAATGTCTCCTGTTGACCTATCATAGATATAGCAACAGTTTTGTCCAAAGTTAATATCATATCCATGATCAGCAAGATGGCTAATGCTGAGCAGGTTATGCTTTAACTCGGTCACTAGGCAGACATCCTTTATAACAGGAGAAGAAGGATGACCAATGATACCGTTACCTATTATGTGCCCTTTGAGATTGTTACCGAAGGATACGTATCCTTCTCTTTTCATCGATAGTGATGCAAAAAGATTTGCGTCTCCCGTCATATGTCGCGAGCATCCACTATCGAGAATCCACTTACTTTCAGTTGATGAGGGAAGGTCCACCTACATCAAGAGTAGATGTGACCTTTGGTACCCGAGTTCTTGAGGATCCTGAAAAGTTAGTCTTTGGGAACCAAGCATATATCCTTTTATCTACAAGTCTTCTAACTCTGCACTGTGGTGAGATGTGTCCATGTAATCCACAATAAGTACAGATAGCATTCTTATTTATACTAGGAGCATGAGAATAATATCTATAAGCAGCAGGATGAGGATGGACATGATGTGAAGAGTTAGAATGGTGAAGATGATTATGCATGGAATAAGTGGCATGGTGATGGTGTTTATGAGGCATAGAATGATGGTATTGTCTATGATGTGTGACATGCTGATATTGTCTAGATGGCATGACATGATGATTTTGTCTATATGGTATATGAGGACCTTGTCTATATGGCATTGCATGATAATCTCGTCTATATGGCATGGCATGATGATTTTTATGTGTGGAGCTATGTTGATTGTGTCTTTGTGCATGATGCTTGTGTACTAAGTGAGAATTGTTCTTACGTGCACGTGGTTTGTGAAAGTTTGTGTATATAAATGCATGGTTATGTGCTGCATGAGAATGACTTGGTTGACTAGCATGAGTGGTATTGTGCCCATGTGATTGGGTTTGAGGTTGAATAACCTGTTTACCCAATTTGGTTTCTAATCTTTTAGTAGCAGCTTGCAGTTCAGTAACCTTAATATTTAAGCCATATATCTTAGTCATGGAAATCTTGTGTCTACTCTTTTCTTCAGCAAGCAATGTGTTGAGAGTAGTAATTTCTTCAGTTTGTTGCTCAATACGTGCTTCAGCATCATGTAAGCTTAATTTAAGCTTGGATACTTCATCAGTGTCATTAGTGGGTGATGTGTTTCTAACATTATCAAGAAGTAAAGAAATTCTTTGTATCTCATCTTCTAGACTTTTGATTTTGTCCTTGGCATGTTTATATTTACCGATAACCTTTTTGTGATCATCAAGTAAATCGGTGAAAGCATCGCCAAGTTCATCAAAAGAGAAGTCATCTAAAGTTTCGTTTGATACCTTGGTGGAATTTGCCATGAGGCACACATTTGCTTTGTCTTGAGGAGAGTTCTTTTCTTCCTCGGAGTCACTTGCTTCGCTTTCATGCCAAATGCTTGTGTTGGCATACCTTTTTGATGAGTTCTTCTTGTAGGGCTTTTCATACCGGTTGCTTTTCTTTAAGAGCGGACAGTCTCTTCTGACGTGTCCAGTCTTTTTGCAACCATAGCAGATTGGTTCTTCTTCATCGTCTTCTTGTGGTTCCTTCTTTCTTTGATTGAAGCGAAGGAATTTCTTGAAGTTACGTACCATGAGAGCTTGGTCTTCATTATCTGAGATATCGTCTTCAGTCTCATCGTGATCAATCTTTCGTCGATGAACTTTGAGTGCGATCTCCCTGGTCTTCGGAGCAGGCTCTTCGAAGTCCTTGAGGTCAAGCTCGTGAGTCATGAGCTTGCCCATCAAAGTCTCCATAGACATACTTGTGAGATCATTTCCTTCTATGATGGCTGTCACCTTAGGGTTCCAAATCTTTGGTAGCCCTCTGAGTAGCTTGCGGATCTTCACATGGTTTGAGTACTGCTTACCAAGCGAGGATAACGGGTTGATGATGTCGAGGAATCTTGTAAACATTTGAGTGATCGTCTCATTTGGCTTCATCTTGAAGGCTTCGTACTCTTGAGTGAGACGGCTTATCTTAGATTCCTTGACTTGAGTGGTTCCTTCATGCGTCACTTCCAGAAGTCTCCATACTTCATGAGCAGTGGTGCATGTAGAGACCCTGTTAAACTCGTTCCTGTCTATAGCACAGAATAAAGCATTAATAGCCCTAGCATCTAGACTTGCCTGTTTCTTCTCCTCGACAGAATATTTGTCGTGTGGTTTCTCAATGAGGTCACCATCGACAACTATCCTGGCGGGCTTTTTGTAACCGTCAGTGACGACAGTCCACAGGTCAAAGTCTAGAGACTTAAGATAGAAGCTCATCCTTGTTTTCCAATATGTGTAGTTAGTCCCATCAAATAGGGGAGGCCTATGAGTGGACTGACCTTCACCATGATTGGAAATCAAGGATTGTGTGGTTGCCATGGATCAGCTCTTAGGATGTTAGTCCTTGTAAAGAGAACAGAGCTCTGATACCAATTGAAGAACAGTTTGGCAACTCTAGAGGGGGGGTGAATAGAGTATATATATAATGACCAATTAAAAAATTACTCTTTCACGAACAATGAATAATCAGAGTAAAATACGGAATGTAAATGAAAGACAAGAGAGCATACACAAACACAGCAATTTTAACCTGGTTTCCCTCGTGGAGGACTAGTCCAGGCCTGAGAACTCTAGCTCAGGATTAAATCTACTATTTGTGAAATAGTAGCTTACAACCCGTGCCTTTACTTCAGAAGAGCACGTCAACTTCTTACAGAGAATCGCAGTGGCGATTGCTTGGAATTGTCCAAGCGATTTCTTCACTCTTGCACAAGAATCCTAACTGAGAGATGCTGAGCACTCGAAACTTAGGAGGCTTGTGGCTAGTAGATGGGAAGGGTATGGCTTATAGAGCTTGTAGGAGAGAAGAGAAGAGAAGATTGAGTGATTCAAAATGAGAGAATTTATGCCCTATTTATACTGATTTTTGAGGCAGAATTCGGCCAGAATTCGGGTAGGAGAATTCAAAAAATTTGGCCGTTGGACAGCTAGCAACCAGCTAACCCTAAAATTAGGGTTCCTGATTTCTAGGGGACAGAGTTCGGCCCGAACTCTGTGTGGAGGCAGAGTTCGGCCCGAACTCTGTCTCCAGAGCACAGAGTGATTCTAAGTGGGACTTGTGGGCAATTTTGTTTTGGTGGAGCTCGGGATTTTGGGTAGGCTTGTAGACTAAGTTCCAAGAGCTCAGCATAACTCAGAGTACATACTTCTAGACTCAATGAAATGAAAAAGTACAGACTCGAAAATATACTGAGAGTCGGAAACTGAGCTGTCGTTTGTCCCGAACTGAAAGCAGACGTCGTGTGTCGTATTGAATTTATACAGATATTATTTAGTCAATGTAGTCAATATTTGGTTGACTGTGACTTTGTGTCAACATACCCTATGCTTTCATTCGCGTCCAGTATTTTCATTATCCATGGCAGTAATACGAAGGAATGAAGGAGGGAGCTATGTGATCACCTCCTTTACATATAGTACCTCTTTCCCTTATCTTGGATGGTAGATGGGGATTTCAACACAGTGGCCAGGTCGGACGAAAAGTTCGAGGGCCTCCCCCAATAAGGGCTCCATGAGGGAATTTCTGAACTTCTAAATGGCAACAAGCCTCACAGAGACTACGTTTACTGGTAGATGTTTCACGTGGGTAAAATCTAACGCTGGGCCAGACCGACAAGGATCACGTCTATGTAGAAGCATGGAAAAGAATAAAGAAGGATCCATGCGGCCAGAGAACCCCATACGGCTCAGAGAGTTCTTGCGGCTCAAAGTATCCATGTGGCTCGAGCGTCTATGCGGCTCAAACAAGTTCTATGCGACTCAGAGGGGAGCCACGTGGCCTGCAAACAGCTCTTCCGTTTGTCCCTTACTGTATTAAATGCCTTGATGGCTGACAGCTCTGACACATGGCAGTACTGACACAAAAATATAATTATGACTCCCTCATAATGGCAGGCCCCTAGGAAAATGAAGGAAATCTCTGACACGATTCCCCGAGATCCAAAAACTGACATACGGCCTTGACACGTGGACAGTCGCATGCGGCTCAAGTAGAGACCACCCCATGCGGCTCACGAAGACTAGCCCCATGCGGCTCATGAAGACTATCCCCATGCGGCTCACGAAGACTATCCACATACGGTTTAGATCATCACCATGCGGTTCAAATGTTCAGGGGGCCACTCTCAAGCAGCCTTGACACGTGGCCAGCCTTATACGGCTCAATGAGGAACAATCTTCCTGTGGCTCAGATTTTTGTAATAGCTCGCGGTTAAGACACGTGGCATGATAGCGGGACACGTGGCATCAGATTGATCGAAATCACTCAACAAATCCTAATAAAGTATTGGGATCAAATCAGATCATTTGCAATCAAGCAAATTAATGACACGTGTCGAGAAATCCGAGGTTGGTATGACAAATCAGGAGGATTTATGTCAATCATCATTAATTACCCACAAAAGATTTGATGCAATCACATTTATTGCTCAAATCTCGCGTATTCAAGATGAAAGGCCCAGATCCAGTGATCCTTAGCCGCCGACTTTTAAGAATAGGCAATCATTGCAAACCCTAATGAGGCCCCCCACTCTTATAAATAGCAGGGTGTCATTTCCTTGCAAATAGAGACATACAGAGACATACATACAGAGAGATACGGAGAAGACATATACAGAGAGAGACATACAGAGCCAGAGAATCAGAGAAAGAGCCTAAAAAGAGAGCATTTCTTCACCAATGCCAAGCAGATCTTCTACAGAGCCAAGGCTACGCCCGATCGTCCAAGAAGTAAGGCAGAGCTGCTATCGCTTTCCCGAGCCTCTACCGTCACCCCCAGAATCTAAAATAAACAATTGTACTTAGATTGCTGTAGCTAGGTTTTCGTCCCTAGGTTTTCTTTGTACAAGCGAGTTTGTATTGTGAGTCTAAGTTCAGTCCTCCGATGGCAAACACGATGGCGACTCTGCTGGGGACAAAATTCTCCACGTCTGAGGAGTTGGTGACGCAATCGGATGCAGCTAAACTTGGCTCCACGTAACAAAAGATGGTCGTCCGTTTCGACCAACAGGCGTTTGAAGAAATGCTCTCTGAGGGAAGCGCTGGCCGGGTCCAGAAACGAACCTGCACAAAGAAAGCTCGCTGCGAGTGGAGGTCAAAATCATTTGTGCCTTCCTAAACTCTGGATGGAGTACTCCCTGCTACCCAAGACGGCAAAGGCGACTCTCATACGGCTCCACTTCGAGCCGTAGAGGACTCTGTTGTCCCCAAGTCCGGCAGAGGAAAGCACTAGGATGCTGGACTTACAGGGACAAAGGGCGATTCTATGCGCCCCAAGAAGAAGCCGAACACTCATGTGGCCAAATCTGCCAACCACATGCAGGATGCTCATGCGGCTGATCTGCCAGCCGCATAAAGGAGGTCTATGCGGCCAGATCATCCAGCCGCATGAAAACTCATGCGGTCGAGACTCCAAGCCGCATGAAGAAAGCCTATGCGGCCACAACTGCCAGCCGCATGAAGATGATTGATTCCAGTCGCATGCTGCCTATTTCACGCGGCTCTGTCTTCGACCGCCTCTCCTATGATCCTGATCTCTTGTGCTCCCAAGAAGATATGTCTGACTCTCTCCAGCACCACTTAGACTCTTTCTACTATGTGCCCTTACGCACTAGAGCGAAGAAGTCTAGGGCAGCACGAGCTTGGCAAGCTCAATCCGCTGATCCGACCTCTGACCATCCGGGCGTCCTACATACTATTATACGGGCCTTAGATGGAATGCTATACAGAACCACTCGAGTCCAGCCCCCGACGGTAAACGTACAAAGAGGTTCCCAAAAGTCTCCCAAAATCCAGGGAGCAAACATGGTCGATCCAGACCCATCTGACTTGCGTGAGGCCATCCTCCACAAACGCAAAGAAAGAGAAGGTGCATCAGGGTGCCAGGAGTCCTCCCACGGATGCCACTGCACCCAAGTCATTGTTAATTGCTGCTGCAATAACGCGATGATGCGAAAAGACCGACAATCCGTCTTTCAAAGACTGCAACAGCCGTCTTCAGAAGACGAGGCACTTTCCGTCATCTCCTGCAACTCTACTCAGAAAGTCTCCGTCGATGGGAGAGGGAAGAAGACGAACATTCCCAGCCCGAAGATTTCAACCACTATGACCAAGAGACTATCGTCTAAGCGGGTGCCTACCACCGGAGTTTTACAAGGTACCCGTTCTAAGACGAAATCTGCTACAGTGGAAGATTAGTCGTCCACACCACTGGGGGTTGCTGGGGCTGGGGGTAGCACTCCTCCGAACCTCTACGATAATCCTATGTTTCAAGAAGACGAGCCGGGGGAAACAACTCTCCCATCAGATGCAGCAAACCCCGACGGCCCCGAGGACGTCCACAACTCCTAAGACGAGGCGAACTCGGAAACTGGGGGTACTGTTCCTTATGAGTCCGAGCCAGAGGAAGACATTCCCACATATTCTAATGACTTCTCACTACAGGGGTACAATTCAGAGAGCGCTTCCTCTACCGTTTCGTCCATCTCTCCTCATGTAAAGACGGTGTTCATGACGGACAGCAGCCAAGGTGGCTCTAGTGATCGCCAACGCATCGACACTCTCAAAGCTATATTGTATGCCTTGGTCAAGTCTGTGGACGAGATCAAAGCGGCCCTTCCAACTCTACAAGGAGGGACGCCTGGCCAAACAAGTACGGGACCTGCAATCAATGTAGACTCGAATTCAGCGGCACCGAACCCGGGCAACAATCCTCCTGAAGTAACGGCCCCCACCACCGTGGATGGGGCCCGTGAAGCAAGAAGAGAGGTCCAGGTGCTCCGAGCCATATTTCATGCTCGAGAAAACTCTCAAGACCTCAGAATACGACAACCGTACCCTGTTGCATGGAGGGATGTCCCCTTTTCGCCAAGATATAAGCCATTCAACATTAACCCATATGATGGCAAGACCTCCGCAAGTCGATACATCACTTACTTCGAGGTCACCACCGACCATCTTCTCCATGACGATGCCCTCCTCACACGATTATTCATTGGGGTATTGGAAGGAGTCGCCTTCGACTGGTATCGCAACCTGTCAGACAATTGCATCCACTCCTTCGCCATCTTCAAGCGCATGTTCTTGGAGAGATTCTACGAAGTAGGATAGGACGTCACAATGTCCACCCTCATGGACGTCGTCCAAGGGGAGAAAGAGCTGACAAGGAACTATATCGAGCGGTTCCGGCAAACCACAATAAAGTTGTCGTCTGGAAATTTGGATTCCTCCTTGATTAAAATTTGCCAAAAGAGATTGCTCCCAACAATCAGTCTCTGGATAGGCGAAAGTCAATTCATGGACTGGAAGACGTTTATCATCAGTGCCATAAGCGCCGAAGAACGATTGAAGAAGGCTCGCCAACTGGGATTGCACATCTCAGAGGGAGAGGACAAGGGCAGGCGTCCCAACGCCAACACCAACAATAGGGGTAGCTCCACCAACAATCGGGACAACAAGGGCAAGCAGGCTATGGTGGCCGACACAGCACAGAAACCTGAGCCAAAACCGGTAGACAAACAATGGCCACAAATGACCTACTCCTTCGAAGACGGCCACGTCAAGCCCATCTTGGACATGCTCATACAAGGAGACAGAATTCAGCTTCCTCCACCAAGACGGGAACCGCTGCCGGCAGAAATGGAGAACCCAAAATACTGCCATTACCACCGCTACGTCCACCATGCTACACACGACTGCTACCAACTAAAATGATACATCTAAAATCTCATCGATTCGAACGCTCTGGCCATCGATTTCAAAGAAGTAACTGTGGCAGCCAATATGGTGTCAATACAATTTGGCAGCTTCCCTCCAACAGAGACTCAAGACGGTGTGGTCCCCATCCCTCTGGCGATAATGGAGATTGCTAATCTTCCACCTCCCCGAGATCAGGCTGCTGGTCTAGTGCCCCTCACCACATCACGAGGGGAGGTCATGTGGGTCCATCCAGACTTGGTATCAGAAGTGACTCAGTCCACACCATCTTCCATTCATAAGAAGAAGAGTGGAAAGGTTAGATCCTGTCGTACCATCTCGGCAGATATCGAAGAAGCTACAGCCGTCGTCACGCGGTCTGGGGCACAATGCCAACCCGTGGCCGATAACTCAGCTGAAGATCATCAGCCCGCTACAACTGACGCTCCGAGACCTTCTCAGCCTCCGATGACTGACAAGCCTAGGCCAAAGGAGACTCGCTTTGACAAATCCCTCCAAAAAGAGGTACCGTAGGGGCTAGAAAAGCCCTACAACTTTGACATCTTGGCACAACTGGCCAACACACCGGCCAAGTTGTCATTATACGAGCTTCTAAGACTCTCAAAGGACGTTCGTGCGGCTTTGAGTGATGCACTCCAAAATATCGACGCATACCTGGCTCAGGTCAACCTTACGGGAGAGAGCCAGCCTGCAGATCTCCAAGACAGCACTTGTACGGGAGCGATGTCCAATATTGTCTCCACTCCGTAGGATATGCTCATCAAAACCAACTTGCATAGTCGTCCGTTATACTACATTGGATACATCGACGATGTAAAAGTGGATCGGATGCATATTGATCCGGGCTCTTCCATAAGCAGTATCCCGAAGGGTCTGTTACATCATCTCCGTATCCCTATGCATAGCCTGACGCCTAAAAGCATCGCCATCAACGGTTTCAATTCGGGCAGGAGCTATCCAATTGGGAAGATACGTCTGAAGTGTCAAATTGGCGATCTCCAGTCGGAAGTCACTTGTTATGTCATAGATGCAAACACTTCTTACAACATCCTCCTGGGGCGCCTTTGGATACACGATTATATGATCGTGCATTCCACACTGCACCAATTCCTCAAGTATGTCGACAAACAAGGCTTCGTGAGGACAAAATTTGTCGACATCGATCCCTTCAAAGGGGTCGAATCCAACTACTCAGACTCCTGCCTGTACGAAAAGTCGAAGAGGCACCTTGGTGAAGGAGACGGGCAAGCCCGTACCGAGACGGCCATAGGATCAGAAGAACCTCTGACGATCCGCCTCCAAGCTCGTAAACCTGGCAAGTCCGCACTCCTTACCGCCACTCTGCGTAAGGACACAATCATCCTCTCTGTAAAACCCCTAAATTTCTACTATTTTTTTATTTATTAATTTGCATGGATTTAAAATTTTTGTACTGTATGTCACGTAGTCGTATTGTACGTTGTATGCGAAATTTTCGTTTGCTCGACGAGTACGAATATGTACGAGCGTACATATTTTATAAAAAACATTTTCTTTTCTATTTTAATATACACTTTCAAAATTATAATTAATATTCTTGCTATAAAAAGCCTTTTGTCTCTAAAAAAATTATTAATAATAAATAATATTTTGTATACTAGAAAAGTCTAATTATGTAAAGAATATTTTTTCATACATATATTTCGTAATTGTTTATTGGTTTATTTTAAATAAAAATATAATTTTCTAGATTTATTAATATTAATATTTTATTATTTAAAAAGGCATTTAAAAATATTTATGATTTTCGAAATTATTATTATTGGTATTTTGAAAAATATATTTGAAAGTTATTTTGGCCATTTAAATCATGATTTGATTCGTGGAGTTATTTAAATAGATTAATTAATATCCATATATAGAATTAGATTTATTCCATTGATTTTA
This sequence comes from Iris pallida, assembly GCA_029216955.1. Lineage (NCBI taxonomy): Eukaryota > Viridiplantae > Streptophyta > Magnoliopsida > Asparagales > Iridaceae > Iris > Iris pallida. Next base: position 48,035 of record JANAVB010009822.1, read on the forward strand.
AACTAAAAATTTAAGATTTAATTTGATTTAAATTAGATTTTGATTAGGATTTGGTTTTGGATTTGATTACTTTTAAATTAAATTATGAATATCTAAATTTGGCTTTTAAATAAATCCTAATCCCTACTTAATTGGGAATTTCCACATCCTATAAATATAGGCAGGTACTCCTCCAATATTTTTATCATCCATAAATTCCTCCACACAAATATTTTCTCTACCACAACGTGCGTGCTCGTGTCGGTGTTCCATCCAACCTCGTGTCAGCCGTGACGGCCTCGGGTCCGACCCCGGTGACTCTCTTATTCCATTCTTTGTACATATACAATTTTTCCCGTGTCGGACACTTCCCCGACACAATAATAATTAAAAAAATCCTAAAACCTACGACATCCCCATCACCCCGACATTTTCCATCTCTAAACCTAACCTAATCCTAACCCTAGCCTCCTCGACTCTCGGCATTCCGTCCACCATCCCACGCCCTCTACCGGACACGTCCCCCGGCCACCATCTCCGCTGCCACGTACCACCAAACACCTTCCCTACCACCTCCAGCACCACCTTGTCGACAACACCACCACCAGCATCTATCCTTGTCGTCCCCCGATAGCCAGCACATCACCCCCGGCATCGCCGTAGCCAACACTGGCTGGCCCGGCACCACAGAACCGACCAACATGCCACCACGGTCATCCTCCTCGTCCCGCCTCCTTCGACCATCACCAAAACAACTACCGTGACCGTCACAGCCCAGCCATCGTCACCACCATCAGTAACACCACCACCACCATCGGCATCTCGCCCAACCGTCGGCCACCGCCACCAGAGGACACTCCACCACCGCCAAGACCATCATCACCACCATGCCCAAAAGAAGCCCCAACGGAAACCCTAAAACCGGACGTACCTGTCGCGCGCTGAGCTGGCCGCAGCGCCGGCGAACGGAGCTCGCCACCACAGATCTGGGCCGGCGATGCTGTGGCGACCCTCGACTGCGCCCCTCATCGGAGCCTCGTTGGACGAGGACTCCTCCCGCTCTTCCCGACGAACTTTCTCCACCGCGCTCGCCTCCTTCTCCATAGCCCACCGCCTGAGCGCCGGATCGCCACCCCTCTCTCTAACCATCTCGCCTCCTTCCAGCCTCCAGTGCTCTCCGACCGCCTGAGCCTCCGCCGTCTCGGCGAAACTCCGCGCCCGACCCCGATCTCTCCCACTCCACCTTCCCTTTCCCCTCCGAGAACCCTCTCGAGCGCCGCCGGCGACTCAAGCCTCTCCCCTTCTCCCAGCAGCCTCCCAAAGCCTCATTCTCCCTAGGTTTTCCTCCTCCTTCCTCTTCTTCCACCGCCGGCGGCGGGCAACCCTCCGCCGCCTCCTCTTCCACCGTACCCCTCCGCTCTCCCCGACATCACCTCCGTCGCATGCGCGAGCACACCGCGCCGCCATCACCTCCCCAGCGCCGCGCCCGACCATCCGCCTCCCGCTTCCCTCTACTTCCCATCGACCGCTCCGCCGAACCCACTTCTCACCCCCTCCTCTTTCTTCTTGATTTTTTTATTTTTATTTTTTTTTCATTTCTCTCTCTTTCTCTCTCTCTCCGGAGAGAGAGCTCTGCTACATCATTAATTATTATTATTATTATATTATTATTATTATTATTATGATTGTTAAGATAATAGTCATTTTGTGGTTATTATCATTATTAATATTATTATTAATAGTATATAAATGTTATAAATTATTATTGACCCCTTCTATTAAAGGAAAGTATACACCTGTAATTTGTTTGAGTGAATAAAGATATTTTACTATGTGTTGGTATAATTATTATTTTAGATATATTTTGTATTGATTTTTTTTCCAGGGATTTATTATCATTAATATTATTATCATTATTACTAGTTATTATTAATATTATTATTATTATTATTTTTGCAATGCTAAGTTTTATGATTATTTTGGTTATTATTATTAATAAGTGGTTTGGTAATTTTTATCATGGTTATCAAATGTTTTCAAAGTTATCTCGTAAAAATGTATAAATATTGTACTTGACTTAGTATATTTTAAAATATTGTTTTTAAAACCATAAACAAATTTCTAGATTATTAATATTTATGTAGAAACATTTTGACGTATAAAAATATAGACTTCTACCTAAAATTGTATTTTGACAAACTTAACGTTTTGACCAAATAAAACGATTTTCTTGAATTTAAATATTTTTTCTATAGTTATTTTGACTCATAAAAACTAGTTTTAAATATTATAATTAGTTTTCAAATATCTTATTATTTTATTCTTTGATTTCTTTCATGTCCGTAACCGATCCCCTTATTCCCATTCCGGCACCCAATTTCGAGACTACCTTATGTCCACCATAACTAATTTGACCGTCCTGGACCCAATGGAACTAACCATGCCACCACCCGAGGTCACCTTGCATAGTTGTTGCACCGAAGCTGCAGTTCGAGCCACCGTGATATTCGCAGCACACCAGGCGCTCTACCAGGCAAGACACCTTGCCATTTGCTGTTTATTTATTTTTAGCTCATATTTCATGCATTACTTATTTTCATTATAAACTGTGATACATGGCATAACTGTTCATTTATTTTCCTGCTATGTATTATTTTCTCACATTAAACCTAGAATTAAGGGACCTCCTCGTGTGTTGCATTCATTGGCCTTGACACGTTGTAACACGAAGTTGTGTGTCATATGTAGAACACGGAAGTGCGTGATTGGCTGGCCACCAGTACGTACAAGCCGTGCGATAGGAATAACCGCTAATAGAGGTTGCATGCTAGTTTGACTTAGCGGTTATAGTGGTTTGTGTTGTGGATGCAACGCAGTAGGCATTTGGTGGGGAGAACAATTCCTTAGCGTATGGGCTTCGATGCACTTCCCTTGTGACCCGGACTCTCCGCTGGAGATACGGGGTTGATGACCCATGCTCTTCCTGCTGGGGCCTCTGGTGCCCAAGAGGGGACTATGCCGATCCTATTCAGCCAGGGTCCATGCGTAGGAAGGATTGTTCTTAACAATATTTCACTTAGAACGGTAGGCTACCCTATCCGTTAGGTACGAGTACTTTTGGTTTGGGTACTTGCATCTGACCGTGGCTTGGAATAATAACTTGTCTCGAATTAGTTCGTCACATCTTGTCCTTGTTTGGTTGTAGGTGTGACTTACTACTTCGATGAGAAGGTATTGAACCTTGTTGGGGTCCGGATACCATATCGGATTCTTAGCATGAAAAGATACGTCGTCGTGAATTAGTTTACCATCTCCTGTCCTTGTTTGGTTGGGGGGATGGTACGCTCGTTCAGTAGGTGCATATTGGACCATGTTATAAATTCGATTTACTTATTTATTGAGCAATATTTATTCAGTTTATATGGCATGCTATTATGTATCTTGTTACGTCCCTCTGAGGACCTGGTTGTCTTGCCAGGTGTGTGCTATTGTCTTTCGCAGGTGTTCTTGCTCTAGCCGTTATTTCTTCGAGGATGATTGCATTTGGATCGTCTTTGCCTCGCTCGTCACTCATTTTATTTTCTATGTACTTTTCTTTATTTTGTTGGTAGTGGATTTGTCTCCGCCCAACATATTGTATCAAGACAAATTCATAATTGATTATATAATATCTTTTATTCTTGTGGATGAGATTAGTTATGGTTCTACTGCATTTTACAGCTTATGTATTTATACAAGGCTTCCATATATTGGAGTATACTTCGTATGAATACAGCTGGCATGTCTACGTTCCTAGTCCTACGTATTTTGGGACTGGGGCGTTACATATTTTTGTGGTGGCCCATGTAGGTCAAGATAAATTGTTTGGTTACTTTACCGTACCAAGCAAGCCTGCGTATAGGATTTGAAGTCTAGGATCTCATCCACATACTTACCACTTTCTTCAATCCACCGTTTGACTCATCGATTGCATCTTGCTTGATTCCTTCTATCATTATTCTTATCTTCCCTTCGTGCTTACTAGAGATTGACCCTATTAGTTAGTTGTCCCAAACACCATTAGTTTAATTCTTTAAGTTGGGTATACTACTTTACGACCTAGCAACCCCTTTGACCTAGTGACCTATATTAGTAAGCTTGTTTAGATCCTAGAATCTAGAGGACCTAACCCGTCTAGCCAACCAAGGACTCGGACAAGAAGACTATAAGACGACTATATGACTTAGAATCATTCTGCCTTCTTTCAATCTTAAACTCTCGTGCCTATGTATTTACCATTTTGACTAATGATGCTAATGTAGCCTAGCTTTTGCAAGCTTATTCCTTATCGAGCTTGTCCAAGGCATATGTTAATTGGGTCGCTTCCACTAACATATTGTCTATCAGAACCGGTGCATAATGGTCTGATCAACCAAGTGCACTTTGGTTCTCTTTTGTTTATTATTCTGCGTGGATGGACCATAGTTAAACTTGGCCTTTAGAATTCCATCCATGACTGCTTTGAAAATCCCTTGAAATTATTCGATCGTCTTTGAGTCACATATTCGTATTCGATAACGCCTTCTTCGAACTCTATATTGCTTTCGCCTTCACCCATTTTCGAAAGACAAAGGCGTTATACTAGTACTCCCTCTCGCCTTCCTATCGGCTATGACCATTCTCCCTCGATATTGCTATATCTTCATCCTAAACTCCTCGCCCTCCTTCTCGGCCCTATAATTACTGTCATGACCTTCTAATCGAGTAAATCTAATTCATTCTCTAATCGTGCCCTCAACCTACTCTCAAGAGACCATAACTTTAAGGTCTCTAAATTATTTTATTTTACTTGAACCCATACTATTCTTTATTGCGCGTCATCTTAAACATTTCTTGCGTTAATCCATGACTATCTTCGCCTTATTAAAATCACGACGCTAATGCAAGTTTTCATTAAACGTCGTTCCCTTGTCTTGATTTGACTATACTTTCTTATCGATACCCCCTTGTGCCTTTCACCCCCCTACAAATCCTTAATTTCGAGGACGAAATTCTTTTAAGTTGGGTAGGATGTAAAACCCCTAAATTTCTACTATTTTTTTATTTATTAATTTGCATGGATTTAAAAATTTTGTACTGTATGTCACGTAGTCGTATTGTACGTCGTATGCGAAATTTTCGTTTGCTCGACGAGTACGAATATGTGCGAGCGTACATATTTTATAAAAACATTTTCTTTTCTATTTTAATATACACTTTCAAAATTATAATTAATATTCTTGCTATAAAAATCCTTTTGTCTCTAAAAAAATTAATAATAATAAATAATATTTTGTATACTAGAAAAGTCTAATTATGTAAAGAATATTTTTTCATACATATATTTCGTAATTGTTTATTGGTTTATTTTAAATAAAAATGTAATTTTCTAGATTTATTAATATTAATATTTTATTATTTAAAAAGGTATTTAAAAATATTTATGATTTTCGAAATTATTATTATTGGTATTTTGAAAAATATATTTGAAAGTTATTTTGGCCATTTAAATCATGATTTGATTCTTGGAGTTATTTAAATAGATTAATTAATATCCATATATAGAATTAGATTTATTCCATTGATTTTAAACTAAAAATTTAAGATTTAATTTGATTTAAATTAGATTTTGATTGGGATTTGGTTTTGGATTTGATTGCTTTTAAATTAAATTATGAATATCTAAATTTGGGTTTTAAATAAATCCTAATCCCTACCTAATTGGGAATTCCCACATCTTATAAATATAGGCAGGTACTCCTCCAATATTTTTATCATCCACAAATTCCTCCACACAAATATTTTCTTCACCACAACGTGCGTGCTCGTGTCGGTGTTCCATCCAACCTCGTGACAGCCGTGACGGCCTCGGGTCCGACCCTGGTGACTCTCTTATTCTATTCTTTGTACATATACAATTTTTCCCGTGTCGGACACTTCCCCGACACAATAATAATTAAAAAATCCTAAAACCTATGACATCCCCATCACCCCAATATTTTCCATCTCTAAACCTAACCTAATCCTAACCCTAGCCTCCTCGACTCTCGGCTTTCCTTCCACCATCCCACGCCCTCTACCGGACACGTCCCCCGGCCACCATCTCCGCTGCCACGTACCACCAAACACCTTCCCTACCACCTCCAGCACCACCTTGTCCACAACACCACCACCAGCATCTATCTTGTCGTCCCCCGATAGCCAGCACATCACCCCCGGCATCGCCGTAGCCAAAACTGGCTGGCCCGGTACCACAGAACCGACCAACACGCCACCACGGTCATCCCCCTCGTCCCGCCACCTTCGACCATCACCAAAACAACCACCGTGACCGTCACTGCCCAGCCGTCGTCACCACCATCAGTAACACCACCACCACCGTCCGCATCTCGCCCAACCCTCGGCCACCGCCACCAGAGGACACTCCACCACCGCCAAGACCATCACCACCACCATACCCAAAAGAAGCCCCAACGGAAACCCTAAAACCCGACGTACTTGTCGCGCGCCGAGCTGGCCGTAGCGCCGGCGAACAGAGCTTGCCACCACAGATCTGGGCTGGCGATGCTGCGACGACCCTCGACTGCGCCCCTCGTCGGAGCCTCGTTAGGCGAGGACTCCTCCCGCTCTTCCCGACGAACTTTCTCCACCGTGCTCGCCTCCTTCTACACTGCCCACCGCCTGAGCGCCGGATCGCCACCCCTCTCTCTAACCATCTCGCCTCCTTCCAGCCTCCAGTGCTCCCCGACCGCCTGAGCCTCCGCCGTCTCGGCGAAATTCCGTGCCCGACCCAGATCTCTCCCACTCCACCTTTCCTTTTCCCTCCGAGAACCCTCTCGAGCGCCGCCGGCGACTCAAGCCTCTCCCCTTCTCCCAGCAGCCTCCCAAAGCCTCATTCTCCCTAGGTTTTCCTCCTCCTTCCTGTTCTTCCACCGTCGGCGGCGGGCAACCCTCCACCGCCTCCTCTTCCACCGCACCCCTCCGCTCTCCCCGACTTTACCTCCGCCGCGTGCGCGAGCACACCGTGCCGCCACCACCTCCCCAGCGCCGCGCCCGACCATCCGCCTCCCGCTTCCCTCTCCTTCCCATCGACCGCTCCGCCGAACCCACTTCTCACCCCCTCCTCTTTCTTCTTGATTTTTTTATTTTTATTTTTTTCATTTCTCTCTCTCTCTCTCCGGAGAGAGAGCTCTGCTACATCATTAATTATTATTATTATTATATTATTATTATTATTATTATTATTATTATTATTATTATTATTATTATTATGATTGTTAAGATAATAGTCATTTTGTGGTTATTATCATTATTATTATTATTATTATTAATAGTATATAAATGTTATAAATTAATATTGACCCCTTCTATTAAAGGAAAGTATACACCTGTAATTTGTTTGAGTGAATAAAGATATTTTACTATGTGTTGGTATAATTATTATTTTAGATATATTTTGTATTGATTTTTTTTCCAGGGATTTATTATCATTAATATTATTATCATTATTACTAGTTATTATTAATATTATTATTATTATTATTATTATTTTTGCAATGCTAAGTTTTATGATTATTTTGGTTATTATTATTAATAAGTGGTTTGGTAATTTTTATCATGGTTATCAAATGTTTTCAAAGTTATCTCGTAAAAATGTATAAATATTGTATTTGACTTAGTATATTTTAAAATATTGTTTTTAAAACCATAAACAAATTTCTAGATTATTAATATTTATCTAGAAACATTTTGACGTATAAAAATATAGACTTCTACATAAAATTGTATTTTGACAAACTTACCGTTTTGGCTAAATAAAACGATTTTCTTGAATTTAAATATTTTTGCTATAGTTATTTTGACTCATAAAAACTAGTTTTAAATATTATAATTAGTTTTCAAATATCTTATTATTTTATTCTTTGATTTCTCTCCTGTCCGTAACCGATCCCCTTATTCCCATTTCGTCACCCAATTTCGAGACTACCTTATGTCCACCCTAACTAATTTGACCGTCCTGGACCCAATGGAACTGACCATGCCACCACCCGAGGTCACCTTGCATAGTTGTTGTACCGAAGTTGCAGTTCGTGCCACCGTGATATTCGCAGCACACCAGGCGCTCTACCAGGCAAGACACCTTGCCATTTGCTGTTTACTTATTTTTAGCTCATATTTCATGCATTACTTATTTTTTTTATAAACTGTGATACATGGCATAACTGTTCATTTATTTTCCTGCTATGTATTATTTTCTCATATTAAACCTAGAATTAAGGGACCTCCTCGTGTGTTGCATTTATTGGCCTTGACACGTTGTAACACGAAGTTGTGTGTCACATATAGAACACGGAAGTGCGTGATTGGCTGGCCACCAGTACGTACAAGCCGTGCGATAGGAATAACCGCTAATAGAGGTTGCATGCTAGTTTGACTTAGTGGTTATAGTGGTTTGTGTTGTGGATGCAACACAGTAGGCATTGGGTGGGGAGGACAATTCCTTAGCGTATGGGCTTCGATGCACTTCCCTTGTGACCCGGACTCTTCGCTGGAGATACGGGGTTGATGACCCATGCTCTTCCTGCTGGGGCCTCTGGTGCCCAAGAGGGGACTATGCCGATCCTATTCAGCCAGGGTCCATGCGTAGGAAGAATTGTTCTTAACAACATTTCACTTAGAACGGTAGGCTACCCTATCCGTTAGGTACGAGTACTTTTGGTTTGGGTACTTGTATCTGACCGTGGCTTGGAACAATAACTTGTTTGGTTGTAGGTGTGACTTACTACTTCGATGAGAAGGTATTAAACCTTGTTGGGGTCCGAATACCATATCGGATTCTTAGCATGAAAAGATACGTCATCGTGAATTAGTTTACCATCTCCTGTCCTTGTTTGGTTGGGGGGATGGTATGCTCGTTCAGTAGGTGCGTATTGGACCATGTTATAAATTCGATTTACATATTTATTGAGCAATATTTATTCAGTTTATATGGCATGCTATTATGTGTCTTGTTACGTCCCTCTGAGGACCTGGTTGTCTTGCCAGGTGTGTGCTATTGTCTTTCGCAGGTGTTCTTGCTCTAGCCGTTATTTCTTCGAGGATGATTGCATTTGGATCGTCTTCGCTTCGCTCGCCACTCATTTCATTTTCTATGTACTTTTCTTTATTTTGTTGGTAGTGGATTTGTCTCCGCCCAACATATTGTATCAAGACAAATTCATAATTGATTATATAATATCTTTTATTCTTGTGGATGAGATTAGTTATGGTTCTACTGCATTTTACAGCTTATGTATTTATACGAGGCTTCCATATATTGGAGTATACTTCGTATGAATACAGCTGGCATGTCTGCATTCCTAGTCCTACATATTTTGGGACTGGGCGTTACACTCTCGGCGCAAGAAGAACAGATGATAATCTGGCTGCCAACGTCTGGCCAAGTGCCAAAATCCACAACGGAGCCACTGACAATCAGGCTGCCGAGAGTCGGCCAGCCGCAAACGGAGAAGCTCAATCCCTCCGACAAGCCAATGACGATACGCCTTTCCAAGAAGGGTCGTCACCCCAATGCAAGGCCTGGAACTCTAGCGAACCAACCACTCCCCGCCCAGCATCGAACACCAGACAGGGGGTCGCTAGTCTGCCAACAACTCCACGCTCTGCTCCACCAGCTGAACCTCTGACGATCAAGCCGCCCAGGTCGTCCTCTCAGTCATCATTTATACATGGGGCAGCCGAAGAGGAACCGGAGCTAGCCAAGTATGTGGCTGCCCACACTGATGTTCCCTCCGCAGATGATGTAATCCCGCTAGAAAAGATACCTTACTTCATCAATAAAGGGCTATCTTTGAATTACCTCGAGCTTAATAAGCTTTGTACAATGTATGCTATGGAACACGGTATAGGCACTCACCTACACACACAGGTGACAAACGTGTACACCGCAAACCAGCTTACTCCAGTGGAAGGCGCATACCGCATAATCGAGGGAGGGGACCATCCAATCATCTTTGGCCGGAAGGACGATCCGCAACCCTTTACCATAGGAGAAGTCGACCTTGAATCAGATGACGGGAGACTGCCTCTGTATCTTTATAGCCCCCAATCCAAATATCTCATGCAAAAACAGGGGTATGATCTGGAGACTACGCTAGGCTTGAACTATGGCACCGGACGACGATTACCTTTGAAGCCACCGGTCCCGGCTGGAAAACCACGGGACTACTATAGCAAAACTCGATGTGGATTAGGGTATGTAACACCCACGACGACCCCTGAGAGTTCAGATGAAGAATGTGACTGGCATTCACATTCAACCGGGTCACCAACTTCTGACTCGGATACCAGCATCGGAGATGTATTCAGACAAGTCCTGTCAGTCAACATGGCATTCGCCGACGCTTATGAAGAAGATGAAGACATTCCTGAAATCCTCCAGCTAGAGCCGTGGGCCCAACAGTTGGATGCACAATAGAAAAAGCGGTTCGAACAGCGAGAACCCCCGACTGAAGATAAAGTTATACAAGTGGATCTCGGTAGCGAATCTTCCCCAAAACCAATCTTCGTCAGTAAAAGCCTAACAGACGAAGAGCGAGAATTGCTACTGGAACTTGTCAAAGAATATATCGATGTGTTCTCCTGGAGCTATGAAGACATGCCAGGACTAAACCCCGAGGTTGCCCTTCACAAGCTCAACATTCGGCCAGATGCAAAGCCGGTTAAACAATAACAGCGACGCTTCCGCCCTGGCATCATGGACGCGATCGAAGCCAAAGTCAACAAACTGATAGCCAGCGGCTTCATTCATGAGAAACAACATCCTGACTGGGTCACCAACATAGTACCCGTCCTCAAGAAGAATGGAAAGATTCGAATTTGTATCGACTTCCGTAATCTGAACGAGGCATGCCCTAAAGATGAATTCCCCCTCCCTATCACAGACATCATGATTGACAACACCTACGGCTTCGAACGTATGTCATTCATGGATGGCTTCACGGGATACAACCAAATTAAGATGTCTCCTGACGACGAAAATTATACATCATTCCGAACACCGATTGGCACATACTGCTACACAGTCATGCCTTTCGATTTGAAGAATACCGGCACCACATATCAAAGAGCCATGAGTATCATCTTCAGAGACCACTTATGCAAGACGGTGGAGTGCTATGTTGATGACATTGCCGTCAAGAGTCGCTGTAAGGGAGACCATCTGCAGGATCTGAGGATGGTATTCGACCTGATGCGAGCGCACAATCTAAAAATGAACCCTACGAAGTCCTTCCTGGGCGTATCCAACGAGAAGTTCTTGGGTTTCATCATCACCGCCCAGGGTATCCATGTAGACCCTGAGAAGACAAAGGCAATTATGGAGATGGGTCCCCCGATAAATCTCTGCGAACTCAGAGGCCTTCAAGGAAGGCTAGCTTACATCAGGAGGTTCATTTCTAACCTCTCCGAGCGATGTCGACCATTCACCCATCTCATGAAGAAAGGCGTCTCATTCGTATGGGACGAAGAATGTCAGTGGGCCTTCGACAACATCAAAGAATATTTGTCGAACCCTCCAGTCGTGGTAGCCCCGATTGTTGGAAAACCATTCATGTTCTACGTACGCACAATGGAGCATTCCCTTGGCGCCCTGCTAGCACAAAACAACGACGCAGGCCATGAACAAGCCATATATTACCTAAGTCGAATGATGATTGGCCCAGAACACCGATACACCATCGTGGAAAAGGAATGCCTCGCCCTGGTGTTCGCCATTCAGAAGATACGGCACTATGTCACGGGACAAACCATACATGTGATCTCACGAGTCAACCCTCTCAGGGTCCTTATGACTAAACCAGGGACACTCAGCTCTCGCCTCGCTACATGGGCAATATTGCTATCCCCCTATCATATGATCTTCGTCCCACAAAAGGTTGTCAAAGGTTTAGCCCTGGCAGACTTTTTGGCAGCCCACCCGGGCTCGGAGTCGTCCAGAATATATAAAGAAATCCCAGATGAGGTCGCCGACTCGCATGCAACCTCTCAAGATGATATATGGCGAATGTTCTTCGACGACGCCTCATGGACCGGACCTAAGGGCAACATCGTCGTCGGAGTCAGGGTGATGCTGGTTTCTCCTTCCGGATTGGTGACCAATCGTGCTTACTCTCTCACAGAACCCTGCTCTAACAATGTGGCCGAGTACAACGCTCTGGTCATTGGCCTCCAACTTGTAAGAGATCTGGGGGTAGAATATCTTGAAGCATACGATGATTCTCAGTTAATCGTCAATCAGATCCGGGGCTCATACGAAGTCCGCCACGAAGACATGATCCCCTATCACCAAATAGCGATCGACATCATCTCGTCTTTCGAAGGGTTTTTCATCGAGCATGTTCCCAGACTCCGAAATATCGAAGCCGATGTCTTAGCATGCCTGGCCGCTTCCCTAGCAGTGCCAAATCATACTCATCAATCGGTAGATGTGATAGGCCACGAACTGGTCTGCCCCAAGAACAACGTTCAATTCATGGCAAGTTACTCCGCCCAGACGATCGACGATGTCCTAGATTAGAGACAACCATTCTTTGATTTCGTCGTCTATTATCCTGCCCGAGAACCCAAAGGAAGCCACCTCCATCAGACGGTGTTCTCTCAGATTCTTCTACGATACAGAGACAAAAATGCTGTATCGTCGATCCTATGATGGATTATTACTTCGGTGTCTGTCAAACGCAGAAGCCAAAAAAGCCGTACGAGAAGCTCATGACGGTGTCTGTGGGGCCCATCAGCCTGGCCCTAAATTGTAAGACCATCTTCGCCGAATGGGCTACTACTGGCCCACGATGGTAGCAGATGCGATAGACTAAGCGAGAAAGTGCAAAGCCTGCCAAGTCCATGCGGACTTCATTCACCAGCCATCCGAATTTCTACATCCGACAGTGGCGTCTTGGCCATTCGAAGCATGGGGGATGGATATCATTGGTCCATTCACTCCACCTTCCTCCCGAGGACATCGTTTCATACTCGCAATCACAGATTACTTCTCCAAATGGATGAGAGTTGTCCTGCTTGCAGAAGTAAAGACTTCAAACGTGATCAGCTTCCTTATACATCACGTCATCTATCACTTTGGATTGCCCCGAAGGATCATCCACGATAATGGTCCGCAGTTTCCAAGCCACGCCTTCTATCGGTTCTGCGACAAGCACCGCATCTAAAATATTGCTTCGACGCCATACAATCCAGCAGCGAATGGGTTGGCAGAAGCATTCAACAAAACTATCATCAAGTTACCCAAGAAGTTCGTATCGTCCAACAAACGCGACTGGAACGAGAAGCTTGGTGAATGCCTATGGGCGTACCGTATCACAGTCCGAACAGCCACAGGGAACATACCATTCTTCCTGGTGTACGGGAGTGAGGCAGTTCTTCCATTGGAGACTCAAATACCCTCGCTCTGTATCGCGATCACTTATCAATAGACGACTGATGATAACTACTATCGTCGACTACAAGAGTTAGAGGCCTTAGATGAAAAGTGCCTCCTGGCTCAGCAAAGGATCGAGTTATACCAAGCACGCATCTTTGGAGCCTTCAATAAGAAGTTTAAAATCAGAACATTCCAAGTGGACGATCTCGTCCTGGCACTCCGGAGGCCGATGGTCATGACTCACAAGACCGCCGGCAAGTTCCAGCAAAAATGGGAAGGTCCATTTATCATCGAGGTTGTATTCTCCAACGGTGCTTACCGCCTCCCAAAACAAAATGGAGACTTGCTCATGTTGCCCGTCAATGGCAAGTTCCTGAAGAAATATTATGTCTGAACGACATTCCAGATTAATGAGTTATGTACCCGCTGGTGCCGCGGAACTCACAATCCACAACATTTTCCAGATCATTGAGTCATGTACCCGCTGGTGCCGCTGAACTCACACCCATAATTTTCCAGATCATTGAGTCATGTACCCGCTGGGGCCGCTGAGCTCACAATCTACAACATTTTCCTGATCATTGAGTTATGTACCCGCTGGTGCCGCTGAACTCATAATCCACAATAATATTCCAGATTACTGAGTCATGTACTCGCTGGTGCCGCTGAACTCACATCTGCAACAATCCAGATTATTGAGTCATGTACCCGCTGGTGTCGCTGAACTCACTTTCATAATATTCCAGATTATCGAGTCATGTACCCGCTGGTGCCGTTGAACTCACTTTTACAATATTCCAGATTATCGAGTCATGTACCCGCTGGTACCGCTGAACTCACATCCACAATATTCTAGATTATCGAGTCATATACCCGCTGGTGCCGCTGAACTCACATCCACAACATTCCAGATTATCGAGTCTTGTACTCGCTGGTGCCGCTGAACTCACATTTCCAAATTCTAGATTATCGAGTCATGTCCCCGCAGGTGCCTTTGAACTCTCATTCCGGTCACTCTTTCAGATAGTAAGTCATGTATGACCATACCTCTGAACATTCTTCCTGGAAGAGATCCTCCCTCATGGTCCACTACCCGCACTCCCAGTACACAAAAAGGGTAACCGATCCACAAATTTCCAAAACGGCCATGTCCTCATTACCTTTGAGTCGTTTCACTTCCGCCAAAAACAAATCACCCCTTTACATAGAACTTCCATGTCCTCATTACCTCTGAGTCGTTCTATGTACCCCCCCTTCATTGAGCCCACTCCTGCCATGTCCTCATTACCTCTGAATGGGAAGGCTCCGTCGAAGAAACCATCATGCTTCCCATGTCCTCATTACCTCTGAGTAAGTATGATCATTCCCTTCCGTACCCACTACCGGAGTACGCCAAGGATAATAGGTCCATAAATATTCTTTGCCGAGTCTGCTCCTGCCATGTCCTCATTACCTCTGAGTAGGAAGACTCTACGGTAAAACCTCCGTACTTACCATGTCCTCATTACCTCTGAGTAAGTATATTGGTCCTCTCTCGTCTTATTATCCGTACCCTGAACCAGGGTACACCAAGGGTAATAGGCCCACAAATGTCCTCTGTTGACCACAAATATCCTCCGTTGAGTCCACTCCTGCCATGTCCCTATTACCTCTGAGTAGGAAGATTCCACGGTAAAACCCTCATACTTGCCATGTCCTCATTACCTCTGAGTAAGTGTGTTGGTTCCCCTTCATCCTATTATCCATATCCTAAGTCGGGGTACGCCAAGGATAATAGGCCCACAAATGTCCTTTGCTAAGTCTCTTAGTACAGGCCCACCATTCCTCATCATGCCCCGAGAGCCCAGCTGCTCCATGGCATTCTATCTTCCGATACTTGGAACGTCCACAACAACATGGCCGTAGAACTGTTCTAGGTATCCCCAATCAAACTTGTTATCCGTACCTAAAATCCAGGTATGCCAGGGGTAACAGGTCCACAAACAAGTCCCCCATGAGGGGCATACATCACCACAATACCACAGGCACATCAAGCAATACAAATGAAGGGTAGAATAGAAAGTACTCTTTATTTGAAAGACGAAAAAGCATTACATGTTTTGGGACCACGTCCCTCTCAAAGAGAAAAGAAAAAGAAAACATAAACGAAAGAAGAAAAGGCCAACTATAGTTCGGCATTACACAATTCCAAGAGGCAGTTTCTCACCAAGGCAGTACCCCGCTCAAGCCTCTGTCTAGCCCTGCGCTCAGCATCCTGGGACAATAGCTCCCTATTATCCAGGTCCATGAATGTCCGCCAGTCGTTGTCCAACCTCTTCAGAGCCACTTCCAAGTCAGCCGAAGCTTTATTGACTTTATCAGCCTCCTGGATAATCAGCCCTCTGTCGATCCGGGCAGCCTCAAGCTCAGACTCAAAGAAAGTTAACTTCCTCTGGAGCTCAAGGATCTGCTCCCGTGTGTCAGTAATCCCGCGGGAGGCAATCGCTTCCCGTGCTGTAACATCTTCACTCTCATAGCTCAATTGATCATATCGATCAGACAGAGTGCGGAGATCCTCCAGTATGATCGGCCTGGTTTTATCCTGAGCAGCCCTTGCCTTCTCTATAGCAGTTGTGAGGGAGCCACGCTCCTGATCTATAGCGGAAGATAGATCAACCCACCGCAGTACTTGAAGCTGGGCCACCAGCTGATCGGTCTTCAGCAACTTCGCCTCCAGAAGTGCAGCCACCCCCGCTCCACCAAGAAGGGCCTTAAGGATATCAATTTGACCCTGGGCGCATTGCCGGGCCAAGACGAAAGAGGTCCCTCTCTCTACAGCAGTTTCTATCCCCCTTTTCAAGTGACGATAAAAGCTGTCGACCACATCCTGTAATGATTTGTCCGGTACCTCTGTAGAGGACGACGTCAGAGGAAGCGTGTCTGGCAGCATCGAAGGAGTGGTACTAGAACTTGCCACCAGGGGGGCAACTTCCGAGCAGAACGATACACGAATGGCGGCTAACTCTTCCTCTGTATCACTACCACATTTCTAGTTTGAGAGTATTTTTAACATTTTTGGGGTAATTTGAATTTATTAGAATTTATTTGAATTTATGGGAATTTTTAGAAATTATTTTGGAATTGTTTGAATGAGGGTTGACTAGGTTGACTTTGACTAGCTTTGACTTTGTGACCTAACCCTAGTTGAGTTGGACTTGGTTAGATATGAGACCCTAGGTTAAGTATGAGACCCTAGGTTAAGTTAAGTTAACCATACTCTAGTTAGTGAAAACAATTAGGAATATTGAGATTTGAATAGAAAGCTTTTTTGACCACATGTCATGACGTGTGATTTTTTTAAGTCATTGATTTGTGACTAAGCCCAAAGCCCATTAGCCAAGTGCCCAAACCCTAACCCTAACATTATTGTCCAGCCACTTAACCCCTCCTAGGGATCCCCCTTTATAAATAATCTCTTAGAAATTAGCGCTAGCCTCTAAGGAAGAACAAGCTTTAGAAAGAGGTAATGTCCCAACTTCAAAAATCCCTAGAAAATCCATTTTAGCTCCTTTTTCTACCAAACAAATTGCAATAGGTTTTAATTTTAGTATTTTTGTTGTTGTTACATTTTATTCTCAGATTCAAATCACTTTGGAGGAGTTTCACCATCAAGAGGAACATCTCTCTTTAGAGCTTTTTGGAGATTTTGGTACATAGAGGTAACTTCCTATTTTCACCATGAAATTCTAGTTTTATTGCATATCTAGGGAGCCCTAGGCCTAACCTAACTGTAGGAATAGGAAACCCTAGAATTTGGGTCCATTTCGTGTCCTATTTGGACACGTATCAGTGTCCCTATGCAAGTGTTTGTGAAAATGCCACAAAGAAAGTTTTTGTGTTATTTTTGAAATCTTTTTGAATAGAAAATTAGTTTTTGTTGTCACTTACATGATTCTTCATGACTGAGGGTGTCCCTGTGTCGCATCATGTCGAATTCGATACGTGCACACGCGGGTGCGCGTGCGCACAAGGGGCTGTACGCGTGTCCTGCTGTACGGGGGCTCCACATGACACAATACTCGATCACTTGACACGAGATTTGACACAGCCCTTAGGGCACTCACTGACATGCTACGTGTTAAATTTCAGGGGCCCACGTGACGTGTCGAGGGAGTTATCCTCATTGTACTAGTCGGGGCTGTCAGTTCCAATCGAATTTTTTTGACACTGATATGGCTTTCGTATCACTCACAGACACGTCGAGGACACAGTACAGGTCGACCTAGTTCTAGACCTAGTATAGGCGTACACGTGTGCACGAGCACGTAGCCTAGTTCGTACTGTGTCGTGTGCACGACACGTGTGTACACGTGCATGATGCAGTGCACTAAAACAGTGCCTGTGTGCACTGTTTCTTGTATTGAATCACTTGGACACGTTTGTGTCTACTTTGGTGGACACAAACACCTTTTATGACACATATGTAATGTATATTTTGATTACCAACCTTTTAAATTTCATTTTATTGTGTTTTCAATAGTTGTTTATCAATTTACCCAATTTACTGGCACATGTGTTTTTCCTGAAAATTCTAGTTTTTGAAATCGAATTTGGACAGTTGTTTTGACCTGATTAATATTGCTAAATTTTGGTTTTGAGTCCCTAAATTATTCTCCTATACTTGAACTAACTGTGGTTGAGATTTGGGGTTGTTTGGGTGTGATTTGACTCATAAAACTGAGATTGAAAGGGGTGGACTAAAACTGGAAATAGGGACTGTCCTAACTGAACTATAAACTGATTTGCCCCTCTCCCTATTCCTGTTCAGTCCAGTAGACTTATCTCACTCATCACTCACAGTCGCACACCCACACATTACTCACATTTCTCTCACATTCACACACTCTTGCACTCTCTCTATATTTCCTAGTCTTCTTAAATGTAGGTTTATATATAGTATGTATATATATATAACATATCTAATGTATACCTATATGTATATATGTTGAGCCTATATATATATATATATATATATATATATATATATATATATATATGTGTGTGTGTGTGTGTGTGATGTTTCCTATTAATTGTACTATAACCTATGTAATGTATATATATAGGTAATATGTAGGAATGCAATATAAATGTGTATCTATATATATCACCTTGTGATGCATGATTGGGTAGCCTATAGCCTATAGCTATGGCTCATTGTCTAAGGGAATGTGTGAATGCCAACTGAAATGTGTAGTTGGTCTAGATAACCTAGTAGTGTTGTGTACTAGCTAGTGTAGGTTGAGTGACCTAGTATAGTCTAATGTAGACTAGTATAGACTTGTTTGACCTAGTTTAGACTTGTTAGACCTAGTTTGACCATAGTTGACCAAGTTTGACTTCTAGGGTAGACCAGAGTCGACCAATGGTTTACTTTGGCCTAGATTGACCTAGACTCATGTAGAGTGCATAGTAGAACTTCATTATACCATTTTAGACTTGTTGTGACTTATGCTGTTCTGATTAGGAGCCAGACACCACTCCTCGGACAGTACTTTCATATTGGACACTCAGATACCATGCGAGTACATTCTCTGATCATTTTATATCCTGCTTAGAATTATTTTCCTGCTTTAGATTACTTTACTTGATACTGTCACGACATTATCACGGATTGGTACTATATGGATCTCTTCATGCGATGTTATCCCCCTCGGGAGCATCGGGTACATTGTGTCATGTGCATTTCACTTTCATTATGTACTCATGTGCTTTCACCATACATGTATACTCCTGTGAATCATGTACTCTCATGTTCACGGAGCCCTCATGTATAATATCATGTGCACCCTTTCATGGGCCCCCATGTGATATTATGTATAACAACATAACCTGCTTAGATCCTTGTGTATTGATTGGGGAAACGGGGGAGTGCTAGTAGTCATGTGAACAATTCCATAGTAGTGTAGATCATGTGAAACTCTTTAGTGTAGATCATGTACAAATCTGTTCTGTTCACATGTGCTATCCTGTACTCTGACTCACTAGCCACTGTTAGTTCTTTACTTATAGAAGATATTTCTATTACAGTTCTCTCTCTCTGTTTACATACTGTATTCTTCAGTACCTGTATCTTACTCTACTGCATGTTTATATTTTCTAACCTGCTATGATCTGTTGAGATGTATTGTGCTCGCTCCTGTCCTGACTGGACCTGTTGAAAATATTACAAAGGACGAGGAGGAGGCCTGTGTGGATACCTTCTACGGGGCAGCCCTAGACGACACTTACGAGCTGGACCCTCAGGAGGACCCAACTCTAGCTAAGGACATCACCCCCATTGCCTAGACTAGTTTAGTTAGGCTTATCTTATTTCATGTTGTCATGAGACTGTTTAGCTAGACTTTTACTTCTGTTCAGAGATTTCTGAGTTGTATATATTCTTTCATACTGTAGTTGAGTTTGTACTCTGGATATTGCTGAGATGTTATCTTAGACTACTTTATCATCTGTTTTCCTTGAGTACCATATCATATCGTGCTTTCTTCTTCCTTAGTTGTGATTGAGTTTATTTACTGCTATGTCACCCCCATTCGGGGAGTATAAACTATTTAGAGATATATTGTTAGATGTATGTTGACCTAGGACAGCGTTCTACTGCCGACACTGTGGCGTAGGCTGGACGTACCCACGTTTCATGCCCTTACTCTAAGGTGCAGGTCATGGCACTTTTTTAGTGGTGGCCCATGCAGGTCCAGAATAGAAGTGTAGTGGTATTCAAACTAGAGTATCACTACAGCCTGCAGTAGGATATAGGACATTAATTTTAAGGTACTCAATCACTTTAGGAAAAATTCTTTTATTGCCATCTAAATCCGTATTGTCAGCTGATCCTTTGAATTATAATTGTCCGCCTTTGTTATATCGCTTCTTTCTCAGAAATTGATACTTTTGTTTGTCTATCTTCAAGATGGTAGAGGCTCGATCGCAGCGTACCATTCATGGGGATGTTATAGGGGGACTGCTACATCTCAGCCAGTACAGCAGGGCCAGGGGACTGCGGCTCCTGCTACTTCTGCTCGTATTGAGACCTCGGCAGCAGCAGCAGGGGGTATGCTTCCACCGGCTCGGAGGCAGGACCCAGTCATCGCAGAGGATCCCTTCTAGCAGCTGTCGCCTCCAGGATACGTGGATGCGGCACAGATGTTCGCATACTTCCAACAGTTCATGGATCGATAGAAGGCTCGATAGGACAGGGGCATAGAGTTGGCCCTTACGACGGTTGCAGCTCGACCAGTGGTCAATAAGCCGAGGATACCGGGGATAGAGCAGTTCCAGAAGATGAGCCCCAGAGACTTTCTGGGGACAGAGGGGATACTATATGCTGATGAGTGGATCGAGCATATAGATGAGATCTTTCGCCTGGCCCGGATACCAGCAGATCTCCAGATTAAGGCCGCAGCTAGCCGGGTGCGAGATCTTGCTCGCACCTGGTATCAGTCAGACCCCAGGGTGGAGGTAGCTCGGCAGACTTGGGAGGAGTTCAAGGGCTTCTTCAAGAAGAAGTTCTTCCCAGATTCAGCACTCAGAGCCTTGGAGTCGTAGTTCGAGAGCCTAGTCCAGGGGAGGCTTTCAATGGAGGAGTATGCAGGGGATTTTGGCCGCCTCGGCAGGTTCGTAGAGGGCTTGAACGAGACGACGAAGGCCTAGAAGTTACGGAAGGGTCTAGTCAAGGAGGTCAAGTCCTTGACTAAGGGCAACAGGGATGCCACATTCGAGGAGATCTTGACGGGAGCCTTGTTGGCAGAGGATGATCTTGAGCTTAGGCTCAAGAGGGGGTAAGACCTAGTTGGGAGCAGTAGCAGTGGAGGCCCGGCCAAGGGGCCCCACTTTCAGCACCAGCAGCTGAGGCAGTTCCAGCCGCAGCCGATCCAGTAGAGGCCAGTTCACCAGCAGCAGTTTCAGCATCAGGCACCCATACAGCAGACAGTCAGTTGCACCTTCTGTAAGAAGCCAGGGCATCGATGGAACGAGTGCAGAATGAGGCTCGGGAAGTGCCTTCTTTACGGAGCGGCAGATCACCAGCAGAGGGATTGTGCTAGGTCTGGGGGACGAGCAGCCCAGGAAGGAGGAGCCAGGACAGCAGCAGGCCAGCAGAGGGGACCAGCCCTGCCGACACAGAGCAGAGGTTCGTCCAGCACCAGCAGTAGGCCAGGAAAGGCTAGCAGGGGTGAGGATTCGCCATTGCAGCAGAGGATGCGGAGGCCATCGGAGAGCAGATTGCTGGTTTGATTCTTCTCGACTCCAGTCCAGCTTTTGTATTATTCGATTCTGGTGCTTCGCATAGCTTCATATCAGTATCTTTTACGATTAGACATGGTATCATAGCTGAATCGTTGCCTAGGACTTACAAGATCACGATCGGGGGTGGCATTATCCTCGTGAGTGATGTTTGTAAGGGTCGGAGAGTAGTTTTGGGAGGCCGTGAGTTGGAGGTGAGCCTGCTAGTAATGCTATTGTCGAACTATGATATAGTACTAGGCATAGAATGGTTGAGCAGACACCACGCCAGCATTGATTGCAGAGGGCATTGAGTTCTCTTCAGAGCGCCGGGAGAGCCAGAGTTCGAGTACTCCAGATGTCAGGCAGAGCAGAGCAGCGGAGTCTTCTGTGGAGTCTCGGTCAAGGAGCAGGCGATTCCACACCCCTTGATAGCAGAGTATATGTATGTTTTCCTAGAGGAGTTGTCGGGATTGCCACCAGACAGAGACATAGAGTTCTCGATAGACTTGGTTCGAGCCCATCTCTCAGCATGTCTATCGGGTGAACAACAGTGAACTGGTGGAGTTGAAGAACCAGGTGGATGAGCTACAGGACAAGGGCTTTATTCGCTCGAGTTCGTCGCCATGGGGTGCACCAGTATTGTTTGTGCCGAAGAAAGATGGGTCAGTACGGATGTGTATTGACTATAGGGCACTCAACAACCTCACGATCAAGAACAAATACCCACTGCCGCGGATCGACGATCTTTTTGACCAGTTGAGTGGAGCTCGGGTATTTTCCAAGATTGATCTGAGGTCGGGATATCATTAGGTGAAGGTGAAAGGGGAGGATATTCCCAAGACCGCTTTTAGGATACGGTACAGGCAGTTTGAGTTTTTGGTTATACCGTTTGGGCTAACCAATGCACCAACAGTGTTTATGAACCTTATAAACAAAGAGTTCCAACAGTATCTGGATCAGTTTGTAGTGGTGTTCATTGACGACATCTTGATATATTCTAATACTGAGGAGGAGCACGAGGAGCATTTGAGGATAGTGCTGGAGATTCTCAAGAAGGAGCTGCTTTACGGGAAGCTCTCCAAGTGTGAGTTCTTCTTGGACCGAGTGGACTTCTTGGAGCATGTGGTGACTGGAGATGGTATCTCAGTTGACCCCAAGAAGATTGTAGCAGTTGAGGCATGGGCAGCGCCGACTTCAGTTGCAGAGATCAGGAGTTTCGTGTGGCTGGCAGGATATTATCGGAAATTTATGCAGGATTTCTCCAGGGTTACAGAGCCGTTGACTCGGTTGACCTGGAAGGATGCTGAGTATGTTTGGTCAGAGGAGTATTAGACAGCTTTTGATGAGTTGAAGAAGCGGCTTACGACAGCTCCGATTCTGACATTGCCTTCAGGATCAGGTGGTTTCACTATTTATAGTGATGCTTCAGGGAATGGGCTGGGTTGTATCTTGTAGCAGCATGGGAAGGTGATTGCCTATGCTTCCAGGCAGTTACTTCCCCATGAGAAGAACTACCCTACCTACGACCTGGAGTTGGCAGCAGTGATATTTGCTCTGAAGTTGTGGAAGCATTATCTGTATGGTGAGAGGGTGGAGATCTTCACAGATCACAAGAGCTTAAAGTATGTGTTTACTGAGAAGTAGTTGAATATGAGACAGCGTATTTGGCTAGAGTTGATAAAGGATTTTGACATCCTACTTCAGTATCACCCAGGGAAGGCCAACGTGGTTGTCGATGTCTTGAGTAGGTATCCGATAGCCATGTATTTGACCATGGACCGGCATTTGCTTACAGACTTGGAGAGCCTTGGGATTGAGGTGATCATGCCCGGAGTACAGATGTAGATGTAGGGCATGCAGATTCAGTCAGACTTGGTGGAGAGGATCAAGTCGGCACAGTTTGAGGACGTTGCTCTGCAGTGTCTCCGAGAGCAGGTTCGAGCAGGATTGTTGGAGGGCTAGTTTTCTCTTGCAGAGGATGGTGCCTTGAGGCACGGTTCCAGATTATGTGTGTCCAGCGAAGATCTCAGGGAGCGGGTTATGTAGGAGGCCCACAGATCTCAGTACTCTATACACCCGGGTGCCAACAAGATGTATCGAGATCTGAGGAAGCATGTTTGGAGGTCAGGGATGAAGCGGGAGGTGGCTCGCTTCGTGGCTAGGTGCTTGGTCTGTCAGGAGGTCAAGGCAGAGAGGCAGAGGCCCGGTGGATTGTTGCAGCCGCTGCCCATTCTCGAGTGGAAATGGAAGCATATTACTATGGACTTCGTATCAGGATTACCGCATACACCAGGAGAAAAAGACGCAATTTGGGTCATCGTTGACAGGTTGACCAAATCGTCCTACTTTTTGTCATTCAAGGTGGGTACGTCTACAGAGAGGCTGGCGGAGATGTATATACGGCAGATAGTCAGGATTCATAGGGTTCCGGTCAGCATCATCTCAGATCGGGATAGTCGCTTTACTTCCCATTTCTGGAGGAGTCTACAGACCAGCTTGGACACTCAGCTCAAGTTTAGTACTGCATACCACCCCGAGACGGACGGACAGTCGGAGCGGACTATTCAGACACTTGAGAATATGTTGCGGACGTGCGTCCTGAACTTTGGTGGTTCCTGGGAGGATCATCTTTATTTGGTGGAGTTTGCTTACAATAATAGTTTCTAGGCCAGCATTAAGATGTCACCTTTCGAGGCTCTGTACGGGCGTAGGTGTCGTACACCCTTATCTTGGGATGATGTTGGTGAGCGAGCTTTATTGGGGCCAGAGATGGTTGTTGATGCAGCCGAAAAGGTGAAGCTCATCAGGGACAGACATCGGCACTGGGCCGATAGCTACCGGAGGTTGTTGGAGTTTGAGGTACAGATTAGAGTAGGATTAGATTTATGTTTGTTGTTTATGATTTTTTTATCATGTTTGTTTATTATAATTAATTGAGACCTTGCTTGTGATTAGGTCGGAGACCAGGTTTTCTTGAGGATATCTCCGACTCGTGGTACGATACGTTTTGGTGGAGGCGGGAAGCTTAGCCCGCGCTTCATCGGACCTTTCGTTATCAGCGGGAGAGTCGGTGACGTTGCATACAGGCTAGACTTGCCGCCTGTGCTAGTGGGGGTCCACAACGTATTCCATGTATCACAGTTGAGACGGTACGTGGCTGACCCTAGCCACGTGCTCGATCATTCAGAGATTGAGGTTGGACCTTCTCTCAGTTATCCAGAGTAGCCAGTGGAGATACTGGATCGACGGGAGAAGGTTCTAAGGAACCAGGTGAAACCCTTGGTACGCGTCACATGGAGGCATCATTCTCCAGAAGAGTCTACCTGGGAGCGGAAGGATGAGATGCGCGAGCGATACCCTTATCTTTTGGACCGTGAGGTATACTTTCTATCCTTCTCATTAGTTGCATTTCGCCTTTCAATTTCGAGGACGAAATTCTTTTAAGGAGGGTAGATTTGTCACTACCACATTTCTAATTTGAGAGTATTTTTGACATTTTTAGGGTAATTTGAATTTATTAGAATTTATTTGAATTTATGGGAATTTTTAGAAATTATTTTGGAATTGTTTGAATGAGGGTTGACTAGGTTGACTTTGACGAGCTTTAACTTTGTGACCTAACCCTAGTTGAGTTGGACTTGGCTAGATATGAGACCCTAGGTTAAGTTAAGTTAACCATACTCTAGTTAGTGAAAACAATTAGGAATATTGAGATTTGAGTAGAAAGATTTTTTGACCACAAGTCATGACTTGTGATTTTTTTAAGTCATTGATTTGTGACTAAGCCCAAAGCCCATTAGCCAAGTGCCCAAACCCTAACCCTAATATTATTGTCCAGCCACTTAATCCCTCCTAGGGATCCCCCTTTATAAATAATCTCTTAGAAATTAGGGCTAGCCTCTAAGGAAGAACAAGCTTTAGAAAAAGGTAATATCCCAACTTCAAAAATCCCTAGAAAATTCATTTTAGCTCCTTTTTCCCCCAAACAAATTGCAATAGATTTTAATTTTAGTATTCTTGTTGTTGTTACATTTTATTATCAGATTCAAATTACTTTGGAGGAGTTTCACCATCAAAAGGAACATCTCTCTTTAGAGTTTTTTGGGGATTTTGGTACATAGAGGTAACTTCCTATTTTCACTGTAAAATTCTAGTTTTATTGCATATCTAGGGAGCCCTAGGCCTAACCTAAATGTAGGAATAGGAAACCCTAGAATTTGGGTCCATTTCGTGTCCTATTTGGACATGTATAAGTGTCCCTATGCAAGTGTTTGTGAAAATGCCACAAAGAAAGTTTTTGTGTTATTTTCGAAATTTTTGAATAGGAAATTAGTTTTTGTTGTTGCTTACACGATTCTTCACGACTGAGGGTGTCCCTGTGTCGCATCGTGTCGGATTCGACACGTGCACATGCGGGTGCGCGCGCGCAGGGCTGTGTGCGTGTCCTGCTGTGCGGGGGCTCCACAAGACACAATACTCGATCACTTGACACAAGATTTGACACAGCCCTTGGGGAACTCACTGACATACCACATGTCAAATTTTAGGGGCCCACGTGGTGTGTCGAGGGAGTTATCCACGTTGCACTGGTCGGGGCTGTCAGTTCCAATCGGATTTTCTTGACACTGATACGACTTTCGTATCACTCACAGACACGTCGAGGACACAGTGCAGGTCGACCTAGTCCTAGCCCTAGTGTAGGCGTACACATGTGCACGAGCACGTGGCCTAGTTCGTGTTGTGTCGTGTGCACGACACGTGTGCACACGTGCACGATGCAGTACACTAAAACAGTACTTGTGTGCACTGTTTCGAGTATTAAATCATTTGGACACGTTTGTGTCTACTTTAGTGGACACAAACACCTTATATGACACATATGTAATGTATATTTTGATTACCAACCTTTTAAATTTCATTTTATTGTGTTTTCAATAGTTGTTTATCAATTTACCCAATTTACTGACACATGTATTTTGCCTGAAAATTCCAATTTTTGAAATCGAATTTGGACAGTTGTTTTGACCTGATTAATACTGCTAAATTTTGGTTTTCAGTCCCTAAATGTATTTTCCTATACTTGAGCTAACTGTGGTTGAGATTTGGGGTTGTTTGGGTGTGATTTGACTCATAAAACTGAAATTGAAAGGGGTGGACTAAAACTGGAAATAGGGACTGTCCTAACTGAACTATAAACTGATTTGCCCCTCTCCCTATTCCTGTTCAGTCCAGTAGACTTATCTCACTCATCACTCATAGTCACACACACACACATTCCTCACATTTCTCTCACATTCACACACTCTTGCACTCTCTCTATATTTCCTATTCTTCTTAAATGTAGGTTTATGTATAGTATGTATACATATAAACATATGTAATGTATACCTATATGTACATATGTTGAGCCTATATATATATATATATATATATATTTTATATATATTTATTATATATATATATATATATATATATATTATATATATATGTGTGTGTGATGTTTCCTATTAATTGCACTATAACCTATGTAATGTATATATATAGGTAATATGTAGGAATGCAATATAAATGTGTATATATATATATAACCTTGTGATGCATGATTGGGTAGCCTATAGCCTATAGCTATGGCTCATTGTCTTAGGGTATGTGTGAATGCCAACTGACATGTGTAGTTGGTCTAGATAGCCTAGTAGTTTGTGTACTAGCTAGTGTAGGTTGAGTGACCTAGTATAGGCTAATGTAGACTAGTATAGACTAGTTTGACCTAGTTTAGACTTGTTAGACCTAGTTTGACTATAGTTGACCAAGTTTGACTTCTAGGGTTGACCAGAGTTGACCAATGGTTGACTTTGGCCTAGATTGACCTAGACTCATGTAGAGTGCATAGTAGAGCTTCATTTACCATTTTAGACTTGTTGTGACTTGTGCTGTTCTAATTAGAAGCAAGATACCACTCCTCGGACAGTACTTTCATATTGGACACTCAGATACCAGGCGTGTACATTCTCTGATCATTTTATATCCTGTCTAGAATTATTTTCCTGCTTTAGATTACTTTACTTGATGCTGTCACGACATTATCACGGATTGGTACTATATGGATCTCTTCATGCGATGTTATCCCCTCGGGAGCATCGGGTACATTGTGTCATGTGCGTTTTACTTTCATTATGTACTCCTGTGCTTTCAACATACATGTATACTCCTGTGAATCATGTACTCTCATGTTCACGGAGCCCTTATGTATAATATCATGTGCACCCTTTCATGGGCCCCTATGTGATGTCATGTATAATAACATAACCTGCTTAGATCCTTGTGTATTGATTGGGAAAACGGGGGAGTGCTAGTAGTCATGTGAACAATTCCATTGTAGTGTAGATCATGTGAAACTCTTCAGTGTAGATCATGTACAAATCTATTCTGTTCACATGTGCTATCTTGTACTCTGACTCGCTAGCCACTGTTAGTTCTTTACTTATAGTAGATATTTCTATTACAATTCTCTCTCTCTGTTTACATACTGTATTCTTCAGTACCTGTATCTTACTCTACTGCATGTTTATATTCTCTAACCTGCTATAATCTGTTGAGATGTATTGTGCTCGCTCCTGTCCTGACTGGACCTGTTGAAAATATTACAGAGGACGAGGAGGAGGCATGTGTGGATACCTTCTACGGGGCAGCCCTAGATGACACTTACGAGCTAGACCCTCAGGAGGACCCAGCTCTAGGTGAGGACATCACCCCCATTGCCTAGACTAGTTTAGTTAGGCTTATCTTATTTCATGTTGTCATGAGACTGTTTAGCTAGACTTTTACTTCTGTTCAGAGATTTCTGAGTTGTATATATTCTTTCATACTGTAGTTGAGTTTGTACTCTGGATATTGCTGGGATGTTATCTTAGACTACTTTATCATCTGTTTTTCTTGAGTACCATATCATATCGTACTTTCTTCTTCCTTAGTTGTGATTGAGTTTATTTATTGCTATGTCACCCCCATTCGGGGAGTATAAACTGTTTAGAGATATATTGTTAGATGTATGTTGACCCAGGACAACGTTCTACTGCCGATACTGCGGTGTAGGCTGGACGTACCCACGTCTCGTGCCCTTACTCTAGGGTGCGGGTCGTGACACTCTGCCACCCGAAGAGCCT
This sequence comes from Iris pallida, assembly GCA_029216955.1. Lineage (NCBI taxonomy): Eukaryota > Viridiplantae > Streptophyta > Magnoliopsida > Asparagales > Iridaceae > Iris > Iris pallida. The sequence goes on from JANAVB010009822.1 coordinate 76,889, forward strand.
GGTCACTTGGCATGGCGGAGAGGTCGACTCTTGGGGCCGCCCGAGTAGAGGAAGACACAAGGACCATCGTCCCCTGCCCCGGTTGCTCCGTCACCGGACTTGCCGAACTCGAGCCCGTAGGAGGCCCATCAAGACAAGCCGGAAGGGAAAGAGGTACGCCCCTCTCCGCCAGTGCCCCTTCAGCAGAGTCTGTCTCAACAATATCCATCCTCGGTACTGGAAAGGCAGGACCTGTATGTCCATGACAATGATCAATCGACGTGACCCGAAGGATGTGATCATAGAGCAAATAGGCCCCCTCGCAAGTTAAGATTCGACTTATCTTACCAGGAGAGGAGTATGGAGGCTGCAGCTCATTCGCAGCTGGCAGGGTCTCCTCACCCGTAATCTCCAAATTAAATTTGGCCAGTTCCTCTGACCCAGCCACCTCAGAGGGAGGGGCAACTCGATCAGCATCATCTTGACAGAATTCAACAATTTCAGGGGCAGGCTCACTGGAGCCCCCGTCATCCTGATTCACGACCTCGGCAACTCGAGAGTCCTCTTCTTCTGACGCCTACAAAAGGAAAGAAGAAGATGATTAAAATCAAAGCTAGAAGAAAGGAAGGATCGGTAATAATTTATTTACCTCTGATGCGGGGTCAACTTCTTCCCTCTTTCATTTTAGTTAGCCTGCGGTGTCTGGTCGCAGCCAGTTTCCGAGAGCGAGGGATGCCGCCAACAGGAGAAATTTGCCTGCTACGCTTCCGTACAGGGCCGGGTGCAATGGATGGCTGATCTACCACCATCTCATCTGGCAAAACAGGCGGCTGATCCGCCCCTACATCTGCCACCGAAAAGGAAGAGTCATCTCCATCAGGCTCGTCGTCTTCGTCATCTGCAGCAGCGGAGTCCGAGTTCGGCACGTCGACTCTGTTCTTCCTCTTCCTTGTCTTGGCCCCTGGGAACCCACATCTAGGCCGGTACCAACGATGAAACTGGTACACGGGTTAAAACTGACAGGGGGCTTGTTCGCCATGACGTGGTATAGAGCCGCTATATACAAGATCTCTACCGACGCCTTGATAGAGGGAACTGAGAAAACGGTACGGGTATGGAATGTGTCATAGTAATGTCAGGCTCGGATGCCGTCAAGAAGGCTACCTTCAAAGCCCAGACAAGAGCTGGGGCTGTCAAGAAAAAGCTGACTATATCCAAATTGCGGGCGAACCTGCTAGGCAGATAAGGCTCCAGAAAGATAGTGTTACGGTTACGATACACCAGATGAGAGGGGCGGATGTTATGCAGCCACAAAAGCATCTGGCCGTCCAGAAGTTGAGGGGGCGCAATACCGTCAAGATGGACAGCCGCTATCTTCTCATCAGTAAAATGAGGGACATATACGAAAATATTGTACATGTCTGCCCTCGCCAGTGCCATCCGGCAAGCACACATGGTCTCCAATTTCCAAGACTCATTACGATAGCGGAAGATAAAAGCATCGTCATCAGTTATGCCATCTTCAGAGCCCAGTCTCATCAAAGACGGATAATGCATCAACAGCCACCCCATCAAATAATGATAAGGCAGCTCGGTCGGTTCAAAATCTTTCGTCACATCGTGGGCAATGACCTTGGATGTGAAAGTGCGAAGGCCACGGTATATGTTGCACACCATAGCCTGGAGGAGAGCTAGCCGGACTCGTAAAACTAACTTCACAGCCGGAAGGATGAAATTGCGACTGATCCTCTCAATAGAACCTGCTCCTCCCGAGACTACACAATTTTGCAGCCATATCATCATGAATCCCGCCAGGAGCGCCTTCTCTGACAACTCTTGGGTGTCCTAATAGAAATAACAGAAAGAGTTGGTCTAATTCCCAAATCTGACGCTGGTGGTGGCCACCCTCTTAGCTGATGACACTAAGGCTTTAACCGCCTCCCGGTATTGAGGACGTCAGGGAGTAACTTGCCCTGAGGCATCCGTCGTGAAGAGATAGCGCACCCAGTCCTTGGTATGAGGGGCATTCCCTTCCGAGCTGCTCTCCTTTTTGTCTATCTAATGACATGTGCTATAATGGCACAATATCTCTTGATAAAGAGCCACGAAGCCTGGATACCGTCTTTCCAACTCTTCGAACTCCTCATTCGTGGGAGTATACGCCTCAAAAGCTTCGTCCCCCAAGGAAGCTTGGAGATCGCATATATTTCGTGGAGCACAAGCCCCATTTCACCTACGGGCATATAGAAGGTTCCCGTACGGCGGTTATACATCTCCAGCAGGGATATAAATAATCTTTGTTTATAGACAAGCCATGGCTGGTGTCGAATAGCATGGTAAAGACCAATCTCACACAGAAAGGCCTCATACTTTCACAAAACCCACATACACATATTGGTCCAAGAGGGAATGGGATGTATCCAACTAGGGAGCATCAACCGACCAATGGGATAGTAGCCCTTCCGAGCAAGTTGGTTCATGAAAGTGTCGGCTGTAGAATACATGAAATTGGGACCCGATACATTCAAGAAAGTACCCGGAGCCAATCCCATTACAGAACGGCTGGTGTGCACCTTGCCCGCGCACACTGACTTCAGGCTGTTGTTATAATGGATGTCTGCAACAAACATCCCACTTCGGGTAGGAGTTAAAGAATCTTCCATCTTCCGGTCTAGTGGGAGCATATTGAACCAAGATAAAGAGAAGTGACGCTCCATCTGGGGGATGCGGATCACCATCCCGTTAGAAATGAATCTCCAGTTCTCTGATACCTCCAGAATATGACTGCTCTTCACAGTCAAGGCGTCTCCAAAGAAGAACACGGGCTTCAAGTATTCTCCTTCTAATTTTCCCGAGTTCATCATAGCGTTAAGAAAATAGAAAGGCTGGTTCTTAATGGCATTCAATCTCACCGGAGGCTTGTCACTCGAAAACTGGTCCGCCATATGCTGAACTATATGGTCGTACCTATAGCCCAGAGCAGCTTGGGCACTACCTACCAGTAGCTCTCTAGCAGCATTAACCGGCAAATTCACTGAGAAGAAGACAAAAAAAGATAAGTTAAAAAGAGGGACAAAAAGGAACTAATTGGTGCTTTCGAGCTTATGCGGCTCCAACTTTAACAAAGCCTCATGCGGCTCAGGAGAACACTTAAGCGGCCCCAACTTACTGAAGCCTCATGCGGCTCAAGTTCAGAAGAACATTCATGCGGCTCCATTTAGTGAAGGGTCATGCGGAGGTGCTTTCATAGGGCCCGCAGGGATCGGATAAATTCGTATGGACCACGTGACAGACAAACGTGCGCGAATCTATGCGGCTCAGTGTAGCTTATGCGACTTCGTTGGCGAAGCGCGTATGCGGCCACAGTGGCTATTCTTATGCGGCTTGCGGCTCGGCCATAGGATGAAAATGTGGCTCACATGAAAGTAAAGGCCCGTGCATAAAGCATGCGACGTAGCCATAGCAGTTAGGGTTCTTTAAACCCACATAAAGTACTTACCAGCAATAGGGGATGAACGTCAGGGTGAGCTGCGGCCACGACGGCCGACGGAGGAGCGTTTGTGGTTAAAGTAGAGGCAGTCGTCTTGACCTTCGCCGTCGCAGACGACGAAGACGCTGCCTTCTTGCCCTTCGCCGCAACGGTCTTCTTGTGAGCCATTGGTGATTAAAGAAAAAGATGACAATGGGTAGGAAAAGTTTGAAGTAAAGAAGAAAGTAAAGAAGTTTTCTCTCTCAAACTCCTTTTATTTGTAGGAGGACAAGAGAGGGGGGAACACATAGATTGATAACCGCCTCGGAAAAGACGAAACCGACTCCTCGGATTTCGTCCCCTCTCTCATAAAGGAGATTCACCTAGGGCATAAAATCCAAAGATTTAATGAGCCGACCCTTGGGATTTCCCCTAAAGGCGGTACTAAAATGAATTTGAGGCAATTAATGGCGCGCATACGTGGCAAGGAGCTATACGGCCCGAAAGTCCGTACGGCTGAGACATCCATGCGGCCGAGACATCTATGCGGCCGAGACATCCATACGACCAGGACATCATATGCGGCCCGAAGAATTTATACATGGCCATGCTTCTTATTCAAAGTATTTCAATTTTGTAAATTGAAAACTTTGAAGGGGGTCTTGTAGAAGCATGGAAAAGAATAAAGAAGGATCCATGCGGCCAGAGAACCCCATACGACTCAGAGAGTTCATGCAGCTCAAAGTATCCATGCGGCTCGAGCGTCTATGCGACTCAAACAAGTTCTATGCGGCTCAGAGGGGAGCCACGTGGCCTGTAAACAGCTATTCCATTTGTCCCTTACTGCATTAAATGCCTTGACGACTGATAGCTCTGACACATGGCAGCCCTGACACAGAAAATAATTATGATTCCCTCATAATAACAGGCCCCTAGGAAAACGAATGAAATCTCTGACACGATTTTCTGAGATCTAAAAACTGACATGCAGCCTTGACACGTGGACAGTCGCATGCGGCTCAAGTAGAGACCACCCCATGCGGCTCAGGCCGAAGTAGTCCCATGCGGCTCATGAAGACTAGCCCCATGCGGCTCATGAAGACTATCCCCATGCGACTCACGAAGACTATCCACATGCGGTTCAGATCATCCCCATGCGGTTCAAATGTTCAGGGGCCACTCTCAAGTAGCCTTCACATGTCGCCAGCCTTATGCGGCTCAATGAGGAGCAATCTTCCTACGGCTTAGATTTCTGCAATGGCTCGCGGTTAAGACACGTGGCATGATAGCGAGGCACGTGGCATCAGATTGATCAAAATCCCTCAACAAATCTCAATAGAATATTGGGATCAAATTAGATCATTTGCAATCAAGCAAATTAATGACACGTGTCGAGAAATCCGAGGTTGGTATGACAAATCGGAAGGATTTATGTCAATCATCATTAATTACCCACAAAAGATTTGATGCAATCACATTTATTGCTCAAATCTCGCATATTCAAGATGAACAGCCCAGATCCAGTGATCCTTAGCCGCCGACTTTTAAGAATGGGCAATCATTGCAAACCCTAATGAGGCCCCCCACTCTTATAAATAGCAGGGTGTCATTCCCTTGCGAATACAGACATACAGAGGCATACATATAGAGAGATACGGAGAAGACATATACAGAGAGAGACATAGAGAGCCAGAGAATTAGAAAGATATCCTGAAAAGAGAGCATTTCTTCACCAACGCCAAGCAGATCTTCTACAGAGCCAAGGCTGCACCCGATCGTCCAAGGAGTAAGGCAGAGCTGCCGTCGCTTTCCCGAGCCTCTACCGTCACCCCCCCAAAATCTAAAATAAACAATTGTACTTAGATTGTTGTACCTAGGTTTTCGTCCTTAGGCTTTCTTTGTACAAGCGAGTTTCTATTGTGAGTCTAAGTTCAGTCCTCCGATAATTGTTCTGTTCTTTTATAAATCAATAGCAAACAGTCTATATCAGATCCTACTTGACAAAAGCTAGTGAGAATAGGCTCCAGTGACAACTTGTGACCACCTTAATCGGTCAGAATCAGATCATGCTCCCCTATTAGCTTGCTTCAGAAATCATACATCACACTCTAAAAAATAATTCTGATTCCTTGCTTTTAGCCAAACTATTCTTCTTTCATGCCTACAGTCGCTACAGCCTGGAACTCTATTTCTCATCCTAATAAGCTAGTGCAACTTGGCCTACGGCTTACAGCAACCAGAAGAGCTCTCTCGAAGTAGAGTCACGCTACCTTTCGTGATATTTTCCAGGCATTTAAGAATGCAGAGGATAGAGTCACTACAACGGAAGTTGAGTTCGAGGCTGATCAATCCAAGTGCCTTATGCGCCTGGAGGCACAAGCCCATCTTAAACAACGTATCCAAATTAAAAAAGTATACTGGAAGCAAAAGGCACGTCTCAAATGGGATCTGTAAGGTGATCGTAACTCGGCCTACTTTCATGAATGTGTTAGTAACAAACGACGATGGCTCCATATCCACCAGCAAACAAATGAGAATGGCACACGATCTTCGACGTTAGAAGGAATCCAGAAGATTGCAAATGACCACTATTCGAATTTGTTCCTCTCAACAACCATGGCTAATGATGAGGTCTTCATGTTAGTGATTCCCAAGCTTATAACGGAAAAGGATAACATGTGGCTTACTGCTAAGCCATCTATACAGGAGATCCTGTCTACTGTTAAGGGGCTTGATCGTAATAGTGCAGCCGGTCCCGATGGATTCTCGGGTCTCTTCTTCTTAAATACTAGGACATTGTTGGCAATTACGAGTACTCTATTAATCCTCATTCCTAAAACTAAGCATCCATCTTTGATTTTTGATTATCGACCTATTAGTTTATGTAACTTTATTAACAAAATCTTCTCTAAGTTACTGGCTAACAGGTTGTCTCCTTTCATGGATCGAATCATCTCCCCGAGCAAAGTAGGTTTGTAAAGGGTAGAGAAATCATGGACAATATTGTCCTAGCCCAAGAGATGATGTGTATAATTGATCACGACAACTACAGAGGCAATGCAGCTCTCAAGCTGGATATGAACAAAGCATTTGATCGAGTTAACTGGAGATTCTTACTGAAGATGCTGCGAATGTTCGGATTTAGCGAGTCGTTGATTCTGCACGTAGTAGATAATGCATGGTTCTAAAAACTTATAAACAGGTGCATCTTGGGTTTCTTTCAAGCGTTCATGGGCCTTCATCAAGGTGAGCCTATCTCCTCGTCGCTCTTTATCATTGCTGTATAAGTTCTAAACAGGAAACTACAGACCCTTGGTGACAAAGCTGGGTTCAGGACATACTACTCCTGAGTGGTTGTCCTAAAATCACTCACTTAGCCTATACAGATGACCTAATAATCTTCTCTGGTGCTGACAAACTCTTGATTCATCTGGTCATGAAGGTTCTCATGCAATATAAAGATATCTCGGGGCAGTGCATTAATGTGCATAAATTATCTAATTATGCTAAGGAATAATTCTTACATGGTAGAGGGGTTGAACTGTGCTCTATGAAAGACTATGAGCTAAAACATCCCCCTATTACTTATTTGGTTGTCCAATTATGAAGGGCACGTAGGAATACTCATATGTATGCAGACCTCATAGCTAAGGTTAGAAACAAATAGATGGGTGGCATAACAAAACCCTACCTCCAGGGAGTAAGTTAATTCTTAACAAAGCAGTGCTTTCTTCTATTCCAATTTATTGCTTATCAGTAAATAACCCCCCAAGTTGTGTCCTTAATCAAATCGAAGCTATGTTTAACAAATTCTTTTGGGGAGCTATAGAAGGTGTTCGTAAGCACGCATGGATCTGCTGGTGGAACATGGCTAGAAAGAGAGAGAAAGGTGTTCTTGGTTTTAGAAGGCTTAAAGAGGTTCTTGACTCTTTCACAATTAAACTTTGGTGGAAACTTCGAACTCAAAACTCTCTTTGGACTAGGTTTATGAGAGAAAAATGTTTTCTAGGATGATGTAACTCCCGTTTCTGTTACACGTATTTAATTATGCGTGTACGAATTTCTGACATTTGTCAGGTGGGTCATAGTTAGACTTATCTTGCTTAGCCTCGTTTTGGTTTAATCTTGACTTGGTTTATTTTGATTTGGTTTGGTTCAATTTGACTTGGCTTGGTTTGGTTTGAGATGGAGAGGTTTTGTATAAAAACCATCTCCTTCTCTCTCCTTCATAACTTTCATTTATTCATTCTCATCTTCTTCATTTATTCCTCTCCACCTACATCCGAGCCCTAGGCAAGTGCAACTTGCTTCATGATGGATCTCAAATTTTATTGTTCCATTGTCTTCCTTGCTTGATTCTAAGCCTCTTTAGAACTTAGAGATTTTGGTTTCGATGGTTACACTTTTGTAGATCTAAGCTTATAGTATTTTGGTTTTGATCTCTTAAACTTTGTTATTTTCGAAAACTACTTATTCTACGTTGTAGATAATTTAATTTCATTCAATTTAGACCTGTATTTTGCCTAATTTTGAGTCCTTTAGCCCATGTTACGAATATTGGAAGTTTCTAAAACTCTATGTCCAAAAGCTTGCTGGTAGGGAGGACACCTTCCGCACCTTTTGGTTCGCACACCTTGCACCTCGCATACCTTTTGGTTTGTGCACCTTCCACCTCACACGTCTTTTGGTTCGCGCACCTTGCACATTGCGCATATTTTGGTTTGTGCACCTTGCAGCTCGTGCACCTTTTGGTCTGCGTACCTTGCACCTTGCGCACCTTTTGGTCAACGCATCTTGCATCTTGTGCACCTTTTGGTCCACGCACCTTGCACCTCGTACACCTTTTTGTTTGTGTACTTTGTACCTCGTGCACATTTTGGTCCACGCATCTTGTACCTTGCACACCTTTTGGTTCACGCACCTTGCACCTCGCGCACCTTTTGGTTCACGCAACTTGTACCTCGTACACCTTTTGGTCCATGTATCTTGTAGCTCGTGCACATTTTGGTCTACGTACCTTGTACCTCGCACGGCTTGCACCGTGCGTGTCATCCCCAGTTTTCAGAAACAGGGGTATTTTTGTCATTTTACATTTTTGAATATTTTTTGAAATTTATTTTATTACTTATGATATTATTTTGGGGTTGAAATTTATTTTATTATTTATGATATTGTTTTGGGGTTATTTGAGTCGGGTTCGAATTTCAACTCAATCCGACTTGAAACGGGGATCCGGGGGGTAGTTTGACTCTAGTGGAACCCACACACTAGTTAGGCATGGCCCACATGATATTAATTTTAGTCCACATGATATTAATTTTAATTAGTAGTTAGGCTAAGTATTTATGGATAGGTTTAGTTTAATTAGAGACATAAACTAGACTAAATTGACCTCAACCTTTAACTCATTCCTAATTTAAATCAAATAGATTAGTGGAGGACATTTTGGACATTCAAATAGGGGGCACCTCACCCTTTTTGGGCAGCCACCTATGGGGGGGGATAAGGAGTGAGTCACTCCTTCATTCATTTATTATTATCCACTTTCTCTCTCTTGTTCTTCCCCAAATTAATTTAGAGATGAACCTCCATTGATTTCATCTCCAAATCAACCCTTTCTTCCACCAATTCTTCTTCATTTCTCCTCTACTCCATGGTTAGAGGGTGCTAGCCATGTTTGGGAGGATTCGAAGCTCGTTCGTGTCCTTTTAGAATCTCTACGTGTCGGTGTCATGTCCGAAGGATTTTCCTTTGAATCTCTCTCCCGGAAGGTATAATCTCTCCTCTAATCCATCCCTACATGCATATAGAAATATTTTGAACCCATAGGAATGACCCCCATGGTTGTATCTCCATTTGTGTCTATTTCGTGTCCATTTGGAGGTCATAGGAGTGTCCTTTGTGTTGTGGTTATGTCCATGTGGGAAAACCCCAAATTTTGACACACTATGTTGTTGTTATGTATGAATGAATTATTACATGTTTAATCTCATATTTTTGTATTGGAGATGTGTTCTATAGTGTCTCATATATATATATATATATTAGTGTAGAGAGAGAGTTCTCGATATATTATGTTATATACTTGTGTTTCTTTTGTCTCAAACTACCTAAATTCGTCATAATATTTATCCACATTTTTAGTAGCAATAGTAACTTAGAAATGTCATAACTTTTAGCTTAAAACTCCGATTTATCTTCCATTTTTTTTAAAGTAACCATATCTAAGTTAGCTTTCCAAATGTATATTTTAATAAGCCAAATTCGTTCTGAAACTTTCTGTAAAAATTTTTGAGTGTCAGCTATACGAAAGACGAACACGTTTCGGTATTTTTGCGATTCGGGGAGCTTCCGGACACAAAAATGCGATCCGTTTAAAGTTTCGGAAAGCTAACATAAAGATCTATAACATACTTTAATCATAGAATTTAACAAATACTTAATTTGTACAGTATTGATTTTAAGTAGAAGATTACTATACGACATATGCATTTTGTGTATCCTTGTATGTACAAATATGTATGTATGCATGTGTATATATATATATATATATATATATATATATATATTTTTATATATATATATATATATATATATATATATATATATATATATATATGAGTGTGTTAAGAGAATGTAATATAATATAGAGTATGCATAAATGATATAATGTATGAAAGTATATAATGTATTCAAATATGTATGTATAGGTGCATGAATGAATGAATGAATGCAATGCAATGCATGAATGAATGGATGAAATGAAAGCATGTGGGTAATGTAAGGTATTGAAACATGTATGCAAGTATCCATATGTAAGTAAGTAACGTAATCAAGTATGAATGTATGCTATATATGAATGCCAACATGATAGGAACGTATGATGCCATATTAGCACTTAGCACCATGTTCATATGTTAAAACTCCCTTCTACATGTTGACAGTAACCCCAAGCATGAATACACATAAACCTACTTACTGTTATGTAACGACCCGCATCCTAGAGTTAGGGCACGAGAACATAACAACGCCCAGCCTACGTCGCAGTGTCGGCGGTATAATGCTGTCCTAGGTCTCAATGCATCTAACAGTATAAGACTAAACAGTTTATACTCCCCGAATGGGGGTGACATAGCAGATACAGTCTCAATCACATCTATGGTAGAGCATGATAAAGATAGATAAAACATGAAATCCAAAAGAAATATAGGAGATAGAAGTCTAAGTGTCTAAGATACATAAACCCAGAAATACATCTCAAAACTCAAATACAGTAATCCACAAAGTAAATACAACTCCAGACAAAATGAAATAACTATCTAACAACAATCTACTGTGTCTCCTCTAGGCTAGCAGGCAATCCCAGGCCATCTGTAAAATTTATCAACATGTCCAGTCAGCACAGGAGCGAGCACATTACATCTCAACAGTTCATAGCAGGTTAGAAATATAATCATGCAGAAGTAAGATACAGGTACTGAAAGAAATGCTGTATGTAAACAGAGAGAGAGAGCTGTAATAGAAATATCTACTATAAATAAAGAGCTACCAGTGACCAGTGATTTAGAGCACAATGTCGACATGTGAACGGCTTGATTGTACATGGCTATACTAAAGAGGCGTACATGGCTATTCTACTTTGGAATTGTTCACATGGCTATTTATACTCCCCCGTACCCCCAATCAATACACAAGGATCCAACCAGGTTATGTTATATGATGCTATGTAACAGCCCCCGAAGGGTGGTAGACCCCGAAGGTGATAAGACCCCGAAGGTGATAGACCCCGAAGGTAATAGACCCCGAAGGTAATAGACCCCGAATGTGATACATAGTAGTCCTATAAATGGGATAGGGATTCTAGGAAGACTCTACGATCATAAGTGTATATGTCGTAAGTGATCAAAGAATCAATGAAGCATATGATACGTCAGGTAAGTGAAACGCACAGAACATGTAGTACCCGATGCTCCCTAAGGATAACATCTCAAGAAGGGATCCATATAGTACCAATCCGTGTGACCAACGTGACAGTACAAGTAAAGTAATCTACTGCAGGAAATAATTCTAAGCAGGATATGAAATGATCAGAGAATGTACTCGCCTCGATAACCTGAACAGCTGATAAGTATAGGGGGTCCAACTGAAGCCACAGAGTCCTATTTAAAGCAACACAGGTTACAAGGTGTCTGGCTCCTAATTAGAACAGCACAAGTCACAACATGTCCGGAAGGGTAATATAAAGTACTACAATGCATTCTACATGAATCTAGGTCAAACTAGGCCAAAGTCAACCCTTGGTCAACTCTGGTCAACTGTACTAGTCAAATTATGTCAAACTAGGTCATGTCCTAACCCAGTAAGTCTTACTAGGCCTAACCAAGACTATCCTAGCAAGCACACATCAATACAAGGCTATACAAGCCAACATACACCCAACTCTATATAGCATGCAATTATTCAATACTCAAATAGGCAAGAATTCACATTGGATATACACTAGGTAATCTATTACTTTAAGCTATAATGTCTACACATATATACACATGCATATATTGGTATTCAACATTAGGTCTATAATCATGGCATTTCAAATGGTTATATAAACTTATATTACAACACAATATGCTAACATATATATAATATACATATATAGCTAAGTTAACTATATTCATAAATACTTATTTAAGAGGCTATGTGTGTGTATGTGAACGTGGCAAAGGGGCAAGTGAGGATTAATGGGCATACATAGTGTATACATATCAAAGAGTGTCAAAGTGTAGTGAACAATGTGTCAAGTGTGATAGTGTCAACATAGTGTAAGGGGGTACATGAGGTAATATAGGATTTGTGTTAACATAGAACATTACAACTCATTAACTTGTATATTGCATACATTACATCTATTACATTACATTCATGCTTGCATTCATCATTCATTATTCTCTTGCACCACTATATGCACCATACATTACATACTATGGAACCTAATTTCATTACAAGCCATACTTATGCATGCTTACATTAGATAGGATACTTACACCTCATACATCATTTATTTAACCATTTACTCATGCTTGTATTCTCTATTTAATTACATAATGTATATATTAACATGGGTTAAAATCAGATAGAACATTATATTACACACAAGGGTGCACAAAATGTATATACCGAATAGTAACTCCTACTAATAATCAATACTGTACCATCTCAGCAATTAAAATTTAGGATTAAAGTATGTTATAGATCTATGTGTTAGCTTTCCGAAACTTTAAACGGATCGCGTTTTCGTTTCCGAAAACTCCCGAAATCGCGAAAACACCAAGAACGCGTTTGTCTTTCGTATAGCTGACACTCAAATAATTCTCTAGAAATTTACAGAAAGAATTAGGCCTATTAATACATGTTTTGGAAAACTAACTTCAATACGCTTCTTTAAAAAAGGGAGATTAAACCGAGCTTTGAGCTAGAAGTTATGACATTTCTATGTTAGGGCTGAAATTAAAAACGTGGATAAAATCATGACGGATTTAGGTAGTTTGAGACAAAAGAACACAAGTATATAACATAAATATCAAGAACTCACTCTCTACACTAATATGTATATATGAGACACTATAGAACACATCTCCAATACAAAAATATGAGATTAAATATGTAATAATTTATTCATACATAACAACAACACATAGTGGTCCAAATTTGGGATTTTCCCACATGGACACAACCACAACACAAAGGACACTCCTATGACCTCCAAATGGACACGAAATGGACACAAATGGAGATACAACTATGGGGTCATTCCTATGGGTTCAAATAGACCTATATGCATGAAGAAATGAAAAGGAGAAGGAATTTATACCTTCCGGTAGATCGAATCGAAGAAAAGCCTTTCCGGAGCGACACCGACACGTAGAGATTCCAAAAGGACACGAACGAGCTCCGAATCCTCCCAAACTTGGGTAGCTTCCTTCTTGGCTAGAATGGAGAAGGAAAGAAGAAGATTTGGTGGTGAAATGGAATGATTGGTGGAGAAATTGCTAGGGATTGCTTTCTAGGAATTTGGGAAAGAACAAGAGAGAGAAAAATAGATGGATAATGACAAATGGGAGGCTCAACCCTATCCTTATTGTGGCTGGCCATAAAGGTGGTTTTGTCCTATTAGGAAAAGTCCAAAAGCCCCTTTTTTAGTCTATTTACTAAAACATTGGTAAGGGGTTAAGTCGGGGGTAGTTTGGGCAATCCTAAAACACTAATCCATATTAATACTAACCAAAATAATTAGTCTAGTCACTAACTAAAATTAATATCATGTGGACTAAAATTAATATTATGTGGGCCATGCCTAACTAGTGTGTGGGCCCGCTAGAGTCAAAACTACCCCGGGTCCCCGATACAAGTCGGAATGAGTTGAAATTCGAACCCGACTCAAATAACCCCAAAATATTACAATAAATAAATAAATAATTCCAAAATAATTTAGAAATGAAAAATGACAAAAATACCCCTATTTCTGAAAACTGGGGGTGACAAATCTATCCATCTTAAAAAATTTCGTCCTCGAAATTAAAACAAAGCAATCACAGGAAACATGCAGAAAACAATCTCATTCAAATACTTTTCAAAAAAAATCAACAATAAAAAAAATCTCCTTGAGGCACATCAAACATTATAAATAAAAAGATACGTATCTGATACGGACAGAAAACCATCACACCTATCAAAGGTCAAAATTAACAATCACCAACGCAATAAATATCAAAATAATTCAAGGAGGTCTAATGCAAAATATCCTTAGGCCAAAAATGACATTAAAATATCCTAATCACATGGTTAGGCTCTAGGTCAAACAGTCTCTAGGGTTTCACTAGCAAAACATCAAATTAAAGTCAAGATTTTAAATAGTTTTAAAATAATTTAAAAAATTACCAAAATTATATCATGATTTAAATGTCAAATCAATAAATGATTAAAATTAAAATTTCAAATTACTCTCATTTTAGAAAATTGGGTGTTACAAGTCTACCCGCCTTAGAAAAATTTTATCCTCGAAATTAAATGTCCATACTCCCTCTAGGTCAAACCCCCACAAATCAAAATCCCAGATTAAAACAAATCATGTGATCAAATGATGACATACAGGGTCATTGTATACGGTGGTAGTGAAAGTCTCATCTAGGTATACTAGTCATGCTAAACAAGACGGTCATAGGGTATCAAACACCAAGAAATCTAGAGTGCTAAACTGGAAAAGACATAAATAACAAATCATCAAAACTGTAAGACAGTCTACCATCCTATGTGAAAGCTGGTACTCAAAAAAAATAATAAAATAAGAAAGGTAACTTCCAATAATCTAAAAGGGTACAGAAAATCAATTTCAAAGTTAAAGAATTGAAAGTCACTTGAATTGAAATCCAATACATATATATAGAGAGAGCGTTAGAGAGGGAAAAGCTGGTTATGTAATGTTATATGGTGTGTGTATGGGTGTATGTAAACAGGTTAATATGGTAAGATAGTAGGCGTGTAGACGAAATATACATAAAATTGTATATAAGAAATTGGGTTTCAAAACAACGGCTATCAAGTTACACTAATAATGGCATATTGGTTAAACAATCTACATACGCAACTTATTTACTCATAACATGCATGGCTAACCTTATACATATATAAAAGAGGGTGTGTGTGTGTCCTTGTACAGGGTTATAGCCTAGTATTGAAAGGTTAAACCCAGTTTAGTTCAGCATTTACATGCAAAGTCTAAAAATAAGCTAACATTTAAAACAGTAAATATTAACATAATGCAGTCTCAGATTTTAGGGTTTTGAAACATCGCAACCACTCAATGGTCCTAATACATCCTAACATGATAGAAATAAAATCCTAACATACTATCCATACATTTATCATGCGGACAGTTCAATATACATGTTAAATCTGAAATTTAACTAAACATGAAAATCAATGTAAAAATGTTAACATGTAACTAGTTTTCAAGGTTTTGGAGAAATTTGAAATTAAAAACCAACTCAATATTATCACAACAACATGTAAGAATATGAAACATAAATTTATATCCCTACTTCCCACAAGGTATATAGCTCAAATATTACATTTAAGAAATAAAACAGCAATTTGAACTAACATTTGGAATCCCGTATCAAGGGTTAACATGCACACAGTCTCAGATTTTACAAATTTAACACAAAACTCAACAAAAATTTGAATTGAAACCCCACGTATAACA